>OX438779.1:12548871-13117871 GCA_949316455.1 Acleris holmiana
AGATTGTGATGATGATGATCCATCCTTATTTATATTATTAATGCTTAAGTGTGTCTGTCTGTATGCTACCTCGTTATGCGTCATCAGTTTAGAGTATGTTGAGTCTCAGAGAAGGACATAGCAACAATTGACCTAGTCCCAAACTGAGCTCTAGGCTTATACTATGGGTACTAGACAACGATAAACTCACTTATATAGACAAAACGGTGTAAGTACTGCCTTTTTGCCTGATTATGTTTCGTCAAATTTCATTTGGCAATCAACTTTTCGCCGAAGTTTTATTTGGCAAATCAATCTTTGGCATAATTTTACTTCGTAATTTTTTTATTTCGCTAAATTTTTATATTGCAAAATTTTATTATGTCAAATTTTATGTGGTAAATAATTGTGTAGCAAATGATTTGCTTAGGCAAATAACATATTGTCAAATTTTATATGACAACTTTTTAATTCGTAGAATTATTATAAAGCGTATTATTATAACGCCTTTACACTTTTGGCAGACTCATCATTTGTCAAATCTTTCACTTGGCTTAACAACTCTTGGACGAATAACGTTTAGTTGATGCAATATTTCCCTTTTCATACATTTGCCAAGATAGAAATAAGTAAGAAAAAAAATAACAAATTCTTTGGTTGGAAAATTATTATATGTGTGCATGAGCGAGCGAGCAAGACTTTCCTGGGCAAAACCGACTCGGCAAGGTTAGGTTACTGCAAATTGAACCTTGCATTCTAAAAAATTAGGTTAGATTTCATAATGCCATTCAATATGTTGCTAAATCAAAGTATGCCAATCAATACATTTGACGAAAACATAATTGACATCTTAAAAAAATCCCACGTAATAATTAGTCTAACAATAATTTATCAAATCATTAGTTGGGAATAGATATCAGTGCGGAACGTTGAGTTGGGAAATAAAAATTTGACCAAATAAAAATATGGGATACGTCGTTTGGCGAGTTAAGAATTTGCTAAATAATTTTCGGCGAAACATTAGTAAACCAGACAAAACATCCAAGACTCAGGAATAAATACTTGTGCTCATGACACAAATATCTGTCCTTAACCGGATTTGAACCCGACTAGGCCAAAGCAAGGTAATAAAGAAGCATAATTATGATGATAATTGTTTGTTCTTAACGCAGAAATTTATGAATAACATAGAATATGAACACCTCAGTCCTGCGTTAGGAACAAAAGTAGGGTAGAAATAGAAGCTCTGCGATAATTCGCGGTACGGCTTGTTGTAGACTTAGATAGGGTTTCTCTAATACATATGTATTACGATTTATTTATTGATAATGTTCTTTTAGGCTGTACCTGAGGCACCTCCTGAGTTCGTCGTGGACATGGATTGGTATGAGATATACGCTTTTTGACGAACATTTCTAGTCTGCTACCATCAAGGAAATAAAAGCTTCCATAACGTTAATATTTATTAACGATATGATTTAGGACAAAGTGGAATAGCACCTGAAGGACGAAACATTTTTTTTTGCTAGAAATTCAAAAAGGCTATTCAAAACAGCCATGTGAAGTAAGAAATAATGCCTAGTTTGAAAAAAATCCTTTTTCTTATCGAGATTTTTTTTTACTACTAAAGCCACAGATAATACAAGCTTCTACGCAACAGATACACCATTCGTCGCCATCTACCGCCGCATCCCCGGCGGTACATAATCAGTTGAGTGTCTACTGTAACTCCACATACTCCGTTAACCGGTTGGGATGTGACGAATTAAATTACCTATAACAATATAATCAGCCAAGGATTCCACCGAGTCGCGGGTAACGGCCACTTAATTATAATTGTCTTTAATGAACGATTACGATTCTGCTTTAGTAGGAGATTGATGTCTTAGGAAACCCAATATCGGGTCGCTTAAGGTTCCAGAAAAGTTGTACTACATTTATTTAATAACACATTGCTGACTGTACTTATAATTAATTCACTATCAAAAGAAAGGTAAACTGGAAAGATCTACTATGAGTCAATGAGGAGTTCCTCTTAGACTTCCGTCATTATACCAGTTCGATGGTACCATATTATTGTATTATCATACCATTGGAATTGCATAAGTTTGCCGAATGTCAAGTCAATCTGACGATTGAAATAGGTTTAAATTTACTTCCAACTTGTTTGATAGTTTTAACACAAAAGTAAAAGGTACAAAATGTATTTCCCCGGTTGAAATATGCATTATATTAAATATGTAAATGCCACAACGTTTGACAGACATGACCATACTCAATTTAATAGTATTTATATTCATTTATTCACTGTCATCACGTGGCACAAAAGTGATGCCAGTGGTGGTGTATGTGTGTGTAGTGGTGTGTGTGAAGTGTGTATGTGGTATTTTTAGGAATCCAAAATCTAATTAGGAATCCTTATAGATTTGGCATGTCCGTCTTGTCTGTCTATTTGTGTGTCTGTGTGTACATATGTATGTCACACTGTTGTTTTCTCAGAAACTATAAATGTTACAAAACTATTATGTCAGTTATTATCATAAATAAATACATACATACAAACATAAACCCCCCCCCCGTTCCCAGGGTAGGGTTGGGTACGCAGAGACCACGAATTAAATCTATTTATTTATTGAATTGAGAAGGTATACAAGCACATAGGCCACCTGATGGTAAGTGGGATCTGAGACCAATAGACGTTTGCATGTTCAAGACTACAATCTAAAGACTGCAAATGCGTAGCCAACCCAGGAGCTTACATGGAATGCTTCTATGCTAGTAAGGTAATTTCCATCGGTTGACTGTCGTATCCCCACACCGGAACACAATAATGCGAACACTGATGCTTGGCGGTAATGTTTTTAATATTACAATTATTATGGTTTTAGGGGTTTCCTAACCAAACTGTGTCAACGGGGCCCATTACAAGAATGGTACGGGATCCTTTTAGTGTTCCGTAGTCAAACTAGGAATCCTTATAGTTTCGCCACGTCCGTCCGTGTGGCCGTCCGTCCGTCTATCCATCTGTAGCTTAGCTCAGAGACTCTTAGTACTAGGAAGTGGTAATTTGGCATAAATATTACATACACCGACAAATTGATAAAATTAAAGAATTTTACTTAGAACACTGTTCACTGTACTCTGTAGTGATACGGGAAATGTGCCTGAATGCCCTGTTGAAACTGTGCGGCCTCCGACCGATGCCGCTCTCTCTTTGCCGCTGCCGACTCCCTCACGTGCTTTGCTTTTTCCCACCCCTCCTCCAACTGGCGGCATGCCGCCCCCAACCTTCGCACCAGCTCACGCCATTCTGTCTCCGATACCACCCGCTCGTTCTCAAAGAGTCTTATTTGCATTTTAATTCGGAAGTTTCGGAAGTTTTAAAACAAATTGTATTTATTTTTGATTTGGGGCACTTTAGTATTTAAGTAACTTGTTTTTTTTTTTAACATTCAGTAATTAATGTAATGCGTTTTATTTAAGTAACATCAAATGGGCTTTAAAGTCCAATTTATTTTATTAGGCTAGCCATATTCATTTTTCAGATATTGATATCAACGCTAGCGACCCGAAATTTTTTCTCTCGAGTGTGTTATACATGATTAATATTCCAACTTTGTATTATATTTTTTTTAACTATTTGATAGGCACACCATTACCCAGCGCCTTTGACACAGCGCGACGACATATTTTAGAAGTAGAGCAAGCAAGGGTGGAGACAACGTGGGAATATGCAAAGCGCTGCAGATTCCGCAGCGGCTACCGTCAGGATGGCTGCCGCCGTGGAGGCGCTGGTCGCTGCGCAGCTGGAAACGGCCGGGGCAATAAGGGCAGCCGCAGCTGCTATAGAGGCCGCGGCTGTCGCTTTTACGAAAGCAGTCGAAAAAAAAGACGTATAAAAGCAGCTAACAGATAGCGTCACATACCATCGCAAGATTGTTATAATTATGGTATCATTCTGAATAATAATGTAAGATATTTTTTTACAGACGGTGAACAACACGTCCGCGAGTGCCTAGTACCTATGCAACTACTTTTTTATGACATGATGTTAAAAAAACATTAAGCAAGTGGGTAGAGTAAAAAAAATCAGTACTGAATCAAAAAAATATGGTATTTTTTAATGTTTGTATATATTTTACGTGGTATAAACCCGACTAGTGCAAATTACTAATATCGATTTTATAGGACGCTAGTAATGTAATGAAATCATTCGTATGATTGATTCCTTTCCGAGTAGGTACTTATCAATTATACTCGTAGGTATTACTATCAATTATAGTATTAACCTAATTATGACCTACTTTATCTCAATGTTATCTTAAGCATCTAAAGATGTATTAAGTTAACATTTATATTTGTACGCCTAACGGCAAAACACAGCTGGACGTATATTGTAAAATGATTTTATTCTAACTATATACGAGTATATCTATGTTTGACAAATAAATAATTTGAATTTGAATGAAAACTTCTATGTCAAGCAGAAATTAATAGCTGGCCGAAGAGTATTTTGAACGTAATCAAATGTTCGTTCGCATAGCGAATGACGTAATTTATTTAAAAAGAATCTTACTTTATTTCAAATACATTATTAAAACCATATCGATTGTTTATTTGTCGTTATCGACGTAGTGAAGTTTTCGTTGATCGATTCGATTTTATCGATGACACTTTGAGCCCGACTACACTATGATGTCTTAACTCAATAACGGACTATAGTTTGTTCGCCGCCGTCTTATTTTTCAGACCGCATGTTACGTCAGAGATAATTATGAAAGTCATACCCGTAGTGATACGAAAATGTCGATAATGCGACAGTCCACTACAAATAAATAAATAAATGAAATAAATAAATATCACGGGACAATGTCACACAAATTGACCTAGTCCCAAACTAAGCTCTAGGCTTGTACTATGGGTACTAGACAACGATAAACATACTTAGATAGAGAAATAAATACTTAAATACATATAAAACATACAAGACTCGGAAACAAATACTTATGCTCATCACACAAATATCTGCCCTTACCGGGATTTGAACCCGGGACCGCTGGCTTCGGAGGCAGGGTCACTCCCAACTAGACCAACGTGTCGTCAAAAAAAATCATTTAGTTTGAATTTACTCCGCGACCTGTCTCGACAAGCACACTTGCTTTGCACTCACGCTGGGTGCAGACCCACCGTACCACTAAACCGTACCACTGACAGAAATTAGTTTCATAAATATGAGGTAGGTTTAGGTTATGTTAGTTCTTCAGCAGGCCCGGAGGGCCAAACTACCCAGAAATAGGAGCTCTGCGAGAGCAGAGCTCCGTGACTCCGTTAAATTCGATTTTAATAGTAATAATTGGTTAAAGTACCACCAGTGGTACGGCCGAGGGGTACGGTGGGTCTGGAAGGGGTCAAAGTACCGCCAGTGGTACGGCCGAGGGGTACGGTGGGTCTGGAAGGCTCACGTTGCTCGTGGCTCCGAAGTGGCGATGCCAATGCGACGGTTTTGTGCCAATACGTACCAAGGAATTTGAAAAAAATTCAGAATTCTGCCCTCAAGGTTTGTCAGATAGCCATGGAGAGTAGTATATTGGGAGTCATGTTAACAGACCCTATCAATAATACATACATAGGAAATTTTTATCTCAGGACCCCATGGGAGCGTAGGATACAGGAGCCAAGAGGAATTTGTTATCTCATGATCCTACGTCTTAGTAGACGTGGGAGCCTATAGGAAATTCTTATCCCCGATCCCATAGGAGCGTAGGATACAGGAGCCAAGAGGAATTTGTTATCTCATGATCCTACGTCTTAGTAGACGTGGGAGCCTATGGGAGCGCGCACAGACATAGGTACACACGCGCGCCAGCAAGCGTGCACGCACACACGCGCGCACACACACACACACAAACACATATACATACATACATTGCCTTTAATATTGAGGCCTAGGATCCTATGGCAACCAAAACTACAAAACAAGTATACATTTCGATCCTACCATATAATTATGGGATTCAAGTACACGCTTCCACTTGGAAGCGTGTCACCATGAAAAACGCAAGTGTTTATCAATCCTATAAATATGTGAGCCAAGAGGAAATAAAAATGTACCTACAACGATCCCATGGGATCGAAAGCTTGGAAGCGAAGTGGAATGAGGGGGCAAATCAACTAAAATATATTATGCTACAATAATATATTATCTTATTTACTCTCTATCTTTCACACCCTTTCAACGCCAATGAGGCCTGAAGTAGTCATATGCTGTCGCGCCTATGACGCCACCGACACTTATAGTTGTCACAGGTACAGTTTAAAGAGACAGTGTCGGGGCAGTGGTCGAACTGCTCTGTCCAACTGATCAAAATTAGCATCATAAATATGAGGTAGGTTTAGGCTTTGTTAGTTCTTCAGCAGACCCGAAGGGCCAAACCACCTAGAAAAAGGAGCTCCGCGCGACGAGCCTGATAATTAGATATTCAAATGGAAATTATTGATCAGTTGGACAAAGCAGTTGGACGACTGCCTCGACCTTTCGAGGCAGTCATCCAACTGCTTTGTCCAGGAAAATCCTTTTTTCAGGAAAGAGACGTTATTTCATTTGGATTAAGTTAAATTTTGCATAACTTTAAATACTTGTTTATCGTATTAGTGACGCATTTGTATTTGAGGTAAGGCGTTGAAAAGGTTAAATGCAGAAAGATAACAATACGATTCTTTTTGTGGATACCTAGAGAACCATTAGAGATCCTATCAAATACTAATAGACAACTTTCCCAGAAGGGAGACTCTTATCTTAAAGGTGTGTCCGCTGCGCCAAAAAACTAACAAAATATGTTACAAAACATGTTTAGGTACAAATGCACGTCCATTGCGACTTAAGAGTAAACAATGTAACTTTTTGTCATAACATTTCAATTATCTTTTGAGACCTGTAATCCCAGTAATGTATCTTTATTATGTATGATTGTAGGATATTTATTTATATTCAAAGGTATCAAAAAGAGTTCCTATAATTAATGATTAATGCCCTATTTGACAGTTCTTCACTCGTAACTTTTTCCATCCATAACGGAAAACTTAATTACTGCGTTTTTAAACAAAAACGTTCTGGCCACACCCTGGTATTGTCGAGATTTTTTGTCATGAAGTCCATTGTTAAGGAATTATTTCAAAATGAGTCAATTTTGGCAACTTTTTATTAGGACTCTATGCCGTAACAGCATCTATCAAAAATCTTTGCTTCATCATTAACAAAGTAAAGGCCTACAGAAAGTTCCTAGAGACTGGACTAAGTAATAAGTAGGTAGGTATATGCTAGCCGCGTGCCTTATGCTGCGTGGGCACTCTCTACTGCAGCGCACGGTCGAGCTACGCACGTGGGGTAAAAAATCGCTTCGTTTTAAAAAAGATATAAATACGCCCACAGTGGAATTCATACGAGAGCATTACGAACAGGCGACGTGACTTCACCATGGGTTCAATAGGGCTGGTATGGGGATGTGTCTTTCGCGTCAATCCGTGCTTAGCATCTCGTGTGCCACTGTAGGAGAATCTAAGTATGTAGACTTTGATTCAAAGCGGATTTATACTGTGCGCCGCGGTTGAGTTTCGGGTTAATGATTTCTATAAGTCAGTGTGTCCTGTAGCACATTACTTCATTTGAGCACCGCCCAAGCTTGATAAAAAAATAGATTCGTAGGTATGTGTAACTTTATTATAATGACATATTACTTATACTAATTAATTAATAAGATAAGAAATTATTATTTTACACCGATTAACATTTTGGTAACCTGAAGCCCAATAAATATTGCAACCACCGATTATGGTAAGTAAAACGTTTTGTTCACAAAACGATTCGTATTAGGTCTCTTACTACAATGTTCCAATAAAGTAGGTATTTCACGGTAACTTTATAACTCAATGAAGGTTCTAGTTCTAATCATCCGGGTGTATGTACGTTGTATCGCAGTCCTGCATATTCGTGGTCATGTGTGGCGCTAGGCAATATTAAGCGTATCTCCGTTTCTAGTTATAATCATCTCGGACTCTCCCTCCAGTCTTGAACAAAGCTACCTATCAAGTTCATCGCGGTTACGTCGTCGGTCGCTTATTCGGTCCGCCGCGATGCCGAATGTTATTGTATGGGGTCAATTTGTAGGTATACGCGTTTGCCCACAATTCCTTCGGGGCATTTTATAAACATAATTAATATTATACGTCCATTCTGTGCACATTTGTTTCTGTATTTGAGCAACTTTAGTTTTTGACCATTTTCCTCTCATGTCCCTAACTGAAACTATTCTTGACTTAGGGTTAAGTTACTGTTTGATGCAAATGATGCGTAGATATGCCTTTCATTTTCCATAATTGTCGTCTTTTTTTTTGCAAGAAAATATTAATTTTACAATCGGTTGACATGTAAACATTGACGATGACACTAGCATAATTGTCATTTTCATTCAATCTTGTGAGTGTCGTATTATAAGGCAATAAGTTCAGGGCACGTTGCAGACAAATTTAAACCATATCTGTAGAAATTATGGATGACTTTGGCGTGCGACTTTAATTTGATTTTTGACTTGTGATATGGGTATAGATAACGTTAATTGGCTTAAAAGTGGCAACATCACAATTATAATAAGAGTCTGTTGCCCCTAAGTTTTCTAAACAAGTTTTTTTCACAAAAATAGCTAAATGACAAAACTAGACGGAATCGAACCGAGTCTATACAATATTTTTAACTCCAAATTAACTCAGGAACACGCTCTTAAAAGGAAAACGGTAAAAAAGTCTGTGAAAGGCCAGTCCTGTAAATGAAAACTAAAATTTTATCATTGAGATAGATTTTGGATGAGAGCCGCACGTGCTATACGGCCTTTCAAGAGATCTGCGCTGACCCGGCGCTGAGAATGGGTTATGGCTAACATTTCCGCACTCTCTTGCCTTGCTTCCAACTCTGCCAAAATTCTATGTTCTTCCAGCTCGCGCTCTGGGTCAAGCTGTGGCAACGGTAAATTGCCTTTGTGCGCAATGTTATGTAGCACGACACAAGCGTTAATAATTGTAGCGCACTTTATTGGCGCGTAGTGCAGCCTCCGCGAGCTCGACAGGCAACGCCAGCGCGCTTTCAGCACGCCCAAGCAACGCTCCACGCAATTGCGAGCTCGCACGTGCGTCTTGGTATAGCGAGCTTCAGCAGTACCGGGGTCAGCATTGACGATGGGCGTCATTAACGTTTCGCGCTGTGGGTAACCAGAGTCCCCTGAAATAAAACCAATGCCAGAATTTATTATATTTATTTAATAAAGGAACAATTAACTCTTTTTTTGGAAGAATAGAATAAGAGGCCATTGCCATTAGGTTTCAAATTAAAAAAAAACTGTCTGCGTTGTCGTTGGCTGTCATTTTTGAAACAATCTAGTATTTTTTTTGAGTGGAACTGACTTTTTAAAATTATTTTTTTTAAAATAAAAAATGATTACCATTACTTTTAAGGCAATGCAAACCTAACTTGTTTGTAAGAAAGATATTCTAGCCGCTGCACACATAAGGGCTGAATTTTCTGTGATTACGTTTCGTAGAAGATATTCGGCGTTGAGGAGAGTTGTCAATGTTGTAGAAGTTAAATACAAAAATCGAATAAGATTATGTTTAGAAATTGACTTTATTTTAAATATTCAAAGAAATAAATTGCCTACATGGGATATAATATAATTTTGAAATAATGTCCTCTATACCTTCTATTTATTTATTTAGTAATAGTATTAAAGGAGACATTTGTATCATATAATACTTATAACACTTATAACAATGTTTAGCTATACAATGCCCATAACTTGAGAAGTTCGAAAAAACAGTCACATTAGGACTTTGAATCAAACAACAAAGATAGTAATTAATGAATGAAATTGGTGAATATTCAATGATTGAACGGCAGCTTAACTACTTGCTACTTACCTAGTAGCCACACTGACTCTCCTCCCGCGTATAGTGACTGGAGGTAGGCATTAAGGGGATGGTTACTCCACACCGCGCTATCGTGGGTTGAGCCACCGTGGCTGGCGTCTACGCTGATTATATTGAGGTCCGCGTCACAGATCTATAACGACGGTTATTTTAACAACATAAACGTGAAAGTGATTAGAAACTTTATATTCATATTTATTTACATACATATACTATACACACCCTCACGCCTTCATTCCCAGGGTGAGGTAGGCAGAGCTACAGAAATACCCACAACTCCAAAAAGACTTGTTGGTAATTCTGTAACCACATTATGTACAAATTTAATTAATAATCAAAATCAAAGGTAAATAGTCTTTACTGATTTTTATTATAGTTTATCATAATTTGTGACAAAATGGTATGATCACGAGTCCGACGCTTATAGTATATTTATTTGAATTATACGCGAAGAAAATACAATCTCACTTACAATTTGAACATTCAGGGAGTGAAAATGTTTCCTGTTAAAAAAGTTCTCCTCCCCCTGAGCAGGCCTTAAGATGGCTATGTGGGTGCCGTCCACGCAGCCAACTACTCCCGGCAGTCCGAACTCGGTGAAAAATCTGGGAAATGCAAACAAATAAGTATTATTGCTTACTAATAAATAAATATGCATAAGTATCATGATATTATATTATTATGTATAGTGATTGATAACTTATAACATCAATTTATCACCAGTACATAAATAATTGATATAAATACGGTTATTTACCGGTTTTTCAATACATTCCGCTCCTGCCGAGAACCAGGAAATTTTATGTATTTTTTTGTAATACTTGGGTAGTTCAGGGCCTCAACCACCTGTTGAATGGCCCTTGAAGCCGACGGCTGCAAGAAAGCGTGGGTGGCAATTTGGCCCACGCTTCTCTGGTCTGAGCCAGATGCCAAAAAGCTCAGACCGATTAAAATCTGAAAAATATAACAAATGTTAGCATTGCTCTAAAATTTGACTATTTTGCTAGCATGCATTAATAGCTTATTCCGGGCACTTACTTTGCGTTCAAAATTTAAATCACCGCGAGAACTCGGGAGGAAAGGACTCAGCTCCTGAATAAGGTCCGCAGCCATCGCCTTGGTCAGCCGATAAGTGGCTACGAACTCTGTATCCAGGAGCTGAGTTGCACAAATGTGTCGCCGAAGCAATCTCTGTCCCTCTTTCCTCCGTCGTTTCACCTCCATATGCTCCATCTCAAGCACATCCAATTTAAGTGCTAGAAAAGCCATCTGCAACAAAACTCAAGTTTTTACTTTATCTCTAATATTAGGCAGATACTTTTAGATTGTCTTATTATGATAACGTATGAAAAGCACTTTATAAAAACACATATTATCTTAGCTATTAAATTAAATAATCCACTCACTTTTCATTGACGTTTGAAGTCCTTTTGCGATATGATGCAACACGTCAAAAATATTTCTAGTAATTATATTGTTTAAATCCAGCATTTTGGCAGTTAAAATCCCCTCAGTAACGATACCGTTTAGAAACGATAACATTTAGAATAAAACATATTGTTTATTCAACGATATCGCAAATAAAATGCAATACCATTGAGCTTCCTCGGTACATTTTGAATAGCGATAGCGTTACGATACCGTTCACTCTCGAAAGCAATAACGCTAAGGGCCGTTGAGTCAAACAATATCTGTCATTTTGACACTTAAAAGCATTTTACAAACGATGAACGATAAGAAAGCGAGGTACCGCTAAACGCTTTGAATAGCAAAATCAATACAATACGATAACAGGTCAAAAGCCATAAGGTTTAGCCCGTGTAGAATTGGGCCCCTGATTGTGCAAAATGTGGGTACAGAATTATTAACAAGTCTTTTTAGAGTTGTTGTATTTCTATACCTTTGCCTACCCCTCTATCTATATCTAGTATTTAGGGTTCTGTAGTCAAACCAGAAACCCTTACAGTTTCACCATGTGAGTCTTGGTTTTCTATGCATTGAAGTATAAAATTCTCTATATAAGTAAGTTTATCGTCGTCTAGTACCCATAGTACAAGCCTAGAGCTTAGTTTGGGACTAGGTCAATTTGTGTGACATTGTCCTGTGATATTTATTTATTTTAAACAACCCACCACGTCAAGTTGACATAGACCATAGTGGCCTAGGAATCAAATTGGCTGGCTGAACAAGTTTCCTCACGTTATGTTATTTTTTGTTTTAATTTACCGTTAAAGCATCGTTTGCCATTGAAACCCATCAGGGCATCGACACGGTAAAAACTTATTGTTTTTGATGTGTCAAATTTTGATAGCTCTTTACTTACATGACTGTAATGGCGGTTTAGTTAAAAAAAAAACAATTACACGTCAAAGACATTATGGTTTAATCCTGTACAGTCAAGGTTATAAATATGTATACACTTTAGTACCTTGTCTATTTAACGTCATGTTTCAACTGTCATATGAAATTGTCACAGCGATTAAAGTGACAAGGTACTAAAGTGTATACATATTTATGACCTTGACTGTACAACAAAAGCGCAGATACTGAAGTTAGAAAAGTTACTGGTGTACCAGCCACTGGGGATTATACTCATTAACTTCTGATCACGAGTCGACATCTCAAGCCACAAGGCCAACAACGTTCTTCGTTCACTTATTAAATTGACGTTGCAGGATTGCGAAGACTATACTATATTTACAGTTGGTTTTTCATGGTTGTTGTTCTGTATGAAGTAAGTTATCGTTATGTCAGTAAGACCACGTAGTAAATCTTATATAATCTGTAGTGAGACCATGGCGCTGCTCGTTTACGTTGACGACTTCGTCATCAGGCACGTAGGTACTTGGAGTTTTGGGGTCGTCGTAGAATAATTACGACAACAACAACATTACCAAAATTTAAGAACTTTTTGGTTGACGTCACTTAACTACGAAATTTTTTCGCCTTTGAATCGCCAAATAAAAGTATTCTGCGAACAATGCTTGACTTCAAATAGCAAACAGCAACTTCAAATACTTACACATCTCCTCAATGGTGTACTTCGTGACCCAATTGAGCTCGTTCTTCGCGAGCGTCGCGTCCGCCCACATAGCCGTGATATCTCCGAGCCTTCGCGCCTCGTACTTGAGAGGGATCTTCGTGCTGGTCACCTTCTCGAATACTCCCACTAACTCCTTAACTGAGACTCCCCTCCCTGTTCCGAGGTTGTACACCTGTAAATTAAAGTTTTGTTGGTTATTGATGCCCCGGAATATGAAAGAGGCACTTCACTAATCAACCAGTTTTTAACTTGCGGTAAAATTACTTAGATTTTATTATCGGTATGTCTACCTACCAATCACGGGACTCTTTGAAAGGCGTAGATACATGGGCCCAAAGTACATACGAGGGTCATACACAGATTTAGGTTACCGTCTTTCCTGTGGACACACCGAAAGTTAAAGTTTTTAAGGCCTATATTCTGCCAAAGCCCATTCCCGCAAAAACGCCTCCAGGACTGCTTTAGACCTATCATCTAAAAACATAACTTATATGCACATAAGCTCTTAACTATTGACCAAAGGAGAGACTTTTGTTTTTAAGAGTGTGTATGACCCACGAAGCTCTTAAGACGTTGAATAATGTGATGATCCGGCGATTGTCCTTGTTCACACTTACATTAGTAAGTAAAGAATGCTTTCACGGACAACCGCACCAGTGGCTATAATTGTGAAATTATACGGATTGGTTTGTTAATAACTTTGGTTAAAATAGCAGACGTGAGTCGCCAACTCAATGCAACGGACCTCTCAAAATAGCTGCGTATACCTCTGTATATGCAGCTATTTTAAGGGGCCCCTTTGCTATCCTCAGTATGGGGGCAACAGTTCCAGGGGACCTAAGGGTGGAGGGGACGAGTTTCTGGACATTAAACAAATATTTATACTGACCTTATTTATATTAACTATCATTACCACATTCAATTCCATAATTATCTCACCTTAAGTCCAATGTGATTTTCGCTGAGCAGGTTCAAGGCTGCAACGTGGCCGCTAGCTAGATCCATCACGTGTATATAGTCCCGGACACCTGCGGAGAAATCGAAGTATTCAAGTAACTAAAGCTTGTCCCAGAAAAAAGTGTCGCTATTACTAACCAAGGTTGTTTGTCAGACTTCAATCAAATCAGTTTGAAAACTATTTTCCTAGTTAGCATATTGTCTATTTTTTGAATTAAGATAAAAAAAACAGATGTTAGTACTTGTATTTTCAAAGATGTCGTCAGTTAAAGAAAAGTTTCATGAAAAAAATCTGTACAAATATGTTCAGTATCGCGGTATATCTGTGAAAAACATTGCATCGGAGCTTAAAACCAGTAAGAACCGATCAAATAGTTTTAAAACGGTTCAGAGAGGGTGGTAGCATACAACGAAAGCCTGGAGGTGGCCGTAAACCTGGGTTTGTAAATAAAAATATAGAGAGGAACATTGTGGCAGCGTTACAGAAGAAACCTACTCTTTCTGTACGGGACTTGGCCAAAAAATACAAACAATCTAAATCTACGGTGCAAAGGGTGAAAAAGCATAATTCTATAAAGTCATTTAAACAAGTTAAAGTACCCAACAGAAGTGCGAAACAACAAACGGAGGCTAAATCCCGGTCCAGGAAGCTCTATTCGGAAATGACTAAGAAAAAATATTGTATTGTTAAGGACGACGAGACCTACTGTAAACTTGACTTCAAGTCACTTCCAGGTCACCACTATTATTCAGCCACTGATAGAAAAACTGTTGATGAAGAGTATAAGGTCATAAAAATGGACAAATTTGCAAAGAAAGTTCTCGTGTGGCAGGCGATTTGTTCATGTGGCAAACGCAGTACACCGTATTTTGCCAAAGGAACCATTACTGGTGATTATACCTGAATGAATGCCTTAAAAACGATTGTTGCCATTCATTAGGAAGCACAGTAAACGTGTCCTCTTTTGGCCTGATTTGGCCACGTGTCACTACACGAAGCGGGCAATAGAGTGGTACAAAGCAAATAGTATCGATTTTGTTGAAAAACACCAAAATCCTCCCAATTGCCCTGACTTACGGCCCATTGAGAAATATTGGGCTCGCATGAAGCGAAAGCTCTTAAAACACAAAAGTAATGCCACGTCAGTGGAAAACTTCACACGGAATTCGCTGATGATGTACAAAAATTCACTTCGATGATGATGTACAAAAATTAATGGCACGGGTTAAAGCAAAATTAAGGAGTTTCTGGATGAACAAAACTTAAACCGATGTTTATAGGAATTAAATGTATTTTAAGAATATTCAAATACAACTGTGTTGTAAAATTTAATTAATTTTATTATTTGGTGGGGTTTTTTAACAAGTTAATATGCGACACTTTTTTCTGGGACAAGCTTTAAGTCAGAACCAATCTTTATTATACTTGTAATCGTAATCCTACTGTCTAGGTCCTTCTCTAGATTAATTTATCTGAGAAAGTGCTGGGGGACTAAGTACAAAACAAAGATTAGGGCTTGTACTTAATTTTGCTGCTAGACAACAAACAAACAAATAAACAAATACAATTTACAAAGATAAAATAGGTAAATTAAGCAATGTCAAAATCACGTTGATGTAATCGATAAGGGAAAGGGTTATTTAAACTTTGACAAATAATATGGATTTTTCATTTTCATTTCTTAATATAAATTTAAAAATCGTCTATCTGTATCATGATCAGGTCACTCCAATCGATCGATTGACAGTAGAACTAGGCTAGTTAACATCGATCAACAGTTTCAGCCAAAACTACCACATATGATAAATCATCGGTGTGTTGTAGCTTGTAGCCGGATAAGCTCGAAGTTAGCAGATTAATTAATATACGTCGATTAAAGATCTATGCTAATTTCGATTTAATATCATAGCCATCTTTTCATTTCGTCATGAACTTTAGGTTAAACGTCAATTACCAGTGCCGTCAGGAGTCTGATAGTCGTTTCCAAACACAGTGAGCACGGGCTTCTTTCCCAGCGCCACCTGTGCCATGAACGGCATCAGGTTAGTGAACTCCTTGGTAGGGTCCTCCCCGATCAGGCCGGAAGGGTGCGCACCCACCGGGTTGAAGTAACGCAGCGAGATTATGTTCCATCTCTGAGAATGAGTAAATGCATGGTTAATTGCATAATCTAGACTTTGGGTCCGTAGGTTACATCAAACTACGTTCCGCGAGCTAGGATCATTTATTCTGTATCGTAATTACATGAGATAATTTTGAAAAGAAATCGAAATCGCAAAACAGAATCACGCGGAGTCTAGGATTAGGAAGCCAGCACGGCTAGCACATGACGGCGCGCGAGTTAAGTCGCGAGATAGACTACCCGTCCTTGTCTAATTAAAACGGTCAGAAAAAGACGGTAGTCTATCTCGCGGGCGACATAAGTCGCGCGCCGTCATGTGCTAGCCGTGCTGCAATGCCGTGTGAAAGTACTAAAGTGGTAAATTTTAAAATTATCTTACAAATTAGTTAGAGAATAGTATTCCCGCAAGAATGATGCAAATCGTAATATGTGTTGCGATCTATTGCCTGTGACTGTAAATGTATCGAATATTCCTTCTCGAATCTATCTCTATCGAATATTTCTTGTATATGCCTATTCTTACAATACGTAATAATTTAGCTATATATTTTCAGCACCAACCTTATCAGCTATGCTTAAATCCTTAAGCATCTCTTCAATGAAATACTTGGTCCTTCCATACACATTGGTAATGCTCCCCGTGGGATGATCCTCCGTGATCGGCAGATGTTTTGGCTCACCATACACGGTGCATGACGATGAGAATACCATTTGGAAACAATTGTGGGAACGCATTATCTGTAAAGTTACAGGATTTGATGTAAATATTGATCGTAAAACTTGATTATTGTAACGTCATAGGCGTCATGGCTAGCAGATGTCGGATTGCATCATCAACGTAAACATCCTTAAAAACGCTAATATCGTGATTCGAATCAATTTTCTGCTGTCAAGGAGTTTTTCACGAAAAAAGAGAAAGATGCGAAAATAACCCACGCAATTCGTCTGTTCTGTGAGAGGATTCTATTATACCCCCCCCCCCGTACTAGCCAATAGAGCTCTACCACAAGTAATTTAGTCGAGTACCAAGTATTTTAGTAGCTAATTAAGTCTGTACGGCAAAAAATTGTTGAGTAGATCCATAATATTACTGTATTTTTAAAATAATCGCTACTCGACTAAATTACTAATGCAGTGCAGACCAGCCCTAAAACTGTTAATTTTTTAAACGTACCTCGAGTAAGTTAAGCATGCCGAGCAAGTTGTTCTGGTAGTAGAGAAGAGGCTGCTGCATTGATTCGCCGACAGCTTTTAGCGCAGCGAAGTGGATGACACAGTCTATGGGATGCTGTTAACAAATAAGCATAATAATCAAGTAAGCTTTTTAATTGTTATGAGGAAAATAAGCACTGCTGTGGGTTAACAAATTCTTTTGTGAATTTCTGCACTTCACGTGCGAATTTAATTCAAATAATAAGAAGAATATTTATATGCATTGGGTAAGCCCGTTTTACCGTTATAGGATGAGATAGGTCGTTGACCAGTGACCATAATGATACGCGATGATCAGCATTCGGCAGTTTGAACCTCACTGACTTGACCACCTAGGTTTTAACCGGAGCAAATCAAATTGATAGACCTTTAATTCCTTTTGTTTCTTTTATTTATTTGTATAGAGTTCAAAATCCTGAAACTGAAGTTTTTGGCCTAAGAACCGGTGTCACCAATACCCTAACGGCATTGACTTTCTCGATCATCAGGACCTCTTGCCCCGTTTGAAGTTGGCCAACCACACAATTTCTTCTACTCCTTGCTGAACCAGGAACCTGTCACTCGCACACACCCCCTAGTCTCTTAATCGTACCTTGTCAAAGATATCCTGAATCTGCGGCTTATCCAACAAATCCGCTTTGTAAAACGTGACTTTCTTGCCGGTGATCTCCTCGACTCGCTTAAGTGCCGGTGAACCTCCCTCGTCCCCCACAGCGTTGGCGAAGTTGTCGATCGCCACTACCTCGTGTCCCGCTTGGACAAGGTCGACGACGCAATGGCTGCCGATGTAACCCGCACCGCCCGTCACTAATATTGTCTTGAATAGTGGCATTTTGTTCTGGAACAAATAGATCAGTTAGGACGTCGTGCTCAACGGGATATTGTAAAGAAGCACAGTAATGAATGACTAGCCTATGGAAACATTAGATGAATATGATCGCTAATTGCTTGAAGCAAGGGGTTGTAGAGGATGGTTAACATCAACGAACCCTTAAAAAGCGTTGCCAAAAGAAGGTAGATGATAGTGTTTAAGCTACTTCTAATATTAAAGTCTGTAATCAAAGTCTCTGCCTGAGATTTACGTAAAGGGAGGCAGTATATAATAGTCAGCACACTGGTATTTTAAGCACGCACCGACGATTTTCCCAAGAGAAGGTAGGTTTGAATGAATATGCTTAGATAAATTAGGTTTTGTGTAACTAGAAAAACTGACAATCAGCTAACATCGCGTGAAGTTATAAGCACGATATTTGATAATTTCGCTTATAATGGCGCCGTCCCAGTTTCCTACGCTATGCCAACGACCGCTAGAGTAAATAGAAAGTTGACAGCAAAATCAAGGACATCTCACTAAATTGATGGTCAACGCATCTTTTATAACTAAAGTCACAAATGAAACGATCATAACACGTTCTCTCTATTTTATTGGTATTAGACCATCACGAGGCTTTAAACCATATCCGAGTTGGCACAGACATCTACAGATAACTAGCTAACAAGTTAACATCTCTCGGAAACAGCAATCATGAAGCCAATATTTATACTTCCCGAAGGTTTTTTTACTATAAAGACATTGACCGTTAATTAAGACGAGGTAGACGTGTCACAAACCTCTTAATTTTGACCTTGTCCGATAAGTAACTGTGTATCATGCGTCATGATCCACCTGTGTAATGCATTTTTTATGTACAGTCATCTGCACAAGTTACCTACTATACATTATTATTTGGCACTGCAGCTTGCAACGAATAATGGATGGATTGCAGCGCAACTTTTTTTGTTTGATAATCAGGAGTCGTAGGCATAGCTTTGATCAGTTCTGAAACCTACTGAAGCAGGGCCTCGAACACCTATTTTGTAAGACTTTTATTTAAATAGCTGATAAAATTTACGTCCCGCGTGTGCATGGTTGCCGGGTTAGAAAAGTGCCACTCCATATCTTCCCGTGGATGTCGTAAGAGGCGACTAAAGGAATAAGGGCTTGTAGTACTATTAGGAGATGGGCTTGCAACCTGTCACTAATACACTGGTAAACACTTGGCCTGAAGCAAATGAATAATGAGCAAAATGTGGCTACAGAATGATAAACAAGCCTTTTTAGAGTTGTTCGTATTTCAGTAGCTCTGCCTACCCCACTCTGGGAATAAAAGCGTGATTTTATGTATCTATGTAAAATTTACGTAAAAATTCCAAATGTGCACCTTCTCAGCTTATATTTCTGTGGCTTACTTTACGTTCCTATTCGGTTAAACAATATCCCATTAGTTCCGGAGAGTGACCCTGGCTTCGGTCACGTCTTGTAACCAAGAATTGCGGAAGCCACGACCCGTAAACATAATAATATTGATCATTCATTACGTTCCAATGATTGACCAATTAATATTTAAAGATGGTGTAAGCAGGTGATTATCTTTACGCGTAATTAGCTTAGACCGTCGACCGTTCAAAAAGCATTTTGAGGAAGGCTTACTCATCCGAATTAAATTGTCAGCTAAAGAAGAAGATATTCGTGATTTTGTCTTTCTCATTTATATGACCTTTAAGATGGCAATAGACACAACGTAAAAAGATCTATACTTCTACACTAATATTATAAATGTGAAAGTAACTCCGTCTGTCTGTTTGTTTATTACGCTTTTACGGATTAATCGCTGAACCGATTTAGATGAAATTTGGTATAGAGATAATTTAAGTCCCGGGGAAGGACGTTACATAGAGCACTTTTTCCCGAATAAATGGACGTCTTCGGATAGAGTCGCACGTAACAGCTTAATTATTATACTTAAATAAAAAAAAAAACAAAGCTTAATAGACGAGATAGTAATATATATATATAGTAATATTTAAAAACAGTTAATAATAAACCATTTAAGAAACTAATCTCGTCTATTAAGCTTATTATAGCATTTAAGAAACTAATAAGGTCGGTTAATCTTTTACGTAATCTTAGGTTAATAAATAAGTATTTCGATTGCAATGAATGAGCAATTTAAAAAACCTGGCAAGACCATGTCGGACCATGCTCAGTGTAGGGTTCCGAAGCTTTTAAGTACCTACAAACATAAAAATCAACAAGTATTAACTTATTTTGTATTTAAAGTCAATTGGTGCCGTCTTAGATGATTTTAGTAGGCATAAACACTTTAATCGCCTGTATCTCAAGAACCAATGATGTCTACTTAGTCGTAAATTTTTTGAAAGACACATTCAACGACACCTACACTATAGAGTAGGCAAGGGTAGACGAGAAAAAAATATACATCCCCGCGTTACCTGTAGGGGAGGCACCCTAAAAAAAATTTGATTGATGATTTTAACAATTTACACAAACAATCAATATATAATATACTTATGTATTTAATTCTCAGAGGCATTTAATAAATAATAATAATTTAATTTGTGATGGATGCGGCGAATGTAATTTTGACCTGAACCATGCATTAAACTGCAAAAAAGGTGGTCTTATCAAACAAGGTCATGATCAACACAGAGATGACTGTAATAACTGGGCCGAATTAGCCTGGGGACCTGGCACAAAAGAACCCATAATGCGTAACGCAAACACAAACCAACCAGCTCTTATAGGTGACTTGTTACTGAACAGCGTGTGGGTACCCGCGAGGAAAGCGTTCTTTGATGTTCGCATAGTAAATGCTGACGCTTCCTCATACAACAACCTCACCTGGGAAAAAACAGCTCAGAAACATAGCCGAGAGAAACATTTGAAATATGATCGAGCTGCTGAGGACCTAAGAGCTTCCTTTACTCCTTTGGTCATCTCTTGTGATGGAGCACTTGGGATTGAATATATCAGTTTTTTTTTTAAAAACAGCCTCGAAATTAAATGAAAAATGGCAAAATCCATATTCACAAATAATTTATTGGCTTAAAGTAAAGGTACAAATTTCAGTCATAAGAGCTGTTTCCATGAGAATAAGGGGCACAAGAAGAGAGATCAGAGCGTTCGAGTGCGATGATGGAGCCGGAATTCACTAATTAGTCTCAAAATTAATTTCGTTTTTAATTTTACCTTAGATACATGTTCTGTATTTTTTAACCGACTTCTTGTTCTTTGCAGTTAATAAATCATTTCATGTAAAATTTAATAAATAATGATTATGAAGAAATACTAATTAGAATCATACTCTATGTAGCGTGACGTCATTTTTGCGTCAGCGGCATGAAAATTACGGGCCCTGCTAATTAATAGGCATATTCAGGCCAAATTACAGCTTCCTAGTACTAAGGGTCTTTGCGCTAGGCTGCGGATAAACGGACATGGCGAAACTAAAAGGGTTCCTAGTTTACTTAGTTAGGCAGAGTTACAGAATTACCAACAACTCTAAAAAGACTTGTCAAATAAACAAAGGCTTAACTTATGATAAAGCTATACTCGAAGTAGGTACCTACACGCCAGAGTCAGTGACGAGAACGCAATTTAGTTAGAAGCATGGAGGTATTCAGTATGACGCTAACAACTTCTATGTTGTTTACACTGGTCTATTTAAAAAGGGACAAAAAGTGAAGGTTCTATTTTAAGACCGAGGGGTCTGCGTCGAGCTATTAACCTCACGCAGTTATTAGCGGCGTCTTGCTAAATGACGCTTGCACAAATTCCTGGAAATGTTGAGTTTGTTGAGACTTTTGACTGTTTTAAAGCGTTGAACTATGAATAAAGCCGTGAAATAGCTACTACCTAGTCTCCAATACACAAAAACAGGAAACTTCGTAATGATTTTCGACCTCTCGGTATCTACTAATAATGAAAGAGACACTTAGTTTGCAAACGTTTTTAGGATCCCAAATCTAAATTTTATGAAATAACCAAGTAACATGTAGTTCGCCCTACTAAACAGAGTATTATAAACAACCGACAGAAAACTTCACCACGTTGCCAATTTTATTCTAAAATATCGCCCACCTCACCCTGAGCCTTGAGTGTAAGTTGCTGTTCACGCGGTAAACCGTCTCGAACGCGTTTGCGTTTTTGTTATTAGTATTATCCTAAACGAGAAACGCAAACGCAAAAGCAACTTACAAAGGGCTCTGTTCAAAGGATTAAGTACTTATTTTTTCTTCAACAAATTGAGAAAATCCTTTTTATTGAAGTCTATTAATATTCTACTATAACTAAGATTTTACAGTCAGATGTTTCATTTGCGTTGTGTCACATCGGAAACATTTAATTAAACAAGCATGAAGTATGTGTTGAATTACGAGATAAATACCTTTATTATAACAATTCTTGAACGTTGTTATCACTCGACTGACCGACTACTTCAACACTACATAATAGATTGAAACATTGCGTAGGTAGGTATATCTTTTTCAAATCACTGCTCATACTTTAGATTAGATGTAACGCTTATCTCTAGATATAGTTTCGCAAATGATTAGGAATTACGCGTGTAGGCGAAATTTTTACGTGTGAAATAAAATACGTGTCTGCTACAATGCTTTGCTGAAGCGCTACAGCGGACCACTTAGCAGACACGCATCACCTCGTCGCGTCGTGGAGCCAAGTTAATCAAGCCAGTAAGCCTAGCCAAGGTTCAGGTTTCTGTTTTCGGTATGGAGTTGACATAAGCGATGTTACGACAATCCATTTTTGAAAATCGCTAACTTAATACTAGTTGACGTAAGCCACCGAGATAGTGACTATACATGCCTATCTCGGTGGCTTAGGTACGTCAATTCCATACATTTGTCTAACGGATCAATCGCTAACGATTGTGGAATGCAACTTGTCTAGCCACAGGACGTTTATGAGCTATTGAATCCTGCCAAGTTCCGCTCAGTAAAAAAGGATATATCTGATAAGTAGTCATAAAACTGCCGATGCGTAGAATTTGTTGGGCCTTGACAACAAAGTTCATAGGGCCTCTATTCATCGTAGACGTGACGTGACGGAAATAAATAACTAGACCACCTGCTAGTACTATCAGTTAGTGTTGTGTTTAAGTATTCTGTTGTGTTGTTATGTATGGAATAAAAAAAAGGAAACATCGTCGTTTTGCACAACAGATGGTACCTATGTTTATCTCATAATATTAAGGCCTTTGCAGACGACTTGGTCTCCTGGATAACTATCAGTATTTCCTGAACAAAAGTATCCTATTATAATTTCAAATTTCATTTTAATCCTCTCAGCCCAAGTTTTATTTTCGA
Organism: Acleris holmiana; assembly: GCA_949316455.1. Lineage (NCBI taxonomy): Eukaryota > Metazoa > Arthropoda > Insecta > Lepidoptera > Tortricidae > Acleris > Acleris holmiana. The sequence continues at coordinate 12,572,326 of OX438779.1, forward strand.
TCCGTGCAGTCCTAAATAATAGTAGGAACATAAACTTGCCGTCGTAATGTTTAACTTAAGTAATAACTACAATTTGTAGCGTAAGAACGTATGTATTCGTAAGCTAGAAATCACAACTTTCTTTGTGAAACTTAAAAGCCATTTTACTTGCAACTTATGAAACTACACGTCAAGTTAAGCTTAAGGCTTGGTTTTATTATATTTGATTTGAAAATGCCTAAATTTCTTAAGCATTTCCTAGATTTTGCACATCGGTATGACAGTTTCGAAGAAAAAAATATTTTGAGAATGGTAAAGTGTAAGAGAAATCTGTAAAGTTAACTTACAGCCTTACAGCGATGTTTTAAAAGATCGGTAATAATTTAATGGCAAAGAGAAGACAAACAAGCACACAAAACACGTGAGGTTAACACGCCGTACCGGGAAATAGTGTGAAAAAAAAATTGTCTACTTACTTGTTATAATGAATTTATTAAAATAACACCCTGGGTTTAAGTTGGTTAGTAGTAAAAGGACTCAAGTCACAAAAAACATACTTTTATTTTGAACCTTAAATCTTTATTCTTACGTTGGAGTATGGAATAGACGGATTAAAGTCCCTAACCTCTGTCAAAATCTTGTCCTGTTGCAGCATGTTAGGCCCATAGACATTTGCATTTTCAAACTACCATCACATGACTGCAATCCTAAGACGGCAAATACGTTGCAAACCGTATTGCGTTGCTTCTTTGCTAGTATTTTCACCGGTTGTCCTATCTCCATAATTCGGTGTGGAACACAAGGGCGGTAGGTTAAGGGATAACACAAGGTCCCATCGCCACTGCAGCTTTATATCTTGTCAATCTATACTCTAAATAATATCTGTAATACAAAACACATGTCGGATGTTGTCAAAGATGGTTGTTAATTTACAATAAAAGTAACAACAGTTATTATTATTACTTAAGCGTTTAAAAATATTTTTATAATCGATTGTGCACCGAGCAAGTCTTGCGACCGAGTCGGCGCCAGCGCAGTCAATTATTTACTGTTTTATACGTCGTCTTAGGTTTCAGTTCATCAACCCTACATATTACAATGATTATGACTGCAATCATTCGTAATTTTACTCGCAGACATTTTATAGTGGGGTGAACTATTCTTATAATAAGTTAACTTGTCTTTATTTTTAAGAATGGTTCTATGAAACGATTTAAGAAATTTTCAATGAAGTCTATTGATCGTAATAATCATTGAATTATACCTATGATCGTAATACAATTAGTGATATGTTTTGATTTTATCACTCTCTAGATATAATCAATGCGTTCTGTCTGATGTGAAATCTTTAAGCATCGGCATTATCGCGTGTAGCGAACGAACGAAAAGCAAAGCCAGTAAGATCAATAACCAAATTAAATACCTTTAAGACCTTGCGATATTTGCGACCCCTTTTCAACACTAATAAATAAGACTTGAACAATCAAAGTTTAAACAACTAGCTATTCTTAGCTATAGGTATAATTATGGTTCTCCATTCCGATATAATTGCCTTTAATTTTAAAATCCGTTTCATACGTTGAAGTTTTTTTTTTATCTTAGTAGCAGATGTGCTTCCGAGAACTTATAAGGATGAACAAGTAATGAATGAGTGATTCATAACTACTACGAAAGGACTGGTTTTACCACTTTTATAAAAACTCATTATAATGCAAGAATTGTCCGTAATTATACCGGTGATGGCAATACCGAGCAGGTTATATGAGTATCTATATACCGACATATTTTATAGTTACATTCTTCAATTTTTCCATCATGTTTTAACTTTGATTTACTCTTATGCTCCAAATTTGACATAAGATTAATTTGTCATACGCTTCTTGTTTTGATTTAAAGACACCTTGAATACCGTGGAGAGGACGAAAATCATTGATTATCTAGTGGGAATATAAAGTAGGCTTTGTGTCTATAGTTAGCTATTTAAAAAACTAAACGGACCCACTTTATTACCAGGTTAAAAAACTTGTGAGTTGTGACATTTATTCATGACTCGATAATTCTAATTTATGCAAAAATAGCACTCACTTATTTCGCCACGTTAAATGTGAATCTTCAGTAGTGCATTCATTTAATTACAAAAAAAACACCGGTTTACATCTTTGGATGAAACTCCCATACATAGAGAAGAAATCTGTTTAGACATTTATAACAGAAGCCTTCACAGCACACTTTAAATAACAAAAATCTTACCTTCGTACGTTGTTTCTCCAAACTATTCAAATTTTTCACTGAAATCACTGGCACGTCGTAACTTTCGAATTATTAATATATTTTGATTTTAGAACGCGTCCGGGCCGGGGCCGCGCGCGCATCTAACGTGCTGGCGCGCGCGTCACTGTCCATTGCAAACCTGCTTTTCAGTCACACGGGTGGTGTGACGCGAATTTAATTCTATGACCATTTTCGGTACAATGGAGTTAGAACATGTTTTTACGCTTATACTTATGCTAAGAACCAGCGAAGACTGATCCACCTCTTCAAAATAGTAGGTATGTACTTTCGCTTATAGCTTACTTTAACAAAATTCCACCCGGCTTCATTTTTAATTTCGAGAAATTCTTATTTAATTAAGTATGCTTGATTCAAATTTCTAAAATTCTTATCAGTATTTTTTATTTAAGAACCTGACCTCATTTTAAAGATCAAAAATGGAGTGTTTACTTTGAGTTACACCGATAAGAACATAGGTTTTTACATACATGCAACATCACGCCTTCATTCTTAGAGTTGGGTAAGCAGAGCTACAGATACACCAACTACCTACTCTAAAAAGACTTGCTTAAACTATGTACCTACTTAACCACATTTTGCAAAACTAGGTTATGAAGTTTATAATTAAGGCTGATGGCAAAAGCTCATGTAAATCAAAAATAAAGGTATTAAAGAAAACCAAATAAATCAAACTGAGAATCGATCTCATTCGCTTCGGTGTAATAGCGCCCAAGTCCAGTATCCGAGTGTGACCCCGCCATAGATGGAATACCGTAATAGCCACATAACTCTGCTCGTCGGATGAGCTAGTCCCGTTACCTTCCCGTCCTTGTCAGTTCACTTTCGGTTACTGATTGTGATCAGGCGTCTGTCACTGTATAATAATTGTAACCCAGTACAGTTCCTCGAGATACTTCACCCTTTGCAATCCTTGCTTAATTGTATTGAAACAGTTGATTTTACAATCATTCGGTTTTTATAACGAGTAATTTTGTTTACGTCTTAGATTGAAGTAAAATTAAACTTACAGTGACAGGTTGCATTTGCAGACCAGACAACTATATTTTTGTCGGCTGTTCCCCATTGTGGTTGCCGGTTTAGAATAGTGCCACTCCATGTCTTCCCGTGGATGTCGTAAGAGGCGACTTAGGGAATAAAGGGCTTGTAGTATTAGGTGATGAGCTTGCAACCTGTCACTAATACACTAGTAAACTTCATGGCCTGATTGTGCAAAATGTGGTTACAGAATCATCATCTTTTTGAAGTTGTTGGTATTTCTGTAGCTCTGCCTGCCCCTCCCTGGGAATGAAGGAGTGATTTTATATATGTATGTATGTACGTTCATCATCTGTTTCATGTCCTCGGTTCTATAAAGCACATACATCCCTGTTAAATCTTCGAAATGCTTAAAAACTACTTGATGACTAAATCCCAGTTGTGCTAAATAAAATACAGCAATAGACGGCAAGTTGAATAAAAGTTTTAATCTATAAGTGGGCTAAGTGGAGTACCTACCAGTGGCGCTTTTACCATTGAACAGTTATCGCCTAGTTCCCATCACATAATCATCGAGTCACTAGATAGTCATCATCGTCATTAATCAACACGTCATGCTTCCACTAATTAATGATTATTATCTTCATTTTGGGCATCATCTTTAGAATGATAGCTTAATTAGGCACTGATTTTTGAATGATCTCGTGTAAGTGACACGTGATTGATACAGAAAAAATATCCAGGGATAAATATATACCTACTCGTATATATTGTTTAGATATTTTGCAATTGCAACACAGTCCATTAAGAAAAAGACGATAAAATTAGTTTGACGAGTTCTAGTTTCAAGCATAAGTTATGGATTCCCGACGTAGAAAATCCAGACTTAGTTTACCTACCGCTATCGCTTTCTTACCCGCGTCAGAAGGAGGTTTAACAGTATTTCAGTACGCTCACCACAAGTTATATTTTCTCGCTTGTCGCTTAGTGCGTCTCTGTCGTTACAAGTACATACAGTACCACGTGGTACTATCTCGGTGGCTTACGTCAATTCCATACATTTTGTTCAACGAAACATAGTCGCTAACGATTGTCGAATACAACTTGTCTAGTCCCACAGACTAGATAGAAAGGAAGATGCGAGCGACAAACAAGTCGCGAACGAATTGTGCTAGCCCTCCCTATTTCTTAATTATTCGATTAATTTTTTCGCTTTATGTTTTATGATTAAGACTCATATCATTACCTGCATACGAACTATACCACATTACAATTGAAGAGTCGTTGATATTTGAAATCGATACAGTTAATATGCTGTATAATAATGAGTCATGACAAGTTTGATAATCAAGTGATTTCAATAATTTTATTCATGATGACTATGAGTAGCAAAGATTTAGTAATTGGGTTTTTATTTAATTTAATCTTTAGTGCTGGCGCTGAAAACTAGAAAGTTCTGTGAAAAGTATAAGTTGAAATGAAATAAACGTGAAAGTAACTCTGTCTAAGTACTTATCTGCTTGTTACGCTGCGCTTTCAAGACTAAAATCTCGATGTAATTTGTTATTGAGATACCTTGAGTCCTGGATAAAATTGGATAGTTCACGAAGGAAACAGGCAAGCCTGTTTGCTACACTCCAACAACCTCGTGCGTAACCGTCCCGCTGGGTGGGAGAGGTTGGCGGGACGAAGTATTTAGGTGGAGCAGGAGTTGCCTGCGCGGCTAGCACATGACGGGGCGCGAGTTATGTCGCCAGTGAGATAGACTACCTGTCTTTTTCTGACCGTTCTAATTAGATAAAGACGGTTCGTCTATCTCGCGCGCCGTCATGTGCTAGCCGTGCTAATTATCGGGAAAGGCAACTGCGCCAAAGTACATACAGAAAGGTAATTCAACTCCGGCCCTTTACAAGCTCGAGCTAGGTACCTAAGTACCTACGTACACACACGCAGGTGACATAGCCACGACTGATTCAGCGTCAATCAGCGTTATTAGCAGTAGGTATGTTACGTACCCCTGGTGGCTGGTGGCACGCAAACATACAAGGCGCTCGATTTACCCTTGTTCGGAGATTTTATACTGGTGTGGCGACCCAGCGAAATCTAGTGACGACTTGTAACAACCAACGCGACAGCGCCACCACCGTCAGATAGCGCAACTAAATCTGACAGTGCGCTACATTACGGTAACGAAGTTTTATCAGTCGGTTGGCATATATAGGTACTACTTCCAACTTAATCCATATGGACTTCGGACCCCAGGCATAACACCCGCCTGGAGTGAGATCTCTCTATTGTCCTCTCCTCCTACACTGGTTTGTTTATTCAGTGACAGCGCGCCTCCCCCAACGTCTACTGTCTGTCCCGCAGGACGGTCACGCGGGAAGTTGTTGGATCGTAGTCGTATGTTAAACTCCATTGTTTTTCTACTGCTATAGCTTACTTTTGTCCATTTTAATTTCGATAGTCCCTACGGGCCATAGAAAGGATTCATTAACGCTAAGCGATTTTGCCGGCTTATAATATTTCAGGATTTAAAAAAAACTAACCTTACCTAACCTAAAGGATTCTACACGGTGGTCCTGTAATAAATCCTGAAACATTTACAGTTTCGGAAAAAAGCAGTTTGGTGAAATGGTATGTTTGGGAAATGCATCAGTGTGGCCAAAACTTTTTGACGACACGAAAGGCTCTCGATTTTCCCAATACTGACAAAAAGTTAAGGATTAACGTAAACTGAAGATATATCGCGTTTGCGAAAAACTTGTGCAGGTCCTCAGATTCATGGATCTTCTCTTTAGGCACACAGTAGGTACCTATTTGAAACGGAACCTTCAAATCCCTCAATAAGTTAGAGTAATAATAAAACAATCATTAATAAAAACAATTTAATACTTCCTTTCGCTTATGCACCATAACAACAGATAGTTTTATTTTCAACAATTATTATGTCAATAACACGAAGCGCGTGTGTCTCGTCGCTAGCACCCTGCGGCTTGATCAGACGCTTCACGTCACAAATTAAGTTATATTTCCTCTTTAAATTCATCAATAATTATTATAATAACAACCAATAAAACAAATTCACCATCCCTTACGTCTACCTCTTTGACTATCACGACTTGGATGCCAAATTTCCTTTAAAGGGTGTTACATTTTTACATCATATACTATGTAAATAATAAACTATGACAATTAGCTCATAATCAATTGAATATTTGTAAACTTCCAATTAAATGCCATTCCAGAGAATCGTCGGTGACGGTACATTTTTTTCTCAATACAGTGTATGTAATTCATTTATTTATTTTAATAAACTTGTCAGCCAAGGAAGTCGGAGAAGTCGGTATCGTTCGTTTAAAAACTAAAAATAATTAAAATAAATGTACAATGCAATGCTCGATTATGTTTTATATTTTTTCACTCTATAAAATCAGGATATAGCATTACTTCACATAATGTGTCAATATCTCATTAGGTCAACTATGGGTCACAGCTTAAACATAAAAAAAATATTCTTTAACTTTTTGGCAATTCATAGGACTCAAACTTTAAAACTATAATACTTAAAATAACACTAGGATTTGTATACTTATACCTATGTCTAATCAAACAATACAAAAAAACTAAAAATAAACTTTGGTCGTCGTGCCATTTTTTTAGGATTTAAAGGTTTTTCAATTTTTTTAAGTGTTTTTTTTCTTTTTTCATCGGTAATATTGCGACCGTTACGTGATTGTCGGTGTCAGTTGGTAACATTGCGTTTATAGTTGTTTTTACCTGAAACAATAATATAAAAGTATTAAGTATTTTTTTTTATTGTAACAGCAAAAAGCACAATGTACAGTAATTTGGGGTAGTTCTATCTCATTAAGATTCTCTTTAATTTTGTGATTGATTTGTAATTTTGTGATTTTAATGGTGGTCATTGGCATCTTATTTTTTGTGAAGGCAATACGGTTCCACAATAGGGAGCATGCATATATTTTTTTCTTACGCTCTTTGGAAAGTGCTATGAAAGAGAGGAATAACTGTATACGCGAAATAATTGTCGTTTAATTTTTTCATAAGTTATGAAGCTATAAAAAGTCATAGTTCAGACCCCCTGCAAAACACTCCATACAAAATCGACGACAGGAATGACGTCACAGCTGTTGTTCCATGTTTAAAATATAAGACCCTTATAGAGAAATTTGCATTTATTTCATAAATTACTGTGTTTATCCAATATCGTTGAATTAAAATATTACGTAAATAAAATGAGGATGCCGAAAAAACAATCTAAACATTAAAAGAAGTTTTAAAATTTGAACAAGTTTTGATTCTATATAAAATCTAAATAAACGGGTCGGGTATTGAGTTTTATATGTTTTTTATTACATTTTCTCCTAAATCGTATTAATGAAACTCAACTCTGATTTTTATGCATGTTCTCTATTCCAGTTAAAATTTCTAATATAAAGTGTCTAATATAATTGGCAGTATGGTATGGTGTAATATGTATGAGAGGCCAACCAACCGGGGTTATAATGCGACTTTTAAATTTTGATTTCAAAGGAGTCCAACCTTCTTAAACTATTTAGCGCCTTATTTTATAGTAGTCAAGGTTAGGTACCTTAACTATTATAAACTATAAAATAAGGCGCTACGCTTCACTATAAAGGGACATAACATTGTATTCTTTTCAAAACCGATAACAAATATATTTTTTTATGATAAGGAGAATACACACGAGCACACAGGCCACCTGATGGTAAGTGGAATCTGAGACCCACAAGCATTTGAATTTCAAGACTATTGTCATAAGACTGCAATCCTAAGAACCCAGATGCGATTCCAACCCTGAGAAAGTTTTTTTTTTGCATACAAACAAGCGTATATATTGTAAAGGTTTTACAATAATCATAGATCGTATCTTGTTTTGCCAAGGCTGGTGTACAAATATTTCGATTTAATCTTCCACAGCTCTATGCCATCCATCCATGCCTCCATGCATCTATGCTAGTACTGTCATATCCCCACACCGGAACACAACAATGATGATGTGGGCTTTATGATGGGAATACTTACGAGTCGCGTTAATTCGTTTTCTTCACGTCCTTGCTCTCCTCCTTGGGCTGCCCCTTGCCGAGCAGCTTGGCCAGGGAGTCCCAGATGCCGCCCATGAACAGCGCGCAGAACAGGTTCTCGAAAGGCACGAACGGGTCGTGGATGCCCAGCAGGATTGAGGATAGCTGGAATTGATAAAAATACAAAATTACATTACATAGATACAAAAAAAAAATGAAATTTAAAAAACCCCCGACTAAATAGTCAGTAAAAAAACCTCTAAAAAGTAAAAAATAATAAGTAGTGGCCCTAAGGACTGATTGTTTGATAAGTAGATAGTTAACTGAACACTGACACGTCGGGGACCGCTAAGTAGCTGGGGTATTTTATGTTATTTCATTTACTTAGCGGTCCCTCTTTTTGCGTCGGGGGTTAAAAAGAAGAAGACACAGAGAAACTGTTGCGAAACGGTCCCAACTCAGCATCACCCGTTAAGCCAGCGCTGGTATTCCGTTGAAACCGCTTCAACGAATTGAACCGGTGAATTACTTTTTGACACATAACCTCAAATATCCATCAAGCGAGTAACTTTTTTTTTAACTTATAATTAATAGTTATTTTATCTTAAACTTCATATGTATTAGAAGTAAGTAATTATTAATATTATTATGTGTAAATCATTGCAAAGACCTCACTTGATCCTTAAAAGTACGTGATTATCCAGTACCTTACCAGTCAGTGTTGGACACTTTAAGCTGACAGGCACCAATAATGGACACTTTACTCATAATTCTAAGATCATAAGGTTATAAATTGATAATTGCAAAACAAATTAATAACCCTTAGCTTCTGCAAAATAAGAGTCAAGTGTCCGTCATTGGATCTTGTTCCTTACTGGTTCGATCACCCTATGGTTTTGTTTAAATCTTTGTCAATTTCAAGTGATATAGACTTTAGGTACCAACATTACGTCAACATTCAAGATGGTGTGTGAAGACATGCCTTATTAGGTGATTGGTGCATATAGTACAAACATACAGGATGTTTGGACTAAAGCTTGTTCATACCTTGAAGTAGACAAAGAAGATGACGATGCCGAAGTAGACGAGCGCGTGCGGCGCGGAGATCAGGTCAGTCTTCTTGTCCAGCACGAAGATCACGGAAGCAACCAGAGACGCCTTCGTGTAGCTGGAAATGAACAAAACGGACGGTCATTAATATACTACACTAGATAAATTAGTTAAATAGTTACTAGTTTTTATGGAAAATTTAGACCAGTGAACGAACCACATGGAGGTAAGACGCCTTCGATTATTTGACCAGGGCCTCTATTCAGGAGCGTTAAAACGATATCGTGTTTGACACGTTTAAGAATCGTTTATGTCACAGTCGCCATTATTGTAAATGACATAAGAGTTATCAAAACGTTGACAATACGGAAACAGGTCAAAAACGATATCGTTATAACGCAGTTGAATAGAGGCCCTGTTTCCTGTAGATAATTTTTTTTTTGTCAGACGGCCTGTGTGGCTAATTAATTTAATGATGGAGATTTGAGTTGGGTCTAGAGGCTAATCGTGAGAAGAGCATAATAATATGATGAAGTTAAAGACATAAGTAATGTTAGTTATGATATGACTTTCGGCTTTTCTCAGTTTGGTAAACGTCTGGTTTGAAGTCAAAGCGACAAGGTAGAGATGAGAAGTAATCATCTACTTATGACGTTGACTATTGACTTTGAAACACTACTAGAGATTTATAATAGAGATGTTGAGAACGGTTCATAGATGTATCAAAGCAACGACGACGTCTGCACGTGCATTAAGTACCGACGGATTAAATTAGATGAAATTGATGAACAAAGTAAAGAGATATCCCAAACCAAATACGCGAAAAATCTCTAGCTCAACACCTTCAAATCATGGCGGAAGACATTGTCAACACCATAATATTCAGTAATGAAGCAGGAACAAATCAGTCTAAAATGCATCTTAACCCATTACTGACAGAGATTTAAATTCATAAGCAACATTAAGATTTGCGTCACAAGTTGTGTAGTTACTAATTGTACCCGTTTATCGTACGCCTATATGGCTGCAAATTAGCTATCGCCATTGTAAATTAAGTATTAGATAATCTCCGACCTTGCCGTGTATGTACAGTCAGCAGCAGAAGTAGGTGGACAGACAAAGAACTCAAATGATCTACGCAGGCTCTTATTCTCTTGACAATAGAGTGATGTGCTGGTTGTATATCATTAGAGCACGACCACACGTGTGCTCTGTATAATTGGCAAATTAGATGAAACAACAAATCTGTTGACGGTTAATTAAGATGAGAGGATGTTATCATAAGTCCTATAGTTTAAAAATAAATGCATACGTCATTGTTTGCTTTAGTGCTAATTTAGAGCATCCCCAAATCCATCGAGTCGGTCTAAGCCGTACCTTTTATGTTCAACTAAATCTAGATTCCTTGTCCTGTCCAAGACTACAAGGGTGCAGGGCTGGGATTCTACACGGTAAAAACGATATCGTCTTTAACGTGTTTCCGTATTGTCAACTTTTTGATAACTCTTATATATGTCATTTACAATAATGGCGATTGTGACATAAACGATTCTAAAACACGTTAAACGCGATATCGTTATAACGCAGTAGAATAGAGGTCCTGAAATTGTGATTTGTTTTTGAAGCAAATTTTTTTTACTATGTATTAAGTTAATATTTACAAGCTAGGCTGCATGGTTTCCATGGCAGTGGGGGTCCAGGCTCCCCGGATGAGCCGCTCAACCAGTTTCGTGAAGCCTGCTCCGTTGCCCTTTAGGGTACCTGAAAAAGGTTTTTGCAAAATATTATTTTTATTTCTTCCTTCCTTTCATTTTTAACGATTTCTTTTAAAAGACGTGAAGTGTCGATCAGTGTCCATTCTACCTAGTAAAAGTCAATCGTATTGTGTGCCGCCATTACTGTCAACTAAATATGAGCTATCGTAACGTTGATAATGCTATAACATGTCAAAAGCAATAATGTTTTACGGAGTAGAATAGAGTCCAAGCTGCCGTGATATGACTGTAGAAGGATAATTTATACCTACCTGGGGTTCTACTTGCAATAGTGAGATAAGTTAGTTGAAAGGGGCGCACTAAGAGCTAGCTTAAACTTGAGTCAGTCATTTTAGCGCCGCAGCCACGGATACGGTCATTGCGCAATACTTTACACGGTTTCGCTATCCATCTGACTCAGGTACCTACAGATGAATAAGAAAGATGGTTAAGAGATATTGTGTCACATTTCGCAATATTTATGGTCCAGACCATCATTCAGGCTCATGTTTCCTGTTAGTTCTACAGCAGATACTATCCCATGGTGTCCCTATCGCGTGGTGACGCGTAGGATCGATATGAATTCAATAGCACATTTATTATATGATATGAATTTAATGCAGAATTGTATACGATCGTATAGGTTCGCCGGTAAAGGGGGACCACCAATGGAAGTTGGCGAACTAACGAATCGATGTGGTAAACTATTGGTGGTAGGATCTCGTGCAGGGTGAAATTACCAGCATTCCATATTAGTCCCACCCTGAGGTTGGCAAATCATTTGCAGTCATACGATTGCAGTCTTAAGGTTACAAGTGTCTATGGGTCTCAGATCAGATCCCACTTTACCATAAGATTGCCATGTGTACTCGTTTGCCTTATACATACCATAAAAAGGAGGAGCGAGCCTGACTCACCAATCAAATGGATCTCGCTAAAGAAAACATCGATCATGATTCTTATGACTTACCGATTATGATCATTATGACGTAGGCATTAGGGTACAGTTTGCCAGCGTGGCTGACTCCGTCGTAAACCTTCTTGGCGCGGTAGATCTCTTTCATGGCCGAAGCCACCACCTTCACGGGCAGGAACTTGGCCACTTTGTACCCCACGTCGAAGGGCGTGTAAAATACTACGTACCTGGAATTTAATTTGGGAAGTTACTAAAGCCTTAGGCTTGTAGGTTCTATTCTGACCGGGAATCGAAGTCCCGGTCAGGGCAAATATTTGTGTGATGAGCGCGAATATTTGTTTCGGAGTCTTGGGTGTTTTCTATGCATACAAGTATATATTTCCTTATTAGGTATATGTTTATGGTTGCCTAGAAGGTACCATAGTACAAGTCTAGAGCTTGGTTAGGGACTAGGTCAATTTGTGTGAGATTGTCCCCTGATGTTTACTCGTATTTGTTACTTATTTAGGTTTGTTGAAAATCTGTTGAGTCGAGTTATTAGTTCTGAAAGTAGGATTGACCACTATACTGCCGCAATACACAAGAAGGCGGCTAACTGCAATGTAGTAGTCGAAGCATTTTGTACTCTATTGGTAACCATATTAGATTTAAAATGCTTATAGGTACTATTACTATGGAGATAGCCGCTTTCTTTAGTATCACGGCAGTATAAGTATGTGTGTATGTACGTAAACACTTTATTATACAAAATAAAAACAAAACTATTAAATATCGGGGTTTGGGTGAATTTAATAGTTACGGACAGCCAGCACAGCGGAGGTCTGAAGTTATTTACAGCGGCCTTAGTGTTTAGGGTATACTCGTGGCTGCAAGTTCTCGGACTTAAGTTATTAAAACCGAGAGCTGGTAACCTGCATACATATCCACTTAGGTAAGTGAACCCGATCCACTGATCTGGTAAGTGCTAACTTGGTCATAAGGTAACCGGAGCTTAAGTCAGCTGGCAGTTCCTCCACTGATTATACTCGGATCATGGTCAAAGCGGAAAATAAATGGAAAAGTTAGTCGGATGATGATGAGTGTTTACCAGGTGACGGTGCCGATGAGCAGTTGCGGCGTGTTCTTGAGCGGCGCCAGGATGGGTTCACCCAGCAGCCCGTTGACCACCATGCCGCCCGCGAAGATCACCAGCATGGTGGACAGCCAACACGCCAGCGGGTGCTTCCGCGAGAACGCCTGGGCACCTGGGAATTATTTTTACAGAATAAATAATAGTACAGTCAACTACAAAGATGTATTAAATTTTGAACTTTATTACAAAGCAATAAGGTGACAAAAGGATACATCTCTTTAATGTCGATTGTACAAGTATAGTGCCGCCCTGATACCAAAGAAGGCGCGAAACTGCATGGTAGTAGTACAATATTTTTTATCTTTTTGTGGTTATTAATAGAGTACAGAATGCTTTGACGACAACATTGTAGTTATTCACCTTCTTTGGTCTCACAACAGAGTGGCGCTCCTTAAAAACAGACCTTCTCCTTAGACCAAAACCGAGCAAGAGCATGTCGGACCATGCTCAGTGTAGGGTTTCGAAGTCGTGAAGCATAAAAACATAAAAATCAACAAGTACTTAATAGCTATTTTTTTTTACAGTCATTTGGTGCCGTGCTCTTAGATGATTTTAGTCGGTATAAACGCTTTAATCGCCTCAAGATCCAATGATGTCTACTTGGTCGTGATAGTTTTCCTTTTAAATTAGATAAGTATATTATGTTCTTTAATTTAAGATTGTTTTCAGATTTTTAGTATATGTAGTTTTGGTTGCGGGGGGGACACTTGACGTAGTATCTAACGACACCCCACACCATGAGGTAGACGAAAAAAAAAAAACATCCCCACATTACGTGTACCATAAAATAAAAAAAACTTTTTGTACTGCTTTGTTGGCGTGATTAATATGTATATTCAAGCCGAATTACAGCTTTCTAGTACTAAGAGTCTCTGCGCTAGGCTGCGGACGGAATTTAATTTCGCTTTTCTGTATCTATCTCGGCAGATAATGTAAAAATGTGGACCACGACGTTTCAACAATACAAACTTTTTTCACCACGGTGTTCTTTATCGATCGATCAAGTTTTTTGTTAAGTCTAAGACACCAACTATAACATTGATTTTCGAAAAACTAGGTACTCAAGCTTGTTAAAAAATGTGATATATACAAAACTAATAGGTATATACTTACAACTAATCAGCAATAGTACTTTATAAATAAATTGAGTTAAATCTTCGAGTGGAATAGGTATTTGAAAAATGACACAAGATGCGAAATATCAAAATTTACACATCTGCAACCTCATTTTGCACAATCAGGCTAAGTTTACCAGTGTATTAATGACAGGTTGCAAGCCCATCGCCTAACAGTACTAGAAGCCCTTATTACCTTACAATTTATTATACTGCGTTTTTGTTGCGCGCAAAATTACATAATTAACTTTTCAGAAAAAACTATTACCAGCATTTTCGGGACATTTCATCCAAGACGTCGAAAAAAATCGTCGAATTACACTCCTCTATTACTAACGACTTTTCAAATATGTATACACTTTTGCAACTTATCCCACTGAAATAAGGTGCCAAAGTGTTTATGAACTCGACTGTACATATTATATTTGACGCGATAGGTATAGATATTATAACAATACAATAGGTACAATACAAAACACTGTCCACCAAACAAAATCATTACAGAGAAACAGCACAATTTAAAAAACCCAGGTAAACAACAGGCTATATTAGTGCTTTCGACTGTAATCAAATTGCAAAGTATTCATATTCATTTAATTGCATAACCATGGTGTTACAAGGTGGTCTTAAAAAATAAAAGTAGGTACATACATGGACCCTACTAGGGCATCGCAAATTGTTTAAAAACTAAGTACAATTATAAAAGAAATGGTTTGAGAATTACTATCTAATATTGCGTTCTCTTATTAATTATTCTGTATCTATTATAATTCTATTTTCTTAATATTATTTATTAATAATCCATAAACTCTTGCACAGAGTACGGGCATTTACAAATAAAATATGTTTTTAACTTATTAACAAATGTTACATATTTTTCTTCCTTAGAGATATCTTTAGGAACCGTGTTATAAATTCGTATGGACATTGCATGGGGACCTTTATTGTTCATTTGCAGCTTACATTTAGCAGAAAGAACTAACCTATCTTTGTGTCTTAAATTACGCGATTTTTGGTAGAGGTTGTTATGTTAACGCACGAATTTGCAAGTTTATAATATATATAAGGATGTTAGAGATAGGATTTTTAATTTTATAAAGTGCGGTTTGCATGTTTCATCGTTATTTATGCCAGTTAGTACTCTTATGCATCTCTTTTGCAGTAAAAATAAATCTTTTATATTAACACTATTGCCCCATAATATTATGCCGTATTGTAGCCAAGCCTGGGCAAAGGCGTGATAAGCACAAATTGCGGTCTTTAGGTCGGTGTTTATTTTTATTTCTCTGAGAGCGTATGCAAAACTAGATAATTTAGCAGCTACTTTTCCTACGTGAGCTTTCCAGTTTAAATGTTCGTCAATATGTATACCGAGTAGTGGGCAGCTGTTTACTGGTTGTAGTTTATCATTATGATAGGCGTAGTTAATATTAAGAGCAGGTCTTTGGTACGGTCTGAATTGTATTAAGTTCGTTTTTTGCAAGTTTATACCTAAATTATGTTATGATCTTCAAGCCAGACAGAACTTTATTAAAAATAGTGTTTAAATTATTGGTAACATCTTTACTATTTTGGCTAGAAAATACTATAGAAATATCATCGGCATAAAATAAGGCATTTATATTGTTCGTGTTTATTATTTTTGGCAGGTCGTTAATATATAACAAGAACAAAATACATCCTAGAACACTCCCTTGGGGGATAGAACATGTAGTGCGGGCCGTATGAGAACGAACTTTAATTATTTTGTTTGTTGTGTTATCTGTATATTCTAATTCGACGATTTGTTGCGATTTTCTAAGTAAGACACAAACCAATCGTGCGCAGTGCCTCGGATACCTATTCCGGACAGCTTATGCAACAGGATGTCGTGTTGAACTCGGTCGTAAGCTTTGCTCATGTCAAGAAGCAATCCAAACGCATTCTTCTTTTTTTCGATTAGTCCTAGAACTTCTTGTACAAACTCGTAAACTGTTAAATTCGTAGATCTGTTCCGTCTGAATCCATTTTGGCATTTATCAAATATGTTAAATTTGTCACAAAATGAAGTTACTCGTTTGGCCATAATAGACTGAAAACGTATTTAGGGCGATAATGTGCAGGATTAGTGGAGTCTCCTTTTTTTAGTAAATTCTTTATACTTCGCTTGTTCATCAGTTGCTATCTTTTTCTACCTCAGTTTAGCTTCAGTAGCTTCACCAATCCTTGTCATAGTTATTTTGTTTGTTAGATTTCTATCGTTGGTCGTTCAACCGAATCTTGTTACGTTTTATAGCATTATTGTTATATAATGAGAATTTTCTAATAGAGAAAACTAAACTTGTGGAACTGAAACTTATTCTACGGTTTCTAGTAGAAATTTGCTGCCACGATAAATGTTATTGCTTTTAAATAAAAATCAACCAGTGGATTTTGAAAATAGAAGCTTGAAGTTACGTTAGCTCTATCTCTTCTCTCGATCCGGTAGTACCTAACGGTTAGGAGGAACATGGTGTTGTGATTAGTGAAAGAGCTTGGGCATCCGAAGTTTAGAATTTAGCGCTCGGTATATAGGTAGTATCCAACCGGTCAAGTACGAGAAGGCATCCCTATGGAAGGACCTAACAAACTGACTTGAAAATTAAAATCGAAAATGTTGCCGTTTTACTTTTTTGCATTGTCATCCATCCACATGTCAAGACAAAACTGTCGAGTCCCACACCGTGGTCTACCTACATAGAGTAAGAGATGGAGATCCTGTCGCCATTTTCTGACTCAACATCAGGTCATATCTTATAGATAGGAGTCGTTGGTTTTGTCAAAAAGTTTTTGTCAAACTTATTAATTTCCCAAACATATCATTTGGCCAAACTGTTTTTTTTTTTCTGAAAATTAATATTTCAGGACAATCAGGATCATCGTGTAGCACTCTATACGTTAGGTTAGGTTTGTTTTATAAAAATCCTTCAATATTTTTTGTTTCGGAAATAAAGCAGTTTGGTCAAATGATATGTTTGGGAAATGAATCAGTTTGGCAAAAACTTTTTGACGAAACGAAGGCAACCCTTTATACCTAGATACATAATATTGCATTGCCATCAGGTTTACATATCGACGGTGGAAATTTCAAATGTCGTAAGGGACAAACGCTTACTTTTCAGGGGAGCCAAAAAACAAAATTCCACTTTTTTTAAATTTTTTAACTTGGAAACTACTCATCCCATTAAGATGATTCTTGAAAGCATACTTTTTAAATAACTTCGCCTACCCTAATTTTTTAATTGTGACCTTTTTTTGCACACGTTTTCGTAGTCAAAATTAAAAATTAAAATAAGAAGAAAAAGAAAATTAAGACAATTATTTTTCAGTATTATCTTCGCTTTACGCCGATTTAAATAATTTAAAGGTAATTTTTTCCTCTAAAAAAATTCGAAAGCGATAAGTTGTGTTTTGTTTGCGAATACAAATGTACGTTGCAAATATTTAACAACGACGTAGGTAATATTTGAAACGCAACGCGAATAAATACCGTATCCAAAACTAATCAATATTACATCAATTCATTAATTAATCGGTAAATCACTGGGCCTCTATTCAGGTGCGTTAAAACGATATCGTGTTTGACACGTTTAAAAATCGTTTATGTCACAGTCGCCATTATTGTAAATGACATAAGAGTTATCAAAACGTTGACAATATGGAAACAGGTCATAAACGATATCGTTATTACCTTGTAGAATTCCAGCCCTGGA
Organism: Acleris holmiana; assembly: GCA_949316455.1. Lineage (NCBI taxonomy): Eukaryota > Metazoa > Arthropoda > Insecta > Lepidoptera > Tortricidae > Acleris > Acleris holmiana. The sequence goes on from OX438779.1 coordinate 12,590,339, forward strand.
CCATCATTTCGGAAGTTCATGCAATGACGTAGTATGTCGCAGAAATAATTTAGTAATTTCGCTTGCTACAGGCATGGCTCGTTGGTCTAGGGGTATGATTCTCGCTTCGGGTGCGAGAGGTCCCGGGTTCAAATCCCGGACGAGCCCGGAATAATTTCCTTTTTGCTACTTTTTTAAGCACTATAGTTCTATTTACAAACTTACTGTAGGATAATTAATTATCCTATTTCTTTGACAAATGATTTAAACAAACTATTTTGTTTTGCGCCATCTATATGACACAGGCTACATAACTTTCTTTCCTATCGGGCTAACTGCATCCTAGCCTAGGAACAAGGGTTCATAAATATTAACAACATACCCTAAATTACTATATTTTTCAGGATTTTACTTAACATTTTATCATTTAATTAGAAACGTAAAATATTTATCTGGTGATAAGATTGCATTTATCCAAACAACAAAAAACACAATTTCAATGCAGTTTCTACTCTTGCAAACAATCAATATGTAGAAAGCGAGTTTTATATTTTACAGCAAAAAAACAATACAATTATAAATTATTTAAATTATATTAAACAGTGTATAATTAGATCGGTCAGGTTAGCGCTAGGTAGAGCAGTTGTAATCCGCAGGGTACCGAGCTATTTTTAAACCGGGTTACATATTTATTTTGGTAACGTTCCCGTGTAAAGAAAGATAACATTTACGGGCAAAATAGCCCATAGGATGCGGAAGCGGCCGCAAGATTGGCGGGCATAGTTTAAATATAGCATAACCCTTACCCGAGCCCAAGTCCTCTCGCACTGAAAGAGCGCACAATAAAGAATGCGCGATGTCAAAATACGGGAACATTTTCAGTTTTATGACCTGGTTAGCCAGGTCTAAGAACGCCTCGGGATCCATGGTTGATGGTTTTTGGTAACTACTGCTTAAAATGAATGTATGGCACAACTAAACACCGACAATGGCGGGCCGACACAGTCCGCGACTTATCGCGGGCAAAGTTGCCGCGTGACTGCGGGAGAACGGGCGGAGAGATGGGGGCGAGCTGATTTTGAACGCCTTTCCATTATTTTGGTCGAACCACGACGCCGGTGAATTCATAGATAAGATTAGCCGGTAACTAAATCGGTGACCGGACAAGATTTTTTGTCGCAAGTTTATTAATTTTGCATTTGACAGTTATTATTTGCTGTTGTAATACAATTGATATTTTCGCATTAGGAGTCATCGTTTCCGTAGTGTAGCGGTTATCACGTGTGCTTCACACGCACAAGGCCCCCGGTTCGATCCCGGGCGGAAACAGTACTTTTTGCTTTTTTTCACTTTTAATTTGTTTAACTGCGTATACAATGCGTTCGACATCTTATCGCATCGTACTGTTTTATAACGACCGAACCCTATATTCAAACTGCGGACAGATAGCCTACTTCTTCTTCTTTTTTATTAAATGGCGGTCCACACAGTGATTTCGCCAATGTCAAGTGAATAGAGTAAATCAGTAAACAGAATAAATCAAAAGTAAAGGCCGGGCATTTTTCAATCGGCCATCTTCCCTCCCCGAAGGTTACCGGAATCCCCAGATAGCCTTGCTTCGGATTAAAATTTGACACATTTTGTATGGGCAAATGTCAAATTTCAACCCGAAGTAAGCCTTATCTATCCGCGGTTTGAATATAGGGTTCAGCCGTAACTCAGCCACCATCTCTGTCAAGTACATTAGAAGGGCGTTTTTCAAAAAAAGCATACTTCCTTAAGAACAAAAATGAAGAAAATTTTACTTTTCCATTTCGTCACGAAAATTAGCCATACATTACGAATATTACGATACGTTAATTTTCGTGACAAAGTGGGAAAGTTAAAGTTTCTTAATTTTTGTCCTCGATGTTCACTTTTTGAGAACCGCCCAGTAACTGTTAATAGCACGATGAGGTCCTAGAGAAAAAGGGTAAGTCTTCTGAAGATTCCGTAAAGAAGGGTTAAGTCTAGTATCCGTTTATGTAGGTATAATAAATATACTTAACGTATTTCTTATTAAATAAAAAAATATAAATATAAGCTCTTTCTTATTACAAGTTAAGTGGTCGTATACGAAATTTTTCCGATTACGCTCATTTACGTGATTTTACAGTTGAAATACTTAACGCCTTACATTTTAATGCGCAACATGAAAGATAGTTTCAACTTTCAACGAATGTATGCGCTACTTTTAGGTTTTTATTATTTAATTTTGATTAATCGACCTGAAACCGGCGACTGTTTTGTGAATTTTGCTGTAAGAGGTTTAGAATATCGCATATTCACGAACAGTTTTGACGTGAAAAATGTATGAAAAATTACAAATTTCTGCTGTGAAAGTCGTCTAAAAATATATTAATAACTTTTTACCACCTTTAAGTATATTTTTTTTGTGTAAAATGGACAAAATATTTTTTTTGATTTTGGCTACTTAAAACTCTCGTTCATGAAATTAAAACAACAATAATAAACTTCAGGTAAAAATCAATAGGTAATGTAATGACATTAAAAAAACATCCAAACAATGAAAAAAATATAGCAATATATGTTTAAAAACTACCTAAATCTCGCATTATAAAACTCGACAAAAATAAAAAAGTAGCTCATTAATTCGTAACCCATTTAATCATAACTGAAATGATATTTCATGATGTGCATTAAAACTTATAGAAAAGCAGTATTTTAACCATAAAATCACGAAAAGAAGCAAAACTGGCAAAATTTCGTTCACGGCCTCTTAACTCGACCTATAGGAAAATTTTCACATATTTTTATTAGGACACCAACATGTCAAAGCCAATGTGGTCTTTACTTTACCCAGTAGAAGGCTCTATACCCATACCACGAGTTGCAATTACCATACTCGCTAAAGTCGAATGCTCTGTCCCTCCCTCTATAACAATACTGTGAGGGACAGAGTATTCGACTCACTAGAGTTCTCTAATGGCATTTCATGGCAAGGGTACTTACCCCGCTCATCACGGGTGTTGTTTTGTTGTATTATATAAATTAAAATACTTCCCTAATTCTTTTTTCGAGTGAAATCTGAGCATCCATTCCAGGTGTTGCAGGGTTTTCTTTCCGGAAAGGTTATAAAATCAATTTCTGTGCCTAGATGGAGCGACAATACTATTCAGTAGGACAGACAAAGATCGGAACGAGCGGCGAACGAGGAAGGGCTTTGTCCAGATGTTGAAACGCGTCAATTTGTTGATGGGATGTAAGGGATGTCGGGTTTCTAGAATAAATAAGACAACTAAACCGAATTCATTATGAAATATATTTACAACAATATCGTTCACAATTCATAAAATATTCCAAAAATTCGTTACGCTTACAAAAGTTAAAAAAGATTAAATAAGATTCATATTTTACGAAACAACACAAAAAGAAAACAATTTCAACGTCAGTCTTCTCTTATCAGATTTTTGCATTTGATACACAGCCAAATCTTTGGAATTACAATTTTGTTAATAAATAAATAACATTTTTGAAATTATCTGATATAATCTCAATTTCATTGCCAATTCTGTCGCAATCAAAATGATTGCGCGTTAATAGTATAAAAAAATTAATTTACTCCAAAAGCCCAGCTCGTGAAAATAAACACTAAAATGTGCCCCTCTAATATACAGTTTAACACCAATAGGTGGTCATGGTCATTGTACCTAGCTTGTGTTTATCAACGTGGATAAGCATGGATTAAACATCTGTTACTTTCTAGCCAGTGTGTAAATGTGATTGATTGAAGTTTTATAGTTACTTTAGTTCGGGCTGATTTTGACGTTTACATGTCAGCCTATAAATTAATCAAGTTCACAATAAGACTCTTTTCACATTCGGTTATCATAAGAAAGAAAAGATTCCAAGGGTACTAACTAGGTACAGTAAAGTAGAGACGCTATCACGAAACGTTCCCAGTAGTTGTATTATGAAAGATTTCATGATGAAGTGTGCGAGTTGAGAGTGCTGAAAGAATCCAATCTCCCAGTAATATTCTTATGGCGGAACTTATATACTTGAAATTTTTAACTTGCGCGAAATTCGCCGATGATCATACCACGAATATTGGACTTTAAACTGCATACGAGTGGAACCCGTAAAGGAATGTAAAGGCTAAGTAACTATAGATATTATAGGAACAAAACTTCGCTAACAACTGAAATTATATAAAAATGCATCAGGACTAACAGCACTAAGTGGCTATTAATGTAGACTTATATAACCCCTATCATGTTGCATGGTTTATATAGAAATGGGCCGAAGCTAATACGAGAGCTGGATTAAATTAAGAAGTTTGGAGGACAGATACTTCTCAAGGACGTTACAGTTACGTTAGGCAATAAGGCAATAGCTTTAATGGCAGAACTTCACTTAGTTATTTGTCAATTTGGATGAATCTTTTTTATTTGGTATGTCTAATATTGTCTAATGTGGGTGTATGGAGGACCGATAGGGTTAGGAACACAGAGCTGCGTTCCAGGACTGGTACTGCCGATGTTGGGATGAAGACCGCAGAGTTGAGGAGGGACTGGCCTGGACGTCTGCCGCATGCACGATGACAGGGCCAATAACACTACCGATTGGCATCCAAGAGATGAATACCGTAGCAGAGGTAGACCCACAAAGAGATGGCAGGACGACAGAGCGCGTTAATGTGTGATTGGTGGGAGTACGCTCTCCATAGAGATGAGTGGAGAGACAGAGGGACACAAACAGTCTAGAAAAAAAATGTCCAATGTGAGAGAGGGATGTAATATTTGGTCAACAATGCCGAGGTCATTGCCCGTGGACCTAATTAGTTCACTCTGTGGATTGCGGAGACTAAACTGGTTAAAACCTATAGGTAGGTTTAGGTTATGTTAGGTCTTCAGGGGGCCAAAATACCTCAGAAATAGGAGCTCCGTCGACTCGGTTGCGGGGTGCTAAAATGTCCAGGTGAACTAATTAGGTGGACCACGGGCAATGACCGCAATGCCGTGCTGTATTTTGTTAAATTGTTCTAGTTGGATTTACCACAGCTCTGGAGCTAGCTTAACATCAGTCTACGTAAAGAACAAGCTACTTCTGTTTTTTTTTCTTTTCATTAACTTGTTTTACGGATTAAAGATAGATAGATATGATAAAGGTGTTCAGCTACCTATCGGTTAGGCACTAATTAAGTTTGATAGGGTCACAAAAAACACGTAAAAAGAGGTATAAACCTTTGCTCTCCTTATCAAAGTCTAGGAACGCTAACGGTTGGGTTCCATTTGGTTGTAGAAGTTTTATAGAGTCGAGACACCTTATATGTATAGAGGAACGCAAGGAGTATAATTTTTCATTATTAAAGATTTCTGAATGATCACAAAGGTGATAATAATCATGTTTACGTAATACTTTTCAAATGGTGGCGGCTTGTTTGGTAGCAGGCATATGAAAAAAAGACTGCAAAATAATCGACCCTTTGACTCAAAGAAAATGTAGTGAATAGAGGCAAACCATTTAAAAAATGTGAATGTAATGTAAGGACGCTATCCCGGAATTGGATTTCTACCTATACCCATACTTTATATCTCACTTTTATATATCGGTGTTCTTCTCGTAGACCGACACATCCACTAGTACATTAGTAATGAAAGCCCCATTATATAACAGACGAAGTACATCGGGACTCATGTCACCGCACTAAAACGATATAAAACATTAATTACGAATAAATATGCGACTCAATACACAAATTCATTATTATATTAGCCTAAAATGAAGTTATAATTTTTTTTTTTCAGAAACTACCAAACGCACTCTTAAAACAAAGCTATTCTTTATTTTTATTAACATATTTTCTGGATGTTTAACGTTACCGTTATCTTCAATCAACGCTCGCCATTATGCTAATGGACAAACGAAGCGACAAAGCTATATAGGAATAGCTTAAGGTTAGCAGAAACTGCCTGCTTCCTTATTTTAACGTTAAAGTACCTGGAGAATCGAGCGTCGTTCAGGTTAAAATTGTTTTTTCCCGAAGATAACGTGACGGATCGATTTCTTGACCCGAAAGACCCAAATCCGCAAGTAACATCATAATCATTAGAGCCTATTAAAACGATCACATATTCAAACACTTAAGACATATCTAAGATAAGACATTCAAACTCAAAGCATAAGATATAAATAAAAAAAGTGTTAGAATATTACCATTAGTAACAAACAAAGCTTTGTAAGAAGAATAACACCTGCAGTTTCAATATAAAAAAAATATGTGTAAATAATTAATAATAGTATGTAACAAAAAAATGCTTAGCTTAATGAACCTTGCCGAGTTAAATTAAAAACAACAAACAGTCTCCGAAACTCTACAGAGACGCGAAGATTCTGGGTGATTACGGTGTCTGCCTGCAGTTTTCTGAAAAGGAATTGCTATTTTAATTAAAAAGATACCTTACAGAATCGTTTTCAAAAAAAATAAGTTTAAGGTTTAATGAAAAAATCACGATCGCGTCCTTTGTGTAACGAAACTTAGTCATACAAACCATTTGGGTATCTCTCGTTACACAAAGGAATCAAATTGTTTTAATTAAGGCCTTATTTATGTACAGTTTTTTGAAAACGTCCCAAAATCTTCTTATGAGTATAAACATGCTATAACATTTTTAGGATTTAGTAAGTTTGCAGTTATTTCGTTATAGCAAAGCTGTTCTCCATTGTGGTTGTGACAGGCTTTCGTTTTAATAGAACCATTGCATTGCGAAACACAACAGAAGCGTACTTCGTAAAATAGATCGCAGACACTTTGAAGTTTTATTTGAGTATCAACTCTATCACCTTACGATTAAAATTGCTTTTGAGAAAAATTACAGTACAACGAGCGATATGAAGCCGAACGCGTTGTCAATGCCATTTTTAGTTACAGTCATGAGTCCCCACCCCCTAAAGAAACCCCCTAAAGGGTTTCATATTGGCTCACATGAAATTCTTATTCCTATTTTATTGTTTTACTACTGATTTGTATTAATAATCACTTTTTTTTCCTCATACTTTTTTCATCCATAATTTGTTATTCATAATCATCGCAACTCCTAAAGTGAATTTTACTAAAACCGTCCTGAATTTAGGACGATTACAAAACAAACCTAACCTAACCTTATTTACCAGTTGAATATTTTTAAAATTCTGAATTAAACAGGTGTATGTAGATTATGAAGAGTGATCATTATGATGTAAAATGGTATGAGAAATATTTTTGGACTTCCTTGGATAATAGGGCTTATAAAGTTATTTGAGAAAATTCTCACCCCAACCAGCCATAAGACTACAAACACTAAAAATCTGGAAAATAATGAACTAGAAAATGTGGGTTAGTAATGTAACGGTTCAGCATTACCTTGCCTCCCCTTGGTGGAGATCTCCGCGGAGGAAGTGCGCGCCACGGCGCCGGGCTCGCGCCGCGCGCCTCCTGCCGCCAAACAAACCCATACAGCCGCCGTCGCCACCAACCAAGCCTTAGCGTAACATGCATCTAACCCAATATCTCTACTCCATGCATAATCAAATAAATACCTAAATTTCTCTCGGAGGTACTCTTAACCGTCCGGCCGTTGGCTGAAACAAAAAACGATTACTCCATAGCTTTCAAGTCCTCGATGATCTTCTTACATTTTTCCAGGCGAGTTCTTTGGAAGAAAGAAAGCTATAACTCTTTTACCGATTTTTTGTTCCCTCTTTGGCGATCGCTGGTATGCGGGCTGCCGTTCATTTTGGATGAAAGCTTGGGAGTCGATTTGGGGAGATTGTATGATGCCTTTGCCCTTGCTCAAGGCTTGTTCCTCGGTCGTTTTAGGAGTTTTGTTTTTCTCGGGTGTTGACGTTACGGGTTCTTTGGCTGGTTGGTTGGTTGGCTTTGGTGTGTCGTCCTGGTCAGGCTTTGGTGTGTCGTCCTGGTCAGGCTTTGGTGAAACATCGTTAGTTTCGGGCTCTGTGTTAGACGGGGTTGTTACTTCGTTCTCTGATGGGGGGTTTGAGGTGGAGTCGTTTGGGCAGATCTCTGCGTCAGATTCAACATTGTCGGACATGTCGCTTTTCACGCTGGTGGCATTCGTGAGCTGAAATTATAAAACGTATTCATTACAAATATCGGTTTTAGGTCCCCCACAAGATCTGTACAATTCAATCAATAGTTTCAAGATCATTATTTTTAAGTAGTTGTTTTGCAGCATTATTGAGCAAAACATACATCGACTCTCATGCAAAAAGGAGTGCGTCCTGATATGTTTGATCGGGATGCACGGAATAAGTAAATGCTTGTCTAGATAGGAGTTTCAGAGTTTGTTACGTGTTAACAACAAAGAAGTCAATTTTCCTAAAAAGAGATGAATGAATATCGTGGAGTGTAAAGAACTATAGTAAGATTACATGTTTAAAGGGAGTTCAGGAGTTCCATTGACTTTCCTTGAATCCTATCCATGAGATCTTATTCATAAAAAAATATATACCCAAATCGATTTAGGTGTGCCTATAATAATTAAAGAGTTCCCTCGATTTCTAAAGAATCCCATCATCAGATCCTGACCTGATGACAATGGAAACACCTGGTAAGTATGACCGCTTTCAAGCATGAAAATATTTTCTGAATAAGTCCAGCCGATTTCGAGTAATCGGGGAATAAACATACATAATAAAAAGATTCCGACGCACCGAGGACCTTCTTTTTTTGATGTCGGTTAAAAATGACGGCTGATATGGATATGTGCTAGACAGGATAAGGACAAGAAGATGGATGATTGATGACATAGTAATTTGATGGATGATTGATAACTCTTAACTCACAGTGTAACTTGAGTCATCATTGGAGTCCGCGTCCAGGTCGACCATCATCTTCTCGATGAGCCGCTCCATGCTGGCTTCGCTGGTCGACGGCACCGGGCTCTCAGTTTGTCTGATGCGTTTACTGCGCTTCACTACCTATGGGAAATGGTAGTCACAACCATAAACTACTTATTAGCATAATCATATATTTAGATACATTTACCGCCTGTTTCACAATCATCAACAAAAGCATATCTGTCAAATAAATTTAGCCCTTTCCGTTTCTTACACTTGAAAATAGACAAATAGAGGGCATCTTTATTTGACAGATGAATTTACTTTTAGATTGTGAAACAGGCCCTTAGACAACTATCAAGAAGTTAAGGTTTTCTACTTTTTCTAGTTGTTCAAAGGGGGAACAAAAGCATACACACACACGTAACACGTGACCACATTCAAATTGAAGAGAAAATTGGGTTTGAAAGTTTGGTATGGTGTTTTGTTTTAAACACGTTTATAAAGACCCTAAAAGAGAAATATTTACTTGTTCTGCATGCACCCTGGCTGCAGCGTGATAAGTCCGGACCACTGCTAGCAGTGGTAGTATTCCTCAAAAAATATTATCCGTTTTGCTACCTAAATCTAATACATTACTTGGTAACAAAACGGACAATTCCATACATCCTTTTGGGGACATATCAGGAATTCCATGTTTCTTGTTCAGACTGATGGTCCCTACTAACATGCAACATTTTTCTCAAATCTGCAGAAAAAAAATCTGGAACTATTTTTGAAAGTCCTCAAAACAACGTGCCTTTAAACCAAATATACCTGCATAGATCTACTATCTACGTAAGTGAACTTAGAGCGAATGAAGTCGGCAAGGTACCAAATTTTATCCCCAGTGTACTAAAATCTGCATCCCATATTCAAATCGCGGGTAGTTTATTTTGGTCTTTGAACCTTGATGATGTGAGGACTTTAAGGTTAAAAAAAAACATTTGGCGCGTACAAAAAATATTTATTAAATTGGTTCTTATTTGGCAGATATGCGTGTCGTATCCAGTCCACACATAACGTAAAAAAATTATGAACACGACAAATTGAGATCGTCCGCATTTTTGTTTGAAGTGTGATAAAAAAAAAAACAAAATTCTAACCTGAAGCATGAAATCTGCGGTCCCAGTATTGGAAACGGGCATAAATCCAAAAACTTACCAGGACCTCATCGTTGTTGCTGACTCTCGTGGTGTTATTGTTGCCATAGTGCACCGACTGTCTTCTAAAGCACATGGTGAACTCGAAGAGCGACCTCAGCCCGGTGTACCAGGGCTCCTGCGTGGAGCCGGTGCGTGCACGCATCATCCTGTTCCCCTGGTACTTGAGCGTGCGGAGATAACGCCGTTTGCCTTGTATGTATGTCACCTGGAAGCAGTGTCAATATTAGATCAACTTGAGGGTCAAATAAGCTTACATATTAGAACTACGGATGTGACCTAATATTGGTCCAATTTGACCAGAAGTATTGTGCAATAATTAGTTCTCTGAACTAACGGAATATAGTCATTCATTATTCGCTATTTATCATTTCGGTATTTTTGGTACAGAGCCCTCCGAAAGCGATTAAAAAAATCCAATTTGAAACAATGACTACTAAATTTAAATAGCTCAGTGACCCCAGGTTTAGTGGCTTAAGATGTTCGTCGTCTATCAGTGTGCACGTAACTTAGTCAAGGATTGAAAATACATTTCTTCTTACCACATCAGCTGAGCGCAGCGGTGGTTTCCCGAGCACCAGGTTGACCAGCGATATGGACTCCCTCGTGACCCTGAGGGCCACGAGCAGCATGAGGAAGAACACCCACGGCAGGGGACGGACCAGCTCCGGCTGAGGTCTCTCTTCTGGATCCACTGCCGATTAGAAACAAACATTTTGATCTATGGATGGTTTCATAATTTAAAATAAATTTCAAGCGAGCCCTCATGACTCAAAAGTGGTTTGACATGTCAACTCGTACTCGCAAGGTATCCAGTTCGAAACCTGGCTAGGGATACCGCTATAACAGATATTATCACAGCCTGGAACTTGGCAGGTTTACAGTGCAGGATATTCATACTCAGGAGAAAATTGTTTCAAAGTCAGGAGCGATCGAAACATCTAAAGAAAACAACGATCAACGCAGTCGAGACCACTGGACCTAGGTCCATTTGAAATTTGATGGGAACATTCCGTGGATATCCTAGTGGTGAACTAAGGGAGTTTTGGAAATTAAGGGGTTAAAATTTAAAATAGGCGGAGTAGTGGGAATCTAAGTATAATATAAAGTTTCAAATAAAGGCCGATTCCGTTTAAGACTTTATAATTTAATTATGTATGCTTAGCGATAAGACCGCCTGTTGACTCGCATGTAATTATAATTTTTGTACACCCGTTCCTTGATGTATTTATGTTAACTGCGTATACTTACGCGGTGGAGGTACAGCCCACCGCGCGCATTTCTCTACGACCCATAGCGCCTTATCGACGTGCCGGAGTACACTCTGTCCCACTTTGTAGCTGGCAGCGTGCTCCGCCGCGCCCTGGAACGCTTCCTTCACTAAGGCAATCACATCCATGACTGAAACAAAATAAAAAGACATAAGAGGGTTTTCCGAACCCAATTCAATAAGATTTTAATGCAATATTGGTACTGTTTCAGAATATAAAACCAAGGAATACGCTAGCCTACATTTTATTGGGGTTGACCATAATTAACCAAAGAAGTTCCGCTGTGCGACGAAAAGTATTCTAGAATTGTATGGCTGATTTTCGTTGCAAAACGGAAAAGATTAATAGAAAATTTAATTGCTTGAATTATCATGCCTAACTTTTTGGACCTTAGATACCCTGATAACGTTTGTTGGATGTAGGTATAGTGGTTCTAATTGTTATATCGAAGGGTTTGAATGTGCAACATTTGAATCTTTGTATCTGTATGCCATCGTAGCTCCCAGAAGGATCCCGATTCGGACATGATTATTTTAAAAATAAACCTTGTTTTATCGGGAAGGTTCTCAGTTAAGGAGGTATGATTAAGTGCGTGTCGCAAATATATCGCGGGTTCTCATCAATAACTATGTCGTTTTATTGCGGCTGTAAAAATTTACAACTTTTGAAAGCGCAGGGGTAGCAGAGAAGCGACCAATTTAAAAACAAATGATCGCCTTTAGACTTAAGCATTCGGCTTATAAATTGTTATCTACTAACACTAACATTTATTGACTAAAATTATATTGGGATAGTCATTGCGCCGCGAGGCGTTGTCGATAAGCCGTATTCTATAGTAACGGAACTAGTCAGAGGTCATTATTAACAACATTGTTATCGAATTTAGTCGTTTCACCGCCGCTCTATTTGCCAGCTCTGACCCTTAGGGCCATCCATTGTCGAAGGGCAATTCAATTAAATCTATGAAAGGAATATTTTAGAGCTTTGTTTCTATCAATCAGGAGTATAAGTCCATTTTAAGGGGTCCGTAGTCAAACTAGGAACCCTTATAGTTTCGCCATGTCCGTCCGTCCGTCCGTCCACAGCCTAGCTCAGAGACTATTAGTACTAGAAAGCTGTAATTTGGCAAGAATGTACATATTAGTCACGACAACATTTCACAATATTTATGGAGTCAACGAGCTCTACACAACGATGTCCACTCGATAGAGTACAAAAAAAAATCGCGAGTCCCTTAAAATCATTTTTTGACAATTTGTAAGGCTTTGGGTCAATAAGATGCTTTTACTTTGAACATATTTTGAAGACGTAGTTTCGACCGTTTGGCTGTAATGTATGACAGGCGACGGACGGACAGACACACACGCGAGTGACAGTAATAGAGTTCCGTGTGGACCCTTAGGATACGGAACCCTAAAAAGTGATAGAGCATTTACCAATTTAGTAGCTCCTTAATGACAATGATCATTACTTGTTATAAATAAGGAACCACGAGTAGTCTAGGGTATTTTTATTGAACTTATATAATTGATGTATAAAGGCCTGCAAATCTTCAATTTAGATCGGTTATCACGGGTGTTATCACAAAAACTTAACCCTTAGATAGTAGATGTACCTACCTACTATATTACAAAGGGTTGCCGTAGGTACTGCTCAACTAAGTATTAATAAATACTACATTGATAAACCTTTTTATTACACGTATGCTTCGCTTACGGCACGTAACGCATAATACGATTATCACAGGAACTTCTCTAACCCTGGGTTTCTATATTCATAAAGTCTAGTTAAAAAAAGACGTCTCGTTAAAATTTGACATTTGGTACACACAAAATATGTCAAATTTTAACGGAACGTCACATTTTAAAGTAGACGTTTTGAATATATAAATCGACCTGGTATAGTGGTGTACCGTTATATCCGGGGGACAATCTCGCACAAAATGACGTAGTCCCAACCCGAATTAAGCTCAAGCTTGTGGTAATGGGTACAAAACAACGATAAACTTACTTATATATTTATATCTATACAAATACTAATATTATAAATGTGAAAGTAACTCTGGCTGTCTGTCTGTCTGTTTGTTACGCTTTCACGAATAAACCGACTTTGATGAAACTTGGTATCGAGACAGTTTGAGTCCCGGGGACTTTTTATCCCGAAAAATTGGACGGTTGAGGGAATAGCGATTAACGACTTCTACAAAACACATCTAGTCTAGAAACAAATACTTAAATACAAATATTTGCCCATATCGGGAATTGAACCCGGGACCGCTTGCTTCGTAGACGGGTCACTACCAACTAGGCTTAACGAGTCATAAAAAAAAGTTAGAGCCAGCAGTCAGCATCAACAGTTACCATCAAAAATATATTGGGTCCAAAAAGGTAACATATCAAGTACGACGTTTCGTGCTCTCACTAATTTATAGGTTGCTGTACCTACCCTACAAGGTCCCTAATGATCTCCTAAATTTAAATTTAATTTAAGTACCATCTGTATGTATATACATTATGGAATGCAAGTAATTGAGTATTGGGTATTTGTTTCCCAACCGCTTTATTCATAAGTTAGAAATCTTCTACTTTCATAATGCGCACAGCCAAGATTTGGAACACCCTGCCGACGTCCGTAGTTCCGTGTGCGTTTGACCCGGTGTCCTTCAAAAATAGGATTAATTGGTAGGGGAGAGCAGGGCTGAAAGTGCCGGGGGTAAGTTGTTCCGATGATAATAGAAATGCAAGTAAAAAACGGAGCAATTTGTATGATGTTTGACGCGAAACGTTATGAAATTATGCCGTTGCAGGAGCCATTTAAGTTGCTCCCATTATGGTATAATAGTATTAATGGAAAAAGAACCCCATAAAATAATACCTTTTTGCCTTTGATTTTTTGTTAACTGAGTTGATAGTGCACACAAAATAAACACATATTTTGAGGAACTACAAAATACTCCTTTAGCGTGTGTATACTGAGATTTATTTTTTAAGGATAAGTTTGTATTTCAAAAGGATGGTACAACTAGCCCCATACTGGGGTTAGTTGTTCCGTTCCGATCGATCTCATAAAAAATGATTTTATTTGAAAACTGTTTAACGATGCACAAAATAATGTCACTATTCAGAAACTCCAATAATCATTGTTTAAATGTGTGTGTAAACCACACAATATACTTATACAATATTATCATAGCTCAATTTTGTGTTTTATGAAAATCGGCACTTTTAGCCCCGCTCTCCCCTACCTTCTGGGTAAGCTCGCTTCATCGTCGACCCTGTCCTGACTTTCTGGTCTCGACTAGGGTCAAGAGCAAACCCATTATGTTCCTATAAAATGTTATTTTCTGATAATAATACCTTTTCAAAATGTTTAGAGAGATATTACCCATATAACCTGTAGGTAATGTTAGGTTTGTTTTATAACAATTCTGGAATGTTCGGACAAGTGAAATTGTTGGGAACGAAAATTCGACCTTGTAATAGGCAGGTTACCGTTCAAAAAGAATTGACACGATTCTTAATAAAGGCGTAAGAGCGTCAAAAATTGTATTGAAGTATGCTGAATACTTAATAAATTATTAACTGCTACTGTACAGTCGACTACAAAGAGATATATCCTCTTTTGGACCTTATTACAGTACAATAAGGTGAAAAGTCTCTATGAATCTCTTTCTAGTAGTCTGTACCAATGGTGAGGAAACCTGTACATTCAAACAGCAAAGGGGTGATTCTCTCAACACAGCGCTGCGTCGATCTCATAGGTGAAGTTTTATCCGGCAAGTTTAAGAAGTCCTGTCGGAGCGTACAAAACACATTTTAGCGCGTGCCTTCTCAATTAGGCAGCAGGCAGTACAAAGCTGCCTAATTATAAAGGCGCTAAAATGTGTTTTGTACGCTCCGACGGGACTTCTTAAACCTGACGCATAAAACTTCACCTTTGAGATCGACGCAGCGCTGGGTTGAGAGAATCACCCCCAGCTGTGATAATTGCACATTAGACCCGACGTTGTCGAAGTATGTTCGAAAGGGCCCATAAGTAGAAGATAAGATAATGTAAGGGGCCGCGCTATATAGCGGGGGTGGTAAATGCGCGCGCGCATTAGTCGACTTGCCTCCCCCTACGTCTTCCACTTCCACCCCGCCGAATGCTCGGGCAGAGATTTTGTTGATCGTGATTAACCTGTCCGGCTGGCACAAGTTTTATTTTCTCGCTTGTCGCTCAGTGCGTCTCTATCGTTACAGACTAGAAAGAAAGAGAGATCCGAGCGACAAATAAATCGCGTACCTCCCGCTACTCCCCCTAGTTATTTTCCCGACTGACCCAGACAGAGGGTAATGTTTTTTGCGCGTATGTATGTGGGCATTTTATGTGAGTATGTCCGTTCCATTGTGACCTCCTCCTATAGCCTAAACTGCTTCACCGAATTTCAGGAGTGAGCTGTCATTAGATTCGTATTAACATTGCGAGTTTCACTGGATAAAAAAAATAAAAACAATATAAACAATCTATCAATGGTAGGTAACTAACAATATACAGACGACATAATCAAAACATGCATTCGGGCTTTTAAAACTTGCTTTTTGGTAGACTTGTTCCCGGTTTTTTAAGATAAGGAGAAAGCACACGAGCATTGGTAAGTGGAAACTGAGACCTGAGACCCAGGGACATTTGAATTCTCAAGACTATAATCTTAAAACTGCAATCCTATGACCTCAAATGCGTTGCGAACCCTGAGGACTAAGATGGAATGCCACTATGCTAGTAATTTCACCGAATGCGTTATCCCCACGACGGAACACAACAATGCGAGCACTGTTGCTTGGCGGTAGGTTAATGGATAAGATGGTGGTAGCGACCTGGACGGACCTTGCACAGGGTCCTACCACCACCCAGGGTGCATTGCTAGAAGGTTGATTTAATAAGCATAGGCTACAGTCAAAAGACATCCCACAACAATAAGGTTGAGTTTCCTCTACTTTACAAATGACTGCATCTCTAAGGACATAGTCAACTTCAAGCACATTTTTTTTTAATGTGTGTTTAATTTACGTTTTTGACCGTACCTACCCAAGCAATATTGCTTCCAAATTTTAAGTCCCTAGATCAAGTGGTTAATGCCGCGTGTTGCCTGTTAGACAGTCATGTATAAATTACTAGATGTTTCCCGCGACTCGGTCCGAGTAGAAGTCGTTTATCGCTCTTCCCTCGAGAACCGTAAAAAATATCCGGTAGATATAAAAAGTAGCCAATGTGCTACGCAAAACTTTATCCAGATCCGTTCAGCCGTTCTAGCGTGATAGTAAAAACGTCAAAACTTTCGCATTTATAATATTAGTATGATGTGTTGATAAACAAAATACTCTCAATACTTGGGTTGATTCGCATCGCATCATACCGCATAGTCATATACCTAGAATTATCTTCAATTGATATGACTTTTGGTATGTTCTCATGGGCCATAATCGCACATCAATTAAATGGTAATCTGGTACTTAGACACAATTTAAAGCATAATACTAATGCCACAAGTCAGGGTTCAACATGCGACACTCACGGAAGTACTGGCGTTTAATTACGCTAACAAGAAAAAAACAATATAATTACAATAGATTAACCGCGACTTCGTTTGTAAGGAAATTGATTAAGATATTTGTGGATACGAAAAAAAAAATAACTTGTCTGGAAAAACTTACTTTCGCATATTTATATTAATTAGTAGGAGATCCAAAATTGAACTTAGTAGATACATAAATAATACAAAAAATGATGCAATAAATAATAATTTCAACTTATATTAATAAAACAGATAGTCTTTCAGATGAGATTATATCATCTTACCTAGTTATAATATGCATGCAGTTTACACAAAGTTTTCCAAGAAGTTAATAGGTAGGTAAATGTTATTAATGTTATTTATTATATCTATGATTGTAATTTAATGTAACAAGAGTTATTGGTACACCAAATCTTTCTAAATATATAACAGAAGAAACTGACTGAGTGACTGACATATCAACGCACAGCCCCTAACCACTGGGTCTAGAGATTCCAAATTTGGCATGTAGGTTCCTTATGAGGCCTAGGGGTCCACTAAGAAAGGATTTCTTCCCTAAGGGGGTGAGACGGAGGTCCAAAGTTTGTATGGGGAAACAAGATTAGTTAGACTATTCTATTTGAAACTTCACAGGAGTTCTCCTTTCGATAAATGAGTAAACAAAACGCTTTTTCAGTATCCAACTCCTTAAAGGGGAACATGGGAGAAAAAAATCTGAAAAACAACATGGGTATTGTTTATCAGACTCCGATTACAAAAACAACGATTTTAAAATTTTATGTGGTGGGCCCGTGTGGTTGCCGGGTTAGAATAGTGCCACTCCATGTCTTCCCGTGGATGTCGTAAGAGGCGACTCAGGGAATAAGGGCTTGTAGTATTGTTAGGCGATGGGCTTGCAACCTGTCACTAATACACTAGTAAACTCCTTGGCCTGATTGTGCAAAATGTGGTTACAGAATTATCAACAAGTCTTTTTAGAGTTGTTGGTATTTCTGTAGCTCTGCCTACCCCACTCTGGGAATGAAGGCGTGATGTTATGTATGTATGTATCTATGTGGTGGGCCTTAAATATCATCACCCCCTTTTGGCATGTGGTAGGGTTGAAATTGAAATGGCTAAATATCAATATAGGTGTAGTTTTTATGTTTCGAAGCAAATCGGCTGTAACAGTGGGACTGAAAGACAACCACACAAGTGATCCTATAAGGGTTTTCTTTAATGCTTTTAAGGTATGGAACGAGACCCGCGTTATACTACGATCGTCGTCAAGCGCGGGCGGCACGGCGGGACTGGCGGAATAGTCATCAAGTACTGACCGGCTAACTGATAGATCAACGCACAGCTGATGCCGCTGCCGGTATGCGATATCACTTACAGTTTCTGTGCAATCTGCCACAAAATACCTACCTATTATATCTTTTTATCAATTGTCGATTTCTTTTCTTATAACTTAACATTTCTCAATAAAAAAAAAAGTGCCATATTTAGGGAACTCAAAAACCGTTATGAATTTAAATAAGTATACTTACAAGGTAAAAGTTGTGCAAAATTTTATCAGGTTTAATCTGTTCTTTGAGTTTTTATTCTCGAGATATAAGTAAAAACCTAAAAAATCGCAACTTTATTGCCAAAAAAAAGACAATTGAAAAATGTGGCAGATAGAATATTAAATATAGTGTTGAAACAATGCAATAATTATTTTATAATATATGTATGCTATCTAACATTCACTATGAAAACTAAAAGTAGAAATACAAATAAAAATACCTCTTATAAGATACAAATAAAACATCCACTTATATACCTATTTGTCAAATTTAATTTCACTCAAGCCATCACTGTTTACGTAGAAAAAACTAAAGTGCACCGTTATCACCAAGTTTATGCCACTAATGAGTGCAGCCAACATAAATACATCATTTTGACTTCTTTATACCTTATAGATAAAACACGGTGCAGAGGTCAGTGCAATCATAGGTTGATATGGCCGGCCACGGCTGACAAATATCCAATCCACACCAACATAATTGATAGGTGGTTTGTTTGTCTTATTGGTGTCTATTCTGATTAGAACACTATGTAGGTATTTGTGATATTGGTGAACTTTAAACAGGAACTAAATTATTTTTGTTTTAATTTTAACATACCTACATTCAAACAGAAAAAAACATTACACATCTTTAAGTAAAAAATGTTAAATTATTCTAAAAGGATTTTTTAGAATGAAAAGATCTGTGCTTATAGCAATAATCTCATTAGATATGTTTGCGAAACCAAGCCTTTATGAAAGATAGCTGATTAATTTAATCACAAAAGGAAAGTAGTAGAAAGATTTGTTGATAATAAAATAACTCATGTTATTACTTTGTATTCTCCATTTATAATTAATTAATAGGTAATCGGAGATTAAAGAGCCCGGCGACAAATAATTACGTCTACAAGTGAGATTTGAATAATAATGAATAATCTTACCCAGTTTAGTATCGCAGGTACAGCAATGCAATTGAAAGGCAATAGAATTAAAATGCAGAATCCGGTTCAATTGCTATTGGTCATAAAATTACAAATATGTTATTTCTCGATTTGTATTCTACGCCTCACCCCTGGTATGCACATACGCTACCCTTTTGGCTAGTCAACGTATTTAAATTAGTTTGTGAACGTTTAATAGTGTATAGGGTTCTTTTACGAGAAATAACACAAATGCCGATAAAACACGCACGCTAGCCGCCCAAACCACGGAACGAAAACGAAACGAAAAGCAAACCGCGATACAAATCGGGCAACAATTTGACATCTGTCAATTCGATTTTAGGACTGCAACAACATTATATTTTTATGCTAATTTAACGCTGAATGACCATTATGTACGTGATACTCGAGAACTTATAAAAAACATTACCGATTTAACGTTATATTAAATTGAAATAAACACAATAAAAAAGTTTTGTTAGTAGAAAGAAGGGCAATAAATTTTTGTTTGCGGCAATCACGAGTAAAAAAAAATACTTTATATTTATGGCGGCTGGCTGTAGGTAAGTAAGTAAGGTAGTGGATTTAATCTGTGGCATTGGTGAATAGTGGAGTGGAGGGACAGCGAGCTTGTACTGTTACAGTTTACATATCTAGATGTAACATTTTGATTATATTTAGCTCAATCAATCAATGTTTAGTCAATTATTATTATCATTTGAGCAATAGTAGGTATATAGTTAGCATGCTTATGTGAAAACTTATTATTTACCTCATGGAATTGAGGATAAAATGTTATGGTAATGGAATCCTTTGAAGCCTCTCATTGTCGGTCCAGTGATAGTTTTTCTTTGTACGAGCGATACTTGAGAAGTTTTAATGTAGTGAATAACTTTCGCGATCATATTGGTCCTGAACCGGTTTCGTTATTAAATTGCGGTTACGAAACTCCAAACGTAGAAGGTAACATTGATTTGTCATCTGCTGTACAGGGTGTTCAAGAGAACAGTAAACATTTCGAAAGCGCTCGAATGGACTGTGTTTCTTTAGCTGTTAGCGAAAACACTACCGATAAATTGATTTCGAGCACTGACATCAGCAACAAAATTGGCTCGCCGTGCAACTCGCCTGCCCCGTCTTTATATGAGAGTTCGTCGCTTACTGTTGATCACAACCTGAACGACAAGTCCGACCCAGCGGAAGTGCCTGTGTCCTCCGACGAATCTAAATCTAGCTGTTTCAAACAACCCATTTTTATAACCTCTACTATGGAAAACAGCAACAATGCAGTCGATATGCTGCGTGACGTTAGACAATCAGAGAGTGTCTTTAAATTGCCCATTAGCGAATTGTCTTTTAATGGTACTATAAAACATGTGCAAAAGCTAAAGCCTATAGTAGACCCCATTACCGCTCTTACTGCTAACCCAGAACTAGTAAATATGGATGAGAAATCTCAGGATCAAGAATGCTTTGCGAATGAGAATAGTGAAATAGCTTTTGATGATAAGAGTTGCCTTACACCATCAGCAAGTGATGTATCTGATGAGAGAAGCACAGAAAGGGATAAAGGAATGGAAAACACTGGAGATTCACATTATACAGATTTTACTAGGAAAGAAAGTATATTTTTAAGGCCCAATGTATCTGATGAGAGGAGCACAGAAAGGGAAAAAGGAATGGAAAACACTGGAGATTCACACTATGCAGATTTTCCTAGAAAAGAAAGTATATTTTTAAGGCCTGATGCATGTGATGAGAGGAGCCCAGAAAGGGAAAAAGGAATGGAAAGCACTGAAGATTCACACTATGCAGATTTTACTAGAAAAGAAAGTATATTTTTAAGGCCTGATGCATCTGATGAGAGAAGCACAGAAAGGGAAAAAGGAATAGAAAACACTGGAGATTCACACTATGCAGATTTTCCTAGAAAAGAAAGTATATTTTTAAGGCCTAATGCATCTGATCAGAGGAGCACTGAAAGAGAAAAAGGAATGGAAAACTCTGGAGATTCACACTATGAAGAATTTACTAGCAATCGGAGTACATTTTTACTGCCTGATGTATCTGATGAGAGGAGCACAGATAGGGAAAAAGGGACAGAAAACACTGGAGATTCACTGTATGGAGATTTTACTCCGAAAGCGAGTACATTTTTGAAGCCTGAAGAAAAGAGTACTAAGTGGAGTAATGATCAGAGCTTTTCATCTTTAGAAGCATCATTTGATAGTGGTGTGCGTTCACCTGACATGTTCTGTTCTGATGATGAGGGTGCTGAAGTGAATGATAGTCCTGAACCATTTTGGAACTTTCTTAAAGAATATGAACAACATGACAAGAAAAAAGTTAAGAGAATGGAGGCAAGTATTCAGTTGATTTATTCTATTTACTATATGGGTTGATTCCAAAAAAAAATTACGTAGTTAAAGGCTTACATACATACATACATAAATCACGCCTGTTTCCCAGAGGGGTAGGCAGAGACCACTTCTTTCCACCTGCTACGATCCTGACAAAGCTCTTTCACTTCTTCCAGATTCATACATAAAGTTACTTATAGAAAAAAACATGATTGCATGCATATTTGTGGAACAAAAGTTAGTCATACAAACTATATGGGTAACTTTTGTTACACAAAGGAATCAATGAAGTTTTGTTTTAAAGCCCTTAACTATGTACATAATTTTTGAAAATGTCTTGTATACCAATATTTTAATGTATTTTTACTACTTACTATAAGTATTGCATTTTGTAATTTTCAAATTCAAATTCATAACATTATTTAGTTACCCTTTAAGTTGTATGATATGAACTTTTCGGTTTTCATACCTCAGAGAAAAAAAGGAACCTTTGTAGGTTCACTTTGTTACTTGTCTTACTGTTATTGTAAAATTACAGAAACCTTAAGATGAATGTTCAAATTTGTCTGACTTTTAAACATTACTAACTTGTTAACACAATTTACTAAAAGTACATGCAAACACAAAAGCAGCTTGTTTATATCTGTGCCTCAATCCCCCAATTTATCCATCCTCACAGAAAATTGACAATTTGGTATCCATTACATAGTTAACTTGATTTCACATAACTCGGATTCATATATTAAGCTGAGCCGTGTATACTTAAATGTCACCTGTCATTGTTAGCTTGGTTAAAGTGGGGGCAGTTGGTTAAAGTTGACTTTTAACTGTTCTTAACCCCTTTCTGCATAGGAAGCCATATATATATGGATTCATGCATGTTTTATATTTTTAAAACATGCATGGGTCCTTTTGATGATTTAAACATACATTTTAAGTAAATTTCAAACTTATAATTTATGCAGTAAGATTCATAGCTTTCTCAATTTTTATATTATTTACAGGAGAAACTCTTAGGAATTCTTCCTCCACCCTCAGTCACGACACTACGCACAAATGTCACAGAAATGCTTAAGAAATACTACTCATTCCTGCCAGCATTCAACAATGAAGTTACCCATAAGGAAGAACCTTCTAAAGTTGATCCAGTTACCCCAACAAAAAGAGTGTCTTTTGTTGAAATACCAACAGGACCTTTAATACCTAGAGAGGAGACTGCACACTTGTCCTCAAATAGTAAATCAGATGTAGAGAATCCAGTGCATGATTTAGATACTAGTGCAAATGATCAAAGCATAGTCCTGAAGATGTCAACTGAGGCAGAGGTAAAGGAAAGCTCATGGCCTGATATTCTAAAATGCAGGCACTATGATGTCTAGTAAGTATATTTAATTCTGCTGATATTATAAGTGCGAAAGTTTGTGTGTGTGTGGTTTGTTACATTTTCACACTGGACGGATTCTATGAAATTTGGAATGGAAATAGATAGCTATACCCTGGATTAACATTTCATTGTGGAAAATTTAAAATTTCCTGAGTGTATAAACATAATCGAAATTTATGCGAAATTGCGAACTAAGTCGCAGGCAAAAGCTAGTTTAGTTATAGTACTATATTATAATAATAATAAATAATAATAAATAAATATCACGGGACAATGTCACACAAATTGACCTAGTCCCAAATATTGAATAAAAATTGTTTATTTTTTCAAACTTAAGAACATTTACTGAATGATTTCAAACCAATTATGATTTTAATGTCATATTACTTAAAATACAAACTTAATCTTTATGTTATATTTATTTACCAGACAGAGTAAACTAACTAACAGTTCAGTTTTCAGATTAACTTTTGGGACAAAATTAACAAAACATTGTGGTTAAATTGTTTAATAATCAAACTAGCTCTTGGCACTTTAATGCCAGTAATTATAGGCATGGAATAGACGAAACCTTTAATTTTTTGTTCATCTTGAGTTTGTGTGTCAAAGTTAATAAAATATAAGGAGTTCTTATTGTAATTTCCTCAAATATGTTTTACATTAGGTCATGTCATAGAAGTAGTCATCTTACTTATATTATAAATGCGAAACTTTAGATATTTGTTAAGAGGCTGTATAGGAAATTATGCAGATTTCGCTGATTTTCGTGATTTTACAGTTGAAATACTTTACTTCTACAAATTTTAATGCGCAACACGAAAGTCAATTTCGATTTTCCACGAATGTATTAATAACGAATGTATGACGAATTAATTTTTTTGTTTATAATATTTTATTTTGATTAATCAACCTGAAACCGGCAACTGATTTGTGAACTTTGCTGTAAGAGGTTTAGAATATCGCATTCACAAATCGTTCTGACGTCTAAAAAATATGAAAATTTTACAATTTATTGCTGTAAAAGTCGTCAAAAATAATTATGAATTACTTTTTACCGCCTTTATATGTTTTTTGTAAAACAAAAAACTTGGTAAAAATTTATAGAATATGAGCAAAAAGTTATTGATTTCGGCTACTTAAAACAACAGTAATAAACTTCAGTTCAAAATCAATCCATTACCTTAAAAACATCCAATTTTTTTTTGTTTTAAATAGCATGATTTAATGTTTTAAAATGACCTAAATCCAGAATTTACATTATCGACAAAAATTAAAAAGTAGCTCATTCATTCGTAACTCATTTATTCTATAATAACTGAAATGATACTTCATAATGTGCATTAAAACTTATAGAAAAGCAGTATTTTAAGTGTAAAATCACGAAAAGAAGCAAAACCGGCAAAAAAAGGTTAAAGAGGGAGTAAGGCTCCGTTTTAACTAGAGATGTGCTAGGATGCGTTGCGAGGTGTTTTTCGTCTAGGTATGGTCAAACGTGTATTCGTCTAAATATCCTTTTTGTCAAAGGTGCCTTAGGTCAAATTGTGTTTGTCAAAAATGCAATTCTTCAAAATACCCTTTTTGCCCAAAGGTGCATTTGGTCAAAACGTAAAAAAAAATGGTTTGGTTGGTCAAAATAAAACAAGACTAACAAGAGTAACTAAGTCCTCCCAGCGCGGCCGGTCAAAAAATACCAAAACTCTATTAACATTTGCATATTTAGCACTCAAAACTATGTATTAAATATGATATCATATGCATGTCCGAAGTCAGACGCCAAGGGTGTCAAATAGAAGAATATGAAGACTTTTGGTTGTGCTATGTAGGCGCAACTCCAGCCATGAATGGCATTGGCTTTGTCTTAAATAAATTAAAATATAAACATAATATTGTGGACTTCATTGGGCTAAGTGTAAGAGTAGCATTGCTCCAACTCAAATTTGATGAGATCTCCTTATATATTATACAAACCTATGCTCCAACAGAGAATGCTAGCAAAGAAGTACTTGAAAACTTCTACAGAACAGTACAAAAAGCCCACAAAAAATGCTACAACTATGTAATAGAAATGAAAGACTAAAATGCAAGAATAGGGCAGCCGAGACAAGAGGAGAAGACTACTCTTGGCAATTTCATTTATTTCTGACGACCTCAAAGGGGACGACGTTCGAGGAGGTGGTTTGAAATTGGCTCACTTTGGCAAATTCTTATCTTTGACCAAAAGCACCTTTGTCGAAAATTGCCTGACGAAATGCTACATTGGCAAATTCTTAACTTTGACCAAAAGCACCTTTGTCGAAAATTGTCTGACGAATCAAGACTGGCAAACCTCACCTTTGACCAAAAGCACCTTTGTCGAAAATTGACGTTTGTTTTAAAAAGGAAATTTTGACGAATCGCACGTTTGACCATATGCGAAAAACCCACTGGACAGAGGTAGATTACGCTCGACGATCGATGGCAAAAACCGGGAACCAACTAAGATGTAAGCAGAAGCCAGTGGCACGTGCTGTCCGCTCCCGTCTCACCGCACCCCGCCCGCTTTTTTTGAATAGAGCCCGCTACACATCCTCGCTACGCATCCTCGCACTGCTCAGCTACCTCGCACATCTTTGGTGGAAACATTCACACCGTTACACATCCTCGCACATCTCTGGTGGACACGCAGCCTAAGTCACCTATTAATAGCCATCAACCCCAGGATTTATAATAATTTGTCATGTCTTAAGAATAGAATTCATGGACGGTCATAGCTAAAAAGTTTTTACTTGGCCTGTTCAATTTCTCCAACCCAAACCAGTAAGAGAATTTCTACAACTAATACCTAAAGTTTCAGAATCTTGGTAGAAATGAAGTCTTCCTATAATACTTCGTAAAATATAGGTATATAATGATTTCCTTTTTAGGGTTCCGTAGCCAAATGGCAAAAAACGGAACCCTTATAGATTCGTCATGTCTGTCCGTCTGTCCGTCCGTATGTCACAGCCACTTTTTTCCGTAACTATAAGAGCTATACTGTGGAAACTTGGTAAGTAGATGTATTCGGTGAACCGCATTAAGATTTTCATACAAAAATAGAAAAAAAACAATAAATTTTTGGGGTTCCCCATACTTAGAACTGAAACTCAAAAATTTTTTTTTCATCAAACTCATACGTGTGGGGTATCTATGGATAGGTATTCAAAAATGATATTGAGGTTTCTATTATAATTTTTTTCTAAACTGAATAGTTTGCGCGAGAGACGCTTCCAAAGTGGAAAAATGTGTGTCCCCCCCCCGTAACTTCTAAAATAAGGGAATGATAAATGTAAAAATAATATATGATGTACATTACCATGCAAACTTCCACCGAAAATTGGTTTGAACGAGATCTAATAATTAGTTTTTTTTTAATACGTTATAAATCGTAAACCGCATTTTACCTTTCATTCAATCAACTCAAATATAATAAAGAATTAAGAAAAACATTTAATTTTATGAACATAAACCTTATGCATAAACCGTGAACCATTATTTTCTAATACGAGTAAGAAATCGGTAATAGTTTCCCAAGTAAACAACAATTCGCTTGGGGCGTGACTTTATCGGTAGCGGGAGCGCGCGCGGGGAGGTTCCCGACTACGCTTACCCGAACGGGCAGCCACGTGAGGGCAGCCGTCATTGACACTCGTGTGCGCGGAGTTATTGTCAAACTGGAATATATATTAGCTTGTTTAGCTATCACAAGCCTATATGGGCTCGCATATAGTACCTAATTATAATGTTTACTTATCAATATCTTATTTAAAAAAAAACACTATTATTAAAACATCGATCAAAGTTACAACGAGGTACAAGAACTTTTATATTATGTATTTTTAATATCTACGTTACAAATCCTAAACCGCATTTTACCTTTCATTCAATCAACTCCAATATAATAAAGAATAAAGAAAAACATTTATTTAGATGTATAGTTGTACGGAACCCTACGTGCGCGAGTCCGACTCGCACTTGGCCGGTTTTAAAGATTAGGCTCAGTCGACTTTTGCCCTTTTGTCAATAGGACCCCAGAATTATGGATGCTGTTGTTCTTTCAGAACCTCAAAATACCCGCAGATAAATATCATTTTGTACTTGTTCTAGTTACAATGTGACAAGCTACTCCGAAAGAATAGAAATGCTGGCGTTACGTTATGGAGAGAGATATGTTGGCGCCGAAACCGAAACAAGCGTCAATGTATACTCCGGGGGACTGCAGTCACCAAGCAGTGCCGACAAGAGGAAGGCGCTTCGAATCAAGTTAGTATATTACTAATCTATACTCGTCATGTATAGAAAGAGAATTTTGTAAGTATTTTTAAAT
The DNA here is from genome assembly GCA_949316455.1 of Acleris holmiana. NCBI lineage: Eukaryota > Metazoa > Arthropoda > Insecta > Lepidoptera > Tortricidae > Acleris > Acleris holmiana. Next base: position 12,617,744 of record OX438779.1, read on the forward strand.
GGGGTAAATATCAAAGGAAAGATTAGTCCAACAATTTGATGAACATAATCATTTCGAATCATATAATAAATGCCAGGCATCAGATAGAAACCAAATCTATTGGATTAAAGTTATTAGGCTGCTTTAATACTTAGTGCCATTTGCCCATCATCACCCTGTCTATATCTGCAGCTGTAATCTGAAAGAAGTGTCCCAACTTTACATTTTTGGTTTCTTGCAGTTCCTTGCTGGTTACCAAAAAATATGAAGGGTATGGTAGTGTTATTTTATCAGACCGGCTTAAGCAAAATTACCGTTTTCTGGTATGAAGAAAATAAACTGCCTCCTGATAAGTAAGTAGGCTCAAAGGCTCACTGAATTTGAGGACTAAAATATAATGTCTCTATGTTAGCTATTTTACCATCTGTCTCACCCCCATCCTGGGACAACAATCCTGACACTACTGCTTGGCGGCAGGTTAGGTAAGCCGATGGAGATGGCGACCCGGACGGACGCAGTACGAGGTCATTCAGCCTTAAGGGCCTCGTGCAGCGTCCGTCTGAGTCGAAAAGAAGGCCCTAAGAAAGTTGTATGCTCTCCTACCCTATTATAGTGTAAGGGATCACATTTTTAGTTTTGCTACGTAAAAAAATACGCCTGTATAAAGCCGGGTATTCATCTGTAAACATTTGTTAATAAACTTTTTATGAATTTGATCATCATGTTTTGCAACAAGTTTACCATAAACACTGTTTCTAGAACTTAGCAGTCCACACTAGCATAGTCGTTGCTCCGAAATCTGGTTGTTGGCCCACACTATTTCCATGTTTCTAAACTTGCGAACACACGTCCACACTTGATAACATTTGTTTATAAACTGAATGTTTCGTCTTGCTCTCCACCTAGAGTGGGGAGCACAGCAACATGTTTCTGCAACAATGTTTCATCACCCTTGTTTATAGACATGTTTACAGAGATGATGAAACATTGTGCAACACTGTTTATAAACAGTGATTAAACTGTTTATTAACAAATGTTTACAGATGAATACCCGGCTTAATGTGAAGTTTCGTTTTGTTATTGTATCTTGTATTCTTGGACCGCAGTAAAACCACATTAATTATAGTCTGTACTTTTAGGTATTTAAAAAAATGTAAACAAAAAAACCACGTGACATTGACAGATGACAGTTTGTCAGCCAATAGGAGCAGAACACTGATACGTCAAAGCTCGACCAAACAGCTTGGATTGGTTGATGAGCAGAGCCACGTCGTTTGGTTTGTTTACATTTTTTAAATACCTAAAAGTACAGACTATAGTAATCGGCTGCTAAGTTGGCTGTCTATTGCTGGTACACTCTGACATTTTTCAAGGTATCTGTTATTCCCAGAGAGTGTGAAATACTGTATGCCGAGTACTGTATTAATATCCCGGGTTTACTCTTTTTGTGTAAATATGTTTATTTTTTTTAAATTTGCTCTTGTGATTATTTTGAGTTAATTATTGTCATTCTCAGAAATATTAAAAAAATTACGGACTGTTGAGTTTTTTGCGGCGTTTCTTCTCAGCAGTGGTCTCCTCTTGGGAAGCGCTGGTAGATTTTTCACGTGTAAAAGTGCCCGTGAGTCTCACTGAATAAACATTTTCTTTTATTTACAATTACGAGTCCAGTGTGACTCCAAAGTCGGACTTTTCAGATGAGTGTTCCACATAGGACTTTGTTATTAGAGCGAAATTTGCGTAAACTCCATCTTCTATATAATAAAAATGAATCGCTGAATGTGTTGCTAAGCTCAAATCGAAGTCGAGAGCAGCTGAATCGATTTCGCTAATTCTTTTTTTATTGTGTTTGTTACTGTCAGAAGAAGGTTATTATGAAATAAATAACGGAAAAATCCACCGGGAAAGTCAGAAATTTGCAGCGGGGCGAAGCCGCTGGCGGGCCGCTAGTATTATATCGTCGTCATTTCCAACGATCGTGATCACGAGCAGACTAAAAGTCCCATCTCGTAGCGAGATTGTGTAGTAGCTACGAAATGGGAAAGCACATGTCCCATCTGGTAGCTGGCTACCAAATGGGAACGATTTTCCCATTTGGAAGCAAGGTTTGGTACCTAGCTACGAAATGGGAAAACACATTTCCAATCTTATTTATTTATTTATTTATTTATTTTAGGGATAACAAACAATCATACAGTATATGTTACAATATTTGTTACAACAATTGTTACTTTATGCATGGTCAACAACATTATCCACATATTACTAAACAAAGTAATGGTTGCCAAAAGGAAAGTGTTAAAAACAAGTTTAATAGATAGTAAATACAGAGTATTTATCTGCAAATCTCAGCAGTGAGAATGCTAAGCGCAATACAGAGGAAGTACAAATAATGGTGCAAATTTTGCAACTAAAGATGATAGAATAACTAGTATGCCTTAAACTGCATATGCAGTCATTAAGACATAGGTATTTGACTTAATTACTAACTTAACTTAGAGCTTCTAAGATGGCTTTTCTAAACCGTGCTGTTGAAAGGTGAAATATATCAACTTGGGTAAAGTGTTGGTTGTAAGTAGCGAGGAGCCGGCGCTCTTGTAGCTATCTACCAAATGGGAACGATTTTCCCGTCTCGAAACCAGATTTGGTAGCTATAGCTACGAAATAGGGAAGCACATTACCATTTTCCCATCCCATCTCCTAGCCACATTTGGTAGCTAGCTACAAGGATGGGAAATGTGCTTTCCCATTTCGTACTAGCTACGAAATGGAACGATTTTCCCATTTCGGACTTGTTGGAACTAACGTGTAGTCTTTGAAAATCCATTTTTAAATGTGTAACACATGCAATATTCTTTTATCGAACATTTCAAATTCTGACTTTGCTGGTTGAATCCTAATATCGCATCTACAAACCTGGGAACCGATTTTTGACTTTAGAGCGTTCGATTTCAAAACCCAGCAGTAGAAAATATTCGAATGCGACAATCTTTCACGCTTTATTTTCGAATGGTACCAAATTCCATATTTTTGAGATTCTCACTCGAAACTGAGGGATTGACTAAATAGTACTGTTAAGTTGGAACGCGTTTCATTATACGCAGTAAGTCGATGTTTTACCGGTTTTTTGTAATTCATATTTTGAATGCGAATAAATGTGTGAAACTATCAAAAGTTGAAATTATAACAAGTTAATTATTATTTAAGTGCGAGTGAGATTTATTACGCTATTTTACAAATTCTTGACTGGTTATAAATTTAGGTTAAATGAAATGCTTCCTCGTCTATGGATGTCTATGTCATTGCTAGGTTTCTTTCTTTCTTTCTAGATTTAATAGTAACTGGTTAGAACATGCAATTGTTTTGTAACATAATTGCAAAAACTTCATGTTGTAGGTATCCATAATAATCACACAAAACTAATTAACAGAACTTACCTTTGCGTTAATACTTAAATCACATGGTCGTTGAGCATCCGAGACAAACGGCCTTAACTTGTGAATTAAATATCTGCATAGGCTTTTACTTAATCTGTAATTCTTCTTAAATTTATTTTCGCTTTCGAGAAATGGCTCGTTTCCTAATTACGCTAGCCGAAAACGCGGCGGTTGCGCAGGCACAAATTCAACTTCTTCCTCTTCATTATTATTTACTAAAATTAACTACTCCTCCAGACTTGCCATATCTATTGTAATATTTTATTTTATGTCGCTAATTTTGCTAAACGTATTATAACAATATGAATTGTTTTAGTATTAACAGGTTTGACAGATGTCAAATGATACTTTCTATGGATAGAATTCAAAACGAATGCCACGGACCACTCGTGTTCATATTTTCTATCGCTCGCAAGTCAAAAATACCATTTTATTGTTTTTGGTTACTTTCGATTGAAACTTTCGATCGCTCGAAAGTCTAAAATCGGTTCACTGGTTACGAGATGAGACTTTCGAATTCCCGTTTCGTAGCCATCTTCGAATCGGGGTTAATTAAGTATTTTTCAGGATGGCTCAAGCAAAGTCCCCTGGGCGACGATTGTCGCATTTGGCACGACGACGCCAGGCCTTTTGCAGTGCTGCTACAATCAACGAAAAGGCACAGGCAGGTTCTGCTAAAATGGTCCTTATAGACAAGAAGTAAGTAAATAGTAAAATAGCATTATTTAATACTTTTCTGTTTTCTTTCAGAGTTGCTTGTAAGGCTTATTTTATAGCGCAGGCTGTTCCGTACAGGATTAATTTTAACAGGCAAATGTAAACTACTGTGGCTTAACATTATGACATTTATATTCAAAATAATATGTTTTTAGAATATCTTGTATACTATCTAATGAAAACAATTTTAAGTTACTTCCCTCACAGAAAGCTGATCAGCTCTACAGAAAGAAAGAGTCCTCGTCTTAGACGCACTCCGGGCAAAAAAACCCCAATCCGTAAAACGCCAGGCAAAAAAACACCTGCCAAGACCCCGAAAACTAAGAGTGGAGGCTCTAGTCGCAAAAAGATTATGAGAAGATTGCTAATGGACTCTGATAGTATGACGAGATCGCAGCCAACTCGGGAAACTTTGAAAAGAGCTTTATTTGTCAGTCCTGACAACAGAAAGTCAATACCTACTGCTCCTAGCACGTCTGTGCCACTCCAAGCGATGAAGTCCAAGAGAGCTCTATTTTCATCCCCCGATAGGACAGCAGATACTAAAAGCGCCGATGGAACTCAGAGTGACCATTTCTTAAAACGCAAACTTTCCGCATTGGATGAACAGCCGGAGAACAGTAGAAGTAAAATTGCAAAAAGCCTCTCGTTTGGCGGGGATACGATAGGCACTGTGAATCCGCACATTATGCATCGGCGAGCTTCAGAAGTTTTCAACAGAAGAAATTCAGCAGACATGAATGAAACCCATAAAAAGGTCAGTCAGGAATGGTTTCCAAATTATATCGGTTGAGCAACTGGAGCTTTCTTGTTAATCTCATCCTCAAGTCTCAGCAAATAATCCGTTTATTCAAACATAACGACCCTTTCCCCAAGTCCGCATCTTTAGTTTTATATGAAGCTCGCATTCTGTAAAAACGCACATACGCGGCCAAGGCACTGGGTGAAAGTCAGGATAACTCTCATATGCCTTGTTAGCATGCGTTAATGAATTGAACGTTATGGCACCATTGCCATGGTTTGTCTCTTTGCGGAACATAAGCTTCCTTCAACCAAGACTTTCTTATACTACTCATGCTTCTATTCTACTTTTCTCTGTCTCTTACCGATCTTGTATACTTATGTAGCGTTCAGGATCGTCATTCCATATTATTTATCTTTAATAGAAAAATACCAGAAAATAAATAATAATAAAACCAGAAATATCACCAGAAGATGAACCTAAAAAAATGCCTTAAATTCCAGAAACTTCTCTGGGCCGTATCAGAGGCTCTTCGAATTCACGGGTGGCGCATGTCTTCCCCTGGGTTCCGTCAAAAGGCGGAGACTCTGGCGCGTCTTACCCGCCGTCTCCTGACCCTTCCGCCGCACGCTGCGAAGTTCGCATCTCCTAAGCTCTCTACGTCGGAAACTATGCTCAAGTAAGTCGCATTGAGGACGTTTGGGAATTTTGGGATATTAGTGTAAGGCAACAAACAGTAGCAGAAGTATCTTCCTAAATGGAACCCATTGTTAGAATTGACCAAGTTCGTACGATCGGCACATGGAACAAGTTGTAATCTACTTTGTCAATGACTTATTTGATTTCTCAATGATATAACTATTGTTGGCCCTGGTTTACGCATCTACTTGTTGATTGATGATGGTCCAATTATAGTAAAGTTTCAATAAATATCTACTCTTAATGGTTATTTTGTGGTTTCACAGAATCGCTCGACAGTACGCTTACGCAATAATCCAAGGACGCAGCATCGAAGACTGCTTCCAAGAAGAACAGATGAAACTATCCAACGACACAAGCAGCAAGCTCTCAGGATACATTACGGCCAATGCATACCAACAGTTTAAGGCAAGACAAAACGCAACTAGTACCCTCACGTCGCAGATCAAGGAAAACACCTGCAATGGATCTGTTAAACAGGAACAACCGAGAAGTGGATCTAAAAACGTGCTGCAAGACAAACTGATCAATGTGGATTCCAGTTCTAACTCTAACAGCAGCATCGGGTTTAGCATGCTCGACAAATCAACCTTATTTAAGTCCAACTCTATGCCTTCCTTTGAGGAGGCTGCCAAAATGAGGGCACGCAGGCAAATTAGTTTTGACAGTGTCGATTTTCCTAAAAGGTAATTTACCTGTCGTTTTGTGTATCGTAAGATTTGACTGATTTCCCTAGTGTTTGTGTGTGATTAGTGAATTGTAATTTTAATTTAATTATTAAGTATAACAATGATATATAGTTATTGTATAATAATACGATAATAATCAAAACATAATTATCAGGTGTTTTACGATTTTGCTCGAATGTTAAGCTTTTCATCCTTAAAAATCAAGCGTAAATTAGCATGGATGCTGTGCTGTAATCGCAGCACAATATAAGTTTCATTGTCTATTGAAATTATTTAAGTGAATTAAAAAAAATCCTGAAAATACGACTAGGGAATAATCTTATAAGCAATGTATGTTGTGTACTCCTGATATAGTTAATATGTTAAAAATGGCATAATGCCAGCTTAACCGGTTCCGAGGAAAATGCTAGACGAATATTATCATACTAATATTATAAACGCGAAAGTTTGTAAGTATGGATGGATGTTTGTTACTCTTTCACGCAAAAACTACAGGACAGATTTTGGTGAAATTTTGAATGCAAACCTTGGATTAACACATAGGCTACCTTTTACATCGCTATTCCCTCGGGAACTTATTTATATGCGTACGAAGTCGCGGGCGGTAGCTAGTAGATTACAAACTAAGACTGTTATCCTACCCCTATTTTACCATCTTGACAATGACAAGTGACAGGTGACAATTAGGTATACGTTGCAATGTTAACACGCTGATACATCACAGGGTTTCTTTAAGCTGCGCGTATACTGAAATGTTACCTGTCATTGTCAGAATGGTGAAATAGGGGGCTGGATTTCTTTGCACGTTCTATTACATATTTAACAAAAAGGTACACATAACACGATTACATTAGAAGACTGGATTTGCCCTGACTGCCATTTCACTAGTATTTTTGACTTTACCAGAATTCATTGATACCCTTACCGCATTCGCTGCCGTACCTTAGGTACTTTTCCAAAAGTCTAATTCTCGTCTCGCCGGTGGAAAAGCATCTTCAGCCCAGGTCTTTTGCCGCATTTTTTGTCTTATACTAAGGTCACATGCTGTAAAAAATACACGCACGTTCTAGCCACTGAGTGAAAGCTTCGCGATCCGAATGTTTTGTCACAAGGTGCAGGCGCCATATCAACGTTAACCTTTTAAACGCGTTTGATACATATATTTGCGCTATCGGTTCGCCGGGTCAAGGTTAGACAGCGAAATAGGCCTTCTTGTCTATGACGTAAGGTGGAAATTTCGCTTTTGAGGTGTCACCGACATAAGTGACGATTGTTTGCATTTGATACGGAGTGGAATTGGTTAAATTATGCCTACGGAGTCAATGTAGTGGTTATTATTTTGTTTCTAAGCATAGTGTTATTATAGAATTGACGGTTTTGATTGAAATGTACACAACTATAACAAGGTCAATGTAGGATGACACCTATGACAGCTGTGTTTCGTAATTTCGAACACTATACTCGCAAGGCATATAAAATTTACCTAACCAACAAAAAACATTTTTGAGGCAAGATTTTGCTGCAAACTACTTTTTTTGGCATAGTCGTCATCCGCTTATCAAGACGATTATAACGAGCCCTAACACGACGGGTTTATCATGTGTAATTTAGGAGTTTCTATGGCCACCTTCCGTCTCCATCATCAGAACGGCTCGATGGTGCCATATTATTGCATTGTCATCGGGTTTACATAATTATTCCAAATTTCAGCTCAATCGGATAATGGCAAGTGACTAAAAATTTTATGCTCGACGGAACACTTACATACGAACAGTGCACGTTAAATAAAAGCTTGTAACAAGGGGTGACTAATCATTTACGTCACCAAACATCATCGCAACTTTTATAAAATGTTATATTCAGACCTAGGAATCCGTGGGGCAAATTTTGTTGACAGGTAGGGGCATCCTATATCGACAAATTAAATTATCGATGTTCGTTCTATATACTAGTGATCACTTGCTTGTAAAAATGTGTTTTTATTAAAAGTAAAAAATAATAATTACATAATAACTCAATACTAATCTTCGTTTTTAAAGACAATTTTATAATTTGACTCGTCCCAATTATTGTCTTCGTGAATGTCCTGTCTATGTAAGGTCTTTGTAAAATTGATATTTTTCTTCTTGAATACCACTATGTCTTTCGGTTTTTATATGCCTAACCAGAGAATATTTTTTGCGATGAAAGGTGGATTGACATTTGCAACAGTATAGCTTGGACCCACGTTTAATTATTTCAGGTTGTTTTTTAAGCAATTTTTTAATTTTTTTAGGAGGCAATATTTATTTTCACTCATAAATATAAAATACTTATGTAATATAACTTGTTACAAATAACACTGTCCGACGACATTGACAAGCACCTATTGTTTTATAGCGAGTGTCTAAGTAGGTAATTTACTTCTATTTATTTATCTAAAGAGGTTGAGATAATTATTAACTATTTTGTAGTGCAACAGGTATTACATACCTTTATATTATTACTAGCGACCCGCCAGCGGCTTCGCCCGCTGCATTTTTTTTTTTTTTTATGTCTCTGGGATATGAAAAATAGATGTTAGCCTATTCTCAGACCTACTCAATACGCTCACAAAATTTCATGAGAATCGGTCAAGCTGTTTCGGAGGAGTATGGGAACGAAAACTGTGACACGAGAATTTTATATATAAGATAACATAGCGATTATTTAAAATATGCTTTGTTGAAAAATAGAGCAAAAAACACAATGTTGGGGGCGATCACTAGTATATAGAACGAACATCGATAATTTAATTTGTCGATATAGGATGTCCCTACCTGTCAACAAAATTTGCCCCACGGATTCCTAGGTCTGGTTATATTTATGAAAAATTGTAGAAACGGGACAAGTGTTATGCGTGTTTATATGAGCTGTCGTAGGGACTATCCTAGATTGGCCAAACTATAGTTGCATATTTGTAGGATAAACGGGCAGAATTAGACAGCGGTGAGAAACCGGATCACTGAAAGTTTCATGATTTCTATAAATAAGAGGACGGCCCTTTGCTGCTGGGATCTGGCGTGGATTGACCTGGTTGCTCCCTCTTAACTTTCGCATGGAAAATGTCGCAATTGGGTTTTCTGATTATTAGAATAGCTTACCTTACTGGCCCGTATGCGCTTCCCTTATATGTAGTTTTTTTATTGTTATTTATGTGTGTAATTCATTTATAGTGTAATAGTGACTTAACAAAACAGAGCTATTGATGATACTGACGTTAAAATACGACATTTTTTTAGTATTGATTTGGCATTAGGAGAATAAAAACCAAATTTCTGTTCAATACTATTGCGAAAGAATTGCTTTTATAACTTGTTTCCATTGTTTTGCCGTAAAAAAAACAGGTTTATATATGTTACAAGTGTATTTTATGTTACAAGGAAAAACCATTAGTATTCATAGTGTTTTGTTAAAATTGCTGAGTCTGATCTCGGGATATTTTTTTAGTTAATAAATTATTTTCCTCCCATTTGTTGTTTAATTTCTACGCGTGTGTAGTGCTTGTTGCAACGATACATCAAATCGTTGTCTATACCGTTAAATTACTATTTACAATTTAAGTATGGTTTCAATGATAAGATAAAACAACGTGTCAGATATTTCATTGTTGATTCAAGTGAACTTGGTGTTTTGTTTCGTGTCGCAAAAACAGATACAATGGGTGGATCACAGTCGTATCCTGGGCTAACCCAAGATGTTCTAGAGGATTATACTACTCTCACATATTTACATAAGGGAGAAATATTATAGTAAGTAATAGCTCTAATAAAGATATCCGATAATGTGTAACTGATAACAAATTAGCACTCGGCTAATGTCCATATTGTGTTTCAGTTTAATGAAAAAGTTTCATTCTATTGATCCTAATAAAGTGAACGCGAATTTTCATCATAGATTTGCCAAGGATGAGTTACTTAAGAAGTTTGATGTGTTAAGGGTAAGTAGAAACTTCCTTTTGCGGGAATCGAATTACCTACCATGTTTTTAATCCTCAAAGCGACACCCCGCCACTTTATATTTCTATAGCAGACTGGTTTTCAGTACTTTTCACTTTACGTCGAGCGTCTATTTTGCGTGCGGAGTGGACCCACCATTAATAATTGTCAAATTAAGTAGAGAGGCGCAATTTTGTTAATTGGAAACAAGTATGAGGGTACCGAACCACTTGCAAAGTGAAGTAGTTACTTCTTAAGTTATTTTATTTAAAGCGTTTGGTATAATTATGAGGACGTAAATAAGTACCTACGACTCAAAAGCCATATATCACACTATCTATTTGCGAGTTACCAAATCACAGTATAAAATATGGTCCTCTGTGTCCACATTCTTACTTAAATATATCCACCCTGCCAATTCCGATAATTGCTATAAACGCCTATTACCTACGTAATTTTTTTTTTCCAGTGCAACCCGTTTCAAGATCGTCTCTTCAGAGTATTTTCATCTCATCACGACGAGTCCTTTTCATTCGAAGACTTATTGGACTTGTATTCTGCGATGAGTTCGGAATGCCCAACAGAAGTGAAAGCCGCATGGGCCTTCAAGATATTTGGTAACATTTTCTGTTCATATCCAGTGATGAGGAGTAATAGTATTTCGTTTTAATTTGGCCGCGTCCATTTAAGCATGATAATATTATTGCACAAGAACAAAGCCATTTGTTGTGTTGATTAAACCACAAAATAACAAAGTCTACGCATTAAAAAGGGATAAAGCACTAGAGATTTTATTAGATTATAGAATTTATCTATTCAACCATACCGCTCGTTGTAACGACAATATTTTGAAGCATTCGAAATCTAATGATTAGGTAATATGGTTTATAATCCATTAACATTTCTAGACGAATTTAAATGTTTACGTATTTTTTATCATGCAATTAAGCGTAAAACTTGATACTTTCGTCGCCTTGATACCGAAGAAGGCAGCTAACTGCATGGTAATAGACAATAGTATAAGCATTTTAAATTTAATGCGCTTACTAATAGAGTAGAGAATGCTTTGACTATTGCATTGCAGATAGCCGTCTTTGGTATCATAGGGCAGGTGTAGGTAGGTACAGAAAAAAGGTTAAGCGATATTTCTATTATAGGTACATTATTAATGTGTTCTCAACAGACATGGACGAGGATGGCCAAATTTCCGCGAGGGACATAACCGAGATAATTGACAGACTGACTACAGATCCAGATAATAAGAACCTTTATATCGAACACAGTTCAAAGAAGAAAATAGCTGATGTGGTAAGCATTGTTTGTATCCCCTTGTTCCTCGTCGTACCACCAACTCGTTCCACCAGTGGCACGAGGAGGAATGACAATTCCTTCTCGTGCCCCTGCATGATTGTTGCTCTAGTAGTAATAAAAAAAATCTAATCACAAAAATACACAAAATCATAACTTCTTCATCAATAATATAATAACTTCTAATATCAACAAAATCATAACTTCTATCTTGTAAAGTATCTGAATTTTTTCATTAAATGCCCGATACTAATTACGTGGTTTACTCTTTCCATTTGCGTTTGTAAAACAAATTTATCTTTCTTTTGGTACAGTGCTAGTCTGCTAGTAGAAATATTTAGCGGTTTTCTTGGCGTTCCGCAGAAAATAATTACAGTAAACAGTAGATAAGAACTACATATAAGGGATAAAAATAAAGCTAATAAATAAATAAATCAGTCTTAAGGGAAATTAAGTAGAGCTACCTTCACTGCAGTTATCTGCACTCATTGGTACGACGAGGAATGACAATTCCTTCTCTTGCCACTGGTGGAACGAGTTGGTGGTACGACGAGGAACAAGGGTTTGTATCGATCTTGCAATAATTGTAAAATTAATTTTGGGTTCCACACGTTTTACTTTAAAGGAGATAATTTAGTTTTTGATTGCAACATACCTATTTAACCTTTTCTTTCAACGCCTTACGTTACAGTCTGGCAAACGAAAGCTGTCCCAGAGAAAGAGCGGCAACTTCAATAAACCTGCAGCTTTTAACACTGACTGTACACAGAATAAACGGAGTTGATACTCCAACACTGACGTGAAAAGATCAGGAAATCAAATAGTATCAACTCCGTTTATCAACTTCAGTGTACAGTCAGTGTAAACAGATGCAGGTTTTTTGAAATTGCCGCTGTTACTCTGGGACAGCAGGGTACTTTCTCTGGTTACCTTTGGGGAGTATTGCCCAAAATTTTGGATTGTGTGGTCTGCGAATCGCAAAGCAATGGATGAAGTGGCATTTGGCGCGGAAAATCCGTAGTAGAACCGAAGTTCGTTTACGGCCGGAAAGTTCAGAAGTAGCGACTACGTACCGGAATCGTAATGTTGGCACTGTTAGTAGGTTCTTACAAGGTGGAAAGGAAGGAAGGTCTGATAAGGGTCGCGGAGAAGTGAATGCTAGTAGTGTAATAGACCGTTCATGGTAGCGATCTTTGAGAAAGGTCTATGCAGGGGCGGCCATAGCCCCCTAGATCTGTGCCATAATCCGCCCTTGCGCAGTGGACTTGTTGCGGCTGACATGATGATGACAATAAGAAATGAATAGGGCACGTACGTACTCGTACACCGAGTACTATTGATATTCTGTTTATACTGTACCTGTGTACCTGTATATATTTGAATTTGGCGCTTGCGACGCCGCTGCAATCAAAGCGCGCGCAAACTACCTCCCCATTCCACAATCTAGCGCGGAAACATCTGATCTTTTCGATCAGGGTACGGGCAGATGTGTGGGCGTGGTAGCTTAATTATGTGGAGCTCAAGGTTTTCTGGCTTTCTGCCAGATCGCTTACTTAACTTAGGTCGTGCTGCTCACCTGCTCGGCGTGTGGAAGACTTACATCCACGTATTATGTTTCAGATACTTGAAGAGATGAAATTAGACAGTACGGGTAGTATGGGGATAAGCGAATTCACAATAGTGGTGTCCAGAATCCACGAGTTTAATACTTCCTTCTATTTCAGGATATAATAGCCAATTAAAATGCTTTTATTTAATCCTATATATAACATACCTACATTCAAATTTAATCGCCCCATTTATTTACAATAACCTTTTAAACTTAAAGTATCCTGCTCTGTCTAAAGAACTTAACGCCATACCAGCCACACTGTGGAAGTTACCAGTGGCGCGGCTACCGGAGGACTAGACGGTCCCTTGCACCCCAAGCTCAGGGGGCCCTCGGACCCTGACCAGCAAACCTCAAAATTTGACTGGCTAAAACTTATATAGTTTAGTTAGGGCCCCAGATTTTTTGCTTTTGGTTGCCTATGGAAGTTACGTCACGGCAGTTTGTCAATTAGCCTTTACCTAAGTATAAGTAATATTAGTAATTCTAATAAAAAATATTTTTAAGACCAACTAGGTACTTCACTCGCAGTATTAGACACTTTTCAAGTAAGGCGTTTGTTACGACAAATGGCATACGTTAACTTGTTAGGTACCTACATATTTCTATTTTGAATAAACATGCTGATTCAAGAATAAATTGGTTTATTTTATTTATGTATGAACTTGCAAAGCTTCGTAATCAAAAGTGACATTTGAAAGTATTGGTTGGACACTTTTACACTGCTACACTCGGGATGGGTCCTACGTACAAAAGCGTTTAATTTAACACATTGGACTTTATAGTGTAGGTTTCAAAGGCCAAAGTTGTGGTGGGGCCCAATGCTATCTACAGTCCGTTCGCGTTAAGAATGCAGTGAATCATCAGTGCAATTGCAAGGTAAACGTGTATTCACGAGGAGATAACATTTAATAAAAAAAAGGTTAAGTTTAAGGGAATAAGGGCTTGTAGTACTGTTAGGCGATGGGCTTGCAACCTGTCTCTAATACCTAGTAAACCTCTTAGCCTGTTACTGCAAAATGTGGTTACTGAAATATCAGTAAGTCTTTAGAGTTGTTGGTATTTCTGTAGCTCGGCCTACCCCACTCATGAATGAAGGCGTGTTGTTATGTATGTATGTAGGTTAAGTTTAAACCTAATTTTGAGCGACTAGATTGGTTAGGGGTGGCTAGGACGGCCGACAATGATGATATTGATGAATTGATGATTCACTGCGTCCTTAACGCGAACAGAGTATATATTTAGTTTATTAATACCTATTTATGCCTCATATAAAGGTAAGTAGCAATCGATACCGCGCCTACCAAAGCCAACAACTTTTGATTAGACATACTGTTTAACAAGGCTATCACTGAGGCGATATTCGTATAATTATGCAACTAACTATACCTACGGTACGCAGCCTAATTGTTTGCGAAGAATGTGCCAGTCTGTGTATCAAACCATACAAGAATGGAATAAAGCGTCTGGTTACTAACGTAACTTATTAAATGTAGGTACCGTCAGATATAATTTTGTCTCAAGCAGGATAAGTCGTCAGCCTAAGGCCAATCTTTCTCGTTCCTTCGTTATAATATAACAGAAGTACAAAACCAAAAGAAATAAGCTTACGTAATTTAAAATGTTGGAGCAGGGTGGGTCCCAAAGTAAGGAAAGCAGCTCTGGTGTAATTTGTATTGTTGTAGTCAGTGAATTGGTAGTAGTAAGTTTAGTTTAATTTATCTAACGAAAGCCTGGCAAGCGGCCTTGTTGACGCGGCCTCCGAGTGTGCGCTGGGGCAGCCCAGGGATCCCACTAGTTCGCCCGGTGGTGTTCGGGAGGACTGCCGGCTGCTTATACTTCACGTGATACGACGGGAAAGAGAGGTAAGTCCTGTGGAAAGGTTGCCATTCAATATTTTTTATGTTTATTTGTACAGTGCGAACTCCAAGCAAAGATTCGAAACTATTCAGTTAAGTTTGGATTTACCCTGTGACAGTCGTATTTCGTAATTTTGAACCCTGAATATACTCGCATGCTAGACACAGGAAGAGGCGATTGATTACTTAAATTACATACATGTAGTATTTATGAATATTCGAAGAATCTCGTAAGATACATGCTTATATGACCTGTAACTTGGATCATCCTAGATTGACTCAACTACTTATCTATAAAAATACTTTTTGCGGCAACACATTTTTTTACACAAAAGTACAAGTTACTCAGAAACTATTTTGACAGTGACGCCGTATTATTTTCTTCTCTATTTGGTGAAACATTCCTTAACCGTAGTACCATCAGAGTGTACCATCAATGGTACTAGGGCAAAAAATATTTGCCGTGGTTCCATTATGTCAATGGGACTGCGGCTAATATTATTTTTTGATTCCCGTGGTACTGATTTCTAAAGATTTGTTCGCAGTCGGTCAACATAGCAAAAAGTTCACTCAAATGACCTGTAGGGGATTCGCATATAGTCCACTTCGCAAATGGTCCATTTCGCAACCAAACGCACCGCAGCAATCTCGATAGAACCACGATAAACCGGTTTAGGTTAATTTCGTCCCTATTCCCATTTTGACAAACATCCCAGCTCGCCCGAAATCCCATTTTGTCCAGTGTCGCATCTTACGACCCAATTTGCCCCTCTGAATACGTGGTCCGACTGCTTTGTCCGACTAATCGGACCACGTGAACTCTTTTTCCTGTTGATTCCACTAATCGAATGAATCGCTTGTATTGGTGGTCATATTATTTTTATAAACACCTATATGCATATTAGCTACATATTATGTATTAATAAAGTACAGTTCGCTCAAAGTTCAAAACAACGGTTTAATTAGTAATTAGTAATATGTAAAACATGTGTTTTAAAAATATATTTTCAACAGATATATTTTCATTCTAATTATGTACGTATTATTCTGATATTTGTACTAAGTAGGTACATTACAAAAACGATGAAAAAAAAATGCAAAAGATAACTCCTTTTAAAATGGTAGGTAACTATAGGTCAATCCAACTGAAGTCTGCTTTTGGTTAAAATATTGTGAGTCGCCGACTTCAGTAGGTACCTATGCAAGGCAATTGTACTAATAAAATGTTACCACGGCAATAAAATACTTCGGTTGTACCATCAATGGTACCACGGCAAAAAAAACACCATAGTACCATCAATGGTACTATCTCATGCATGGTACTACGGTTAAGGAATGAAAGGAAAACGTCCTAAAGAAACACATCCTGCGATACTATTGGCTTTTATGAGTTTTATGTTATCTATATGGACTCGCCTGACATTAATTATAATTTTGTAAAGAGTCAATTGCCTAGCCCAACGTCTTGTGTATATTAAACTGGGTACGAATCTGAGGAGCTCAGCCTGAGGCATGCTCGCCCCGCGCGACGAGCTGCTCGCGAGCTTAATTGTTGCATATAAACATGCGCGGGTGAGGCAGCGTGCTCGCCGCGAGCCGTTATTTCAAAATAGCGTCGGACACGATGACAGCCGCGGCTGCGTTTGACATAATTGACCGAATTATTAACAAAAAGAAGAAGAAATCGCTTCGGTGGTGGAACGGCTCAGCAACTTTATCAAATTTGTACGCGCCTCGCCCACGAACAAGTTAGAACTGGTCGTACTGCACGCGGCACGCTCGGATACACGTCCAAATTATGCGAGGCACGCACACTGAGGCGCCTTTGAGCACGGTCAAAAGACCGACTCTCGGCGGCTCGCCGCGCGCCGCTTGCTCGCTGCTCGCGCACAGCGCGTGAGCACGTACGAATTTGAGCAAAATAGGTGAGTCGTGTGTGCCTTTATATACTTATGTATGCTACTGACGCAGCAAATCAAGACAGGTTACTGATACAAAATATTAAACAAGTAAAGAAGATCTATTGCTTAATCGCTATTCAGAACTGTCCCATTTTCCGGTATAAAAAGTATCCTATGTCCTTCTATTCTATATCTATATGTTTTCTTTTTATATTTATGTTATTGCCATACCATATTTTATTGCAATCGGATGAATGGTACCTATAGCAGCGCATTATATACGAACAAAAACAAACGAATATTACGTTTTTATAATCAAAGAAAAGGTGATAATAATAATAAAATGGATAATTTCTAATTTTAAACAAATAGAAGATAGCAACTAATCACGGGTGCATGCATATGATTTATTCTGCAATCGGCTCTTAGTCAGATAAGTTTTTCAAACCTACTAATCTTTTAACAAACAAAACAAGGTACTTACGGAGTCAAATCTGGAGGACATTGCCACATATACTCAGGGTTAATGAAATAGGTCAATGGGTGGTGTGCTTTAGGGTAGCCTCTGTAATAATCTCTGTGACGCTGGCATGCCTTGCATGGAAATAAACAAAATTAATGAATCTATTAGGTACCGATTTTACACGTCTAAACTATTTTAAACAGTACTTACGTCATAAAACAATTCAATTTCATCTTGGCGGGCGTTATCCACGAACAAAATGTCATCAGCCATCGTTAAAATTAAGGACTAGGATTTATTTATACAGAAATGTTATACTTTACCTACCTACGTGTAGCACAACGTGTAGTCGAAATTTCAGTTTAGCGCCATTGACCACAGGCTATTTAAAGTTTAGACATACCCTTATAATCTGTGGGCTAGCAATGGGCCATAGAATAAGAACTAAAGACATAGTAGGAGCCTTAAAACGAAAGCGTCAGAGACTTGAAAATTCAATATGATTGTTCAATAAATTAAGAAACGACAGAGTATAGATGTCAGTTCTTACTAAAACTAGCCGTACACACGCACCGAGGTGTTGTCAACTCGTGTAAACTGGTCACCATGGTCGTCGATTAATATGCAACAGTGTACGACCATGATGCCCTTACCGGGATTTGAACCAAGGCCGCTAGCAAATCAAATACTATTGCCTATTGTATGAAGCTCTTCATTTACATGTATGGGTACTGGAGATTTTTTAAATTATTTTTACAACTGTCTCCTTCAGCCCCGACTCGTTACTTAAAATATTAAAACTAAACACTAGCAAGTCGAATGCTTTGGCCCTCCCACTCTATAACAATACTGTGAGGAACAGAGCATTCGACTCGCTAGCGAGTATGGTAATTGCAATTCATGGTAAGGGTACAGAGCTAAATACGTAACTAATATAATACGTAATCCAATCGAACTATGTAATTGTCTGTTTTTACTTTATTTTTAAAATCATTGCAAAGAAGAAGAATATATTACAAGGTGGGATTTGACGATATTCGTGTTGACTTAACTTTGTGTTAAAGCAAGAGACGCCAACACGAATCGTCGCCAAAGCCCGTAGATGTGGCTGCAGCTGACCGTTTCGAAGTAGATACACTCTTTTTCGAGAAATAAATAGATTTAAATGTATTAAGTACCCTTTATTAACCGACTTCACAAAGAAGAAGGTTGGAGAACACTGAGAAGATTTTACGGTGAATCCAGACGAGTGTAATTTTTCGAGTTGTGAGTCGCGTAATTTCAGCCTCATACAAAAGTCCAACTCATTCAACTCATTGTATGAAATCGAATTTAGAAGAAATTATGCGAATGAAATTACGCAACTCACAACTCAAAAAGTTACCACCCTTCGAGTTAAAATTTGATGATGTTGACAATTGAAATTTGAAAAGCCCTCTCTTTATTATGTTTACATAAGTAGGTTAACGGGCATAAGCTTTGCACGCAGCTTTGTTGTATCGCCCAGCCAAAGAACGATCAGGTAGCGGAGGAAAACCGGAAGTGTTTTCATGCGTACTCGCCAAGACTGACGGCGGCTTGTATTTCACATGATATATCGGGTAGTTCAGGTAAACACTGAAATAATTTCAAATTGACATCAGATAAATATAAGTATTATACTAGCAAACCGCCAGCGGCTTCGCCCTGCTGCAAATTTTCGAGTTTCCCGGTGGTTTTTTTTTCTTTCTTAATAACCTTCTGACAATAAGAAACACTATAAAAAAGAATTAGCGAAATCGGTCCAGCCGCTTACGCGTGATGCCGTGACCAATATTATATTATCCATGGTGCGTCCACACATGAGTATATAAGATGTCATATAACATTTATTCAAACTTTATCGCAAAATCTAATGGTTATAACTTAATGTATTTTTTTTAATTCTTATTATACAAATTAACTTTTGTTACACAACATTTACCGGGGCAACAGCGAGGCAGAATGTGAATGAAAGATGTTCTAAAACATTCTACAAGTGGTAAATAAATAAATAATAAATATTACAGGACAATGTCACCCAAATTGACCTAGTCCCAAACCAAGCTCTAGGCTTGTACTATGGATACGAGACAACGATAAACTTACTTATACATACATACATAAAATCACGCCTTCATTCCCAGAGTGGAGTAGGCAGAGCTACAGAAATACCAACAACTGTAAAAAGACTTGTCACTTATATAGAGGAATATATACTTAAATACATAGAAAACATCCAAGACTCGGGAATAAATAAACGTACTCATCACACAAATATCTTAACGGGATTTGAACCCAGGACCCCTAGCTTCGAAGACAGGGTCACTACCAACTAGGCTAGTGTGTCGTCGTGGTGCTTTGAAAAAATCCATCGAATTGCACACAAATCCAGATGTTTGGGAATGGTATTCTTCATAAATATTTTGTAACTAAAGTTGTGTAAAGCCTGATGCTTGGTGTTTGCCGCAAACACGGCAAGCCGAAGCTATATGTTCGAGTGAGCACGAAGTATTTCCACCTCACTCTAAGTTATAGTTGCATCCTTTAGTGTTTGCGGCAAACGTCAAGTATGAAGATCAGGCATAATATTTTATAATCGCAGTATCAGACATCATTATATATAGTTAAACATTGCTACATTTAGACTTACTGTGTCATTTCTGCAGGACATTGGTAACCATATTCAGCGGTTTGGAAGAATTTCAGCGGATGACGTGATTTGGGATACCCTCGGTAATAATCTCGATGCATTTGACATGCCTGGATGCAACAAGAAAATTATGTTATTACCTGCTATTTGGTTTCTTTCTTTTACTAAGTAATTTAGTTATATGACCTAAAATTAAATCAACAACTATCAATAACTGAAAAAATAACAAATTAAAATAAAGCTGGGTTGGCGACGTTGGCGTGTGGTTGCCGGGTTAGAATAGTGCCAATCCATGTCTTCCCGTGACGTAGGTATCTCTTAGTAGTCTGTGTTCCCGTGGATGTCGTATTAGGCGACTAAGGGAATAAAGGCTTGATTGAAGTACTGTTAGACGATGGGCTTGCAACCTGTCACTAATACACTGGTAAACATCTTAGCTTGTTTGTGCAAAATGTGTTTACAAAATTATCAAGAAGTCTTTTTAGAGGTATTTCTGTAGCCTACGCCACTCTGGTAATGTAGGCGTGATCTTGAGGTGTGTGTATCACAAACTATACCTACATATAGAGATACTAACGTATGTGTGTATGAAAATTATAACTAAAAATTAAACTAAGGACTACATTTCTGGGTTGAAAGTATACAACTGTCTTGGCCACTATTATAAAAAAAAAGTCGTTTGCAAAAATATTCCTTTAATCCTTTATAAAAGTCCCTTCTCAAAATAATCCCATGGATTTAAGTTACGCCACGTCTCTTTCGAAAAATGCTTCTATAACTATAATGGTACCTTTCTTAACAATTTGGACGCAAAAACGGATATCCGCGTTGTAGGTTCCATGCTAAAAACATTACGTAAGAGCCAACGAAATAGATAGTAGGTAGTACTAGCAAATTAAGAAACTTAAGTATTTAAAATTCTAATTATTTATTTGATGTGGTTTAGGTACTTACTTTATTTTAAGGTAAAGTTTGGCAAAAAGAGTTTGGTGATTCACAGTCGGTAAAGGTGAAGTAAACTTAAAAGAATGTATGAAAACGTGAGTTTATTTTAGGAATTGTGCTGTTACGGATGGGTTCAGGGCACGCTTTCGAACAGTAAAGGCGATTCAAAAATGTGACGTACGATTGAAATGTTTGAGCTCGGGGTACTCGGGCCATAAAACATCATAAATTTACTATCTCAACCTCGTATCGTATTTAATTGTTAAAAAGGAAACGCACTCATATTTCAAGAGAAATACATACATACATACATAACATCACGCCTTAATTCCCAGAGTGGGGTAGGCAGAGCTAAAGAAATACCAACAAATCTAAAAAGACTTGTTGATAATTCTGTAACCACATTTTGCAGAAGTAGGCTAAGATGTTTACCAGTGTATTAGTGACAGGTTGCAAGCCCATCGCCTAACAGCACTACAAGCCCTTCAAGAGAAATAAAGACTACTTTTTATCAAACTATTCGAGCAGATAACAGGTTTAGGAAGTAAAGGGACGATATCAAATTAATGACTAGAATAAAATATTTTTTTGCGTTTTAGAAAGATACTGTTTAAAAAAGATAGGTATTTAGTTTAAATTAAGAATTATGATTAACTAAATACTAAAAGAAACTTAAATTATTAAACTGACAGATATCACATCCATCACACAGCTACACAGCTGTAATACCGCACCTCATTGCCGCACCTCAATAAAATGTTAGAAAAGAGTTACAGAAATGTACGTTTCGGTGATATTGTAGACACTGTACTGTAGAGTAACATTAAAATTTACATTACAAATACAATGTCCTCTTCTTCGGTCCATAAAATTAGCTTGAGAGTTATCAACACAATGTTCGATTTTCATAGTAGGTCATTACTGTCATTAGAAATAACAAACTAATCCGAAGTCGGACCCGAAGATGTTTGGAGTAGCAAGTGGTGAAATCGAAAAACGTAACTAATGGCCGTATTAATAAACTCGTCTCAGTTTATTAATACGGGCCTTAGAATTACGAATTTCAATGTAGGGCCCCGGACCGACTACCATTGATATTTCGCCGCCCTGTGGAGAGGGAGAGACACCGCAAAACGTACGCGATTTAGCGAAAAGTGGAACGCTTTACATAACACCCAGCGATATAGAAAATTAAACAAGGTTTTATTTTACAACAATAAAATTATTTCAATAAATTCATAGTATTCAATGATCAACGTTAGAAGAGCTCCGCTTTGCATACATTTTGTATTATAATAAGAATCTCTTCCGCAAAATGTTTTAATTGAAAAGTGGGTTTCATCAAAATGGAGAATCAGGTTTATATAATTAAATAGTAGTTTAACGGTAGGTAGGAACATTTTACAAAAGGTATATTTTGCGAAGTGCTTTTTGCGATAAGAATGTTTTGAAGGCTTGTAGTACTTTTAGGCGGTGGGCCTGCAACCTATCACTAATACACTGGTAAATATCTTAGCCTGTTGGTGCAAAATGTGGTTACAGAATTATCAGTCTTTTTTTGAGTGCTTGGTAGTTTTGTACCTCTGCCTACCCCACTTTGGGAATAAAAGCGTGATGTTATGTATATATCGTTCTGCGAAAGGAAAGGAACGTTATTTCACAAACTGGACTATTCGTGCCCTAACCTTGCCCTAACCAACAAAAGAAGTATTTTAAAAATATTCCTTAATTATTATTGAATCGTTTTTGCATTTTTTTTGTCCATATATACACAACCTAGCCTAGTCCTGCCTTTCTTCTTTTCTAATTTACTTACTTTATAAAAGGTTTCTATTTCTTCTTGTCTATTTAAATCCATAAAAAGAATATACTTAACCATTGCTCTCAATTAAATAACAAATAAAAATATTTTCCTGAAAATAACACATATAAAATCGAATGTCAGATAATATTCTGCAAATTGTGCCCAATTTTTTTGAAACCATAGATAAATATACTTTTTTAATCCATAAACATCATGACAACGAAATAAAAATGGCATCCACGAAAAATGACAACTTGAAACGTCAAAACAAATTCCGTAATTTTTGTTGTAGCATTAAATTAATAATTATTTAATTGTGGTTTGAAACTTTTATTAGTTTTATAGTACAACTATGAGTAAGGTGCGGCACTTTAATAAATGTGGGCTAGTACCGTAGGGTTGACTGCGAGCAGCTTTTGTTATTTTGGGTGAACTATTTTTGTCCGCTCTACATTCAGTGCATAGGAATAATTTTGACACCCAGGAAAAGAATGTTCTTCCTATATGGTGAGTACATTTCGGGGGAAGCTATAATGGGTGTTATTAGTTCTTTCCTAGCTAAGTAATGAGTAGGTAGCTGGTGTTGGTTTGCGTTGCGTTCGTCGCATAAGATGTAGCCTTTTTTATAACGTGCACAGTACGTCATTATTGTGGTGCATAGTTTTGCGGTAAGAAAATCTCATAATGCGGCATAATGATTAAGATTTTAAACTCCGTATAGTAATTATAACATTCCTATCAGAATTTACAGGTAACTTATGTGTGAGAAGTGTGTTTGTTGTACCATAACACTCTAAATTTCAAGAAAAATAAATTAAAATAATATATTTGTTTGATATCTTTCTTGTTCTCTGTTCAATTAGTTTGATTTTCATTTTCTCAATCCAGCCAAGTGTGATCTGGATTTGTTATTTTGATTTGGTGTGAGAGTATGACACTTTAGCACTACTTCAAAAAAAGTGCTTTAATTTTTAGCAACAAATTGAGGTACAAATTAATTACTTTTTTATAATTTAGTATGGATTTAAAATCGTACATTTAGTTATTTTTAATAACTAATAAAAACATGCTGCACAGGCTATATTACACGTCAAAACTATACCAGCTGTTTTCAACAGGAGACCACAGCTGAGAAGGAATGCCTCAAGAAATTCCCCAGTCTGCCATTTTTAAAGATATTACTTATGACAATGATAAAACTTAACCTAGCATAATCTTAAACCATTAGTATAATAAAGAAAAATATTATTCATAGTTGAGCAGCGAAAAAGGTAGAAGTATAAATATGATGGTGCAACATAAAATAAAGTTTAGGTACATTCTCCTACAGAATCCGTGTACGCTAGACAAAGTACGACTCTAAGACTTCTATAAGAGACCTATATAAAAAAAATCCAGTGGAGTCAACTTGCTCTCTTTCATTTGTAGTTTATAATAAAATGGAAATTTTGGAAGTTGGTTATTATAAATTGTTTTTAAATGAATACAGTCACGACATAAGGTTTTTGAGCCACTTGTCTCTGTTCCTATTTTGGTAGTGAAATGCAAATCAGCTTTGGTGGGCTATACTCATATCCAGTATATATTTACGTTTATGTGTCTGTATAATGCCTGCACCATCTTTCCTATTTTAATTAACTAAACTTTAACACATTTTTGACTTCCATGTTGTGACTATCAATCATCTGCAACAGTTTTCTATTATCCCAAACTACTATTTTTAACATAGATTTATCTTAAATGTGCTAGTTGGCCCAGTTAATTTTTTATCCAATAATGCATTTAGATAATTAAACCAAAATACATTTGTGCAGAGATGTGAGCTTCCTAGGAATTCTTAAGCCTGGGTTACAATGTAAACCAGCCCACCAACAAACAAGCCCTAAGGGAATGCCATTATAAAATTAAAGAGCTGCCACTTTAATTCTTATCAACAGTAATTTATCTTATCATGTCTACCTTAGCTGACTGTGTTGAAAATTTTCATTAAATATCAAATAGATAACAAATTATTATTAAGTGACTCATATAGATTTCGTGACTATATTCCTTTTGAGTGCATTTCTCTAGTCTTTCTTTTTTAGAAGAATAAAATTAAAGCATGTACATATTTCTAAAATAAAAAAAAATATACCAATGTTCAGCAACCCTACAGATGTAGTGAATAAACATACAACATGGTTTTTGGTTGAAATAGTTATATTTTATTTTACTTTTTAAGTCAGCTTTTGTACCCATTGATAAGCTAATTGAGAAAGCAAGACGAAAACAAACTCAGAGAAAATACAACTCCGTATAATTATACACTACATTTGGATAGGATGGTTTCAGTTCGATCGGAGTACCATCATAGAGTTATTTAATCATTGGTTGTCATCAAGGAAGCCTTTGCCATAGTCTCCTGGACATAATATTGGCTGATTATGTTTTCTGTTTTATGTTGTTGATTTAAACTGCATTATTATTACACATTTTTTTTTAAAATGAAGTTGTTTTATATGTATATAAAATCCTTTTTTTATAAAATTTTATCACCATGCATTTTCATCACTCACATAATTCAGGGTTAGCTGGAAGAGATCCGATTTATGAATAAGTTTGCACTTATTTATTTAATCTTTATTGTACAAAAAAGCTAATATGACGGACTTAATGCCTTATGGCATTCTCTAACAGTCAACCAAATAATGATACGGACACTATCATACTCTGGCTGGAAGGGGGAATTACGAAAGAAAATAAAAGGGCCGGCTTTGTACTTTATTTAATTTTCATTATGCAACTGTTATATATTTTTGCAATAAGGAGTTTACACATTACATACCTACATACATAAATTGTATTTAAAAAGCATTATAGACTTCCATTCATGAGTCATTGACTCATTGCTTTTGTAAAGGTTTCGCATCATTGACTGATATCTTTTATTTACACAATGTGTGCATATATTGATTGTCATGGTAACAATTGCATATGAATCATTACTTTGTTTAGTAGTAGAGTAGAGATTACATATTCAAATGAGTAACATTATTTACTTAAAATAAGGTCAAGCAGATACAGTTTCTGCTGTATTTTGTTACTAAATGTGTATTGTTGCAAATGATGCAATGCAATAATCACAATACAATTGCTCTTTATTGAAGATAATACATTAAAAAAAAAAAACCGGCCAAATGCGAGTTAAGGTCGCGTGGAGAGGGTTTCGTAAGTTTTGAGAAATTTCATATGTCACTAAGTACCATAGACTTACTTTTAGGCAGGGCGGGGAGTGGTCAATTTTCATATTTTTTCTTAAATAACTTAAAACTTTATTTTAATATTATAATAAAAATACAATCAATCTCAAATACACATATATGTGTTTGAGATCCATATAAGAAGCCCTTTTATTTTACATGTCACATGGTACATTTTGATTAAGTTTTTTTACAAATAAGGGAAAATTCAGAGGCAAATAATAGGCGTTTTTATTGCTAGGCAGAGATCTCTTCTAGAGAATCTAGATCACAAAGAAGAATACTAACATTAAACAAATAAATATTTGGTCTATTTGTGTAAGATTGTCCCTTAATATTTATTACTTAATTATATGGAAAAACTGCTAATATAATATGGGGCTTTTTAAAAACAGTAAATATATATATTTTTATTCTTTGTTATAGCGGCGATAGAAATACACAATGAAAAAAATTAAACTGTCTACCTATTTCGGTTCGTGACATATAGCCCGCTGAAACACAAGACGTACAGACGGTCGGCCAAAGGAGGCTTATAGTAAATAGGATCTCGTTACGGGTACGGAATCCAAAAAAAGGAAATGTAAAGGGCTCTGTGCACTTTAGGATCACCTTATCGGTTGGGTATCGTCTTGGGTCGTCCCGTTTGTTTTTTGTCAAGTTCTTAACTCTTCTTCATTCGTCACTTTCGCTGTTAGTCATTTTCGTCTTTGGTCATATTTGTTTGTTATTTTTTTATTTAGGTTCATTCTATGTTCGTCATTTCTTCTTTTGACATGTTCGGTGTTAGTCTCTTTATGTTTAGTCTCATTCGTTACTCGTCACTTTATTTTCGATGCGTTCGTTGTTGGTACCATTAGCAAATAAGTCAATTTAGTTTAACGTTTTTCGCCTGGTTCGGTTTTCGTCTCAATGCCCGCTCCAGCAGTTTTTTTTTTAATTTACAGATGTTTTAATATTTTCAGTTTGATTCGTAAAATAAACCTTTTTCAACTATTAATTTCCTTTTTTGTTGTTTATGCTGTAAAAAAGCGCTATTTATAGCGAAAAAATATTTTATCACGATTTATTACTTATATACATTTTGTCGATTATAAATTTCGAGAACGGATATTGAAGCGTTTTAACTAAAACCCTAGATCACTTTTTACTAGGAGCCGAATTTGCTCGTACAAAGGAGTGGAGGAGTGGATTCTAGTCGACTGAAAGAAAACAAGTAAACATGCGAATATCAAACGGGACGAATAGTGAATGTGTCCAATAAATATGAGATCAATTTGTAAAGAGGCCAAATAAGGAAAATACGAACTTAATTAGACCAAAGACGATAGGACGAATAACGAACGATACTAAAAAAGAAATTGAACTAACACCTAACATGCCCAAAAAATATGGAGACTAATAGCGGAATGACCCGGAATAAGGAAAAGACAAACAACAAATACGACTAAAGACGACAAAGACTGCCAGCGAACTTATTAAGAACTTGACCAAAAACGAATGGGACGACCCAAGACCAGCGTTTCAACCGCTTTGACTTCGGTGTCGCATTTTTAACCATTTCCCTGTACGAGTAGGATAACCATTTTCGGTTATTTTGAAGAATGCCTGGACTCCTAGAAAATAACCGAAAATGGTTATCCTACTCGTACAGGGAAATGGTTAAAAATGCGACACCGAAGTCAAAGCGGTTGAAACGCTGGAAGAAATACCCCCTAGGCACTTACCCAGAGTGGCCAATAGAAGAGAGAGTTCTGAGGTGACGGCCAAAACGTAACCTAAGTGGAAGTGTTCAAAGGCAAGCTCATTAAATTATAGTGTTGATTTTAGACGGCGATTGACCACCTGTGATGGTGATGGCGGCGGGCGGGATGGGCGACGCGCGCGAGCGGCTGCCCGCGCTGTGGCGCCGCATCGAGGACGCGCACTACAGCTACCTCGAGACCGAGGACAGCCCCGAGAAGCTGCAGCAGCGGGACAAGCTCGAAGGTAATGGCCCTTAGGGCCTATACACACCGCGTTTTTGTTACGCGCCGTCGACGCGCGTTACACACGCGATTCAGACGCAGTTTGTAGACCGTATATTCTATTAAGTATAGGTGAAAAACTTAAGTAAAGGACCTGTTCTATGTAGTAGTAACACATCTGTATAGACCGTTCGACATTCTTTATTTGAAATTTGACGTAATTTCCATATTATTTTTGTACACAACTACATACAACAGGTCCTTTACTTAAGGTTTTCCCCTATAATGCATTTGTATCGATACATACTCGCTGGCCAAATGCGTTTTTGAGTAGAAACTCATCAATAGTAGCACGATGGTGTCTATCGAGGCAGCACTAATTACATGCGCTCTGTTATGATTACACAATATCGATAACTGGATAAGTCGATAAAGCAAAATGTTCTATCCCTATGACATTTCAATTTTTGCCATGAGAAATTCCGCCCTCTGGTTATTAATTTAAGGAAAAAGAATGAAACGAAATAATTGGCGGGTATAAGACTGGCAGTTGACGCGTGAGTGGTGCAAACGTGCGTTTGTATCGATACAAACGCAAACAAACTGCTCCGTGGAATGAAAACACGCCTTCGATGCGCGTCGACGGCATGCATGTGCATAGGCTCTTTTTTATGGCATCGAGAAGGCATAGGAGCACACAGGCCACCTGATGGTAAGGGGAAACTGTGACCCATAGACATTCACATTCACAAGACTGCAATCTTAAGACTGCAAATGCGTTGCCAACCCTGAGGACTAAGGTGGAAGTGGTAGGTTAATGGATAAGATGGCTTATAGCTGCGTATTGTGCATGTGCATTATACTTTTTAAAATAACTGCGTAGTGGGTGTTGGTATCCTATTTCGCCGTGGCTTTGGAGTTTTACCACATAGGGGGAGCGATCCCTCGCATAGTTCTGCGTGTCAATGGACTAAATATGACAAATATAACAGAGTTTCAGCTCTATACTCGTGCAGTGGCGCCACATTGAGGATGCGCTCGACATCTTCCGAGACCTACGGCAGCCTCGAGCTTTAGCGGCAGACCAAGCTCGAAATATGCACTTTTAAACAATTGTTTTAATTATTATTGTTATTTATTTACATCATGTTCACCCGTGGAAAAATTTACTAAACACCATATTTTTACACCATATTGTACAAAGACTTAGCAAGGCATTAAAACCTGTATGCACAACACACGTTATATGTATTCCAAGTGAAAATCTTTGACGCCTGAGCTTATCAGAACAACATAGAAGATTATGATAATAGATATCGCCATAAGGAATGTCCTCACAGAGTATTCGCGTGTAATGAGCATTTGGCATCGAATGTTCAAGTGGTGTGGACCACAGGTAACTCTCGGCTCAAACGTCCACACCACTCGAATAGTATACTTGAATGTGGGACGCTCCTTTATACAAACGAATGCATTCAAATTAATTGCTTTCAAATGGTTACTTGTAACCTGAGGAGCTGAGTGTTTGCGTGTGTTTCGCTCGAGGCTTATGATTATGACTGTACCGGCCGTCCATTACTATTATTGTGTTTTATAATAAACTAAAGTATTGGCTTGAAATGAAAGGATGTTGTTTCGTTATACAATTGAATACACAACTCATAGGTAACTTTAACTTACCTATTAACAATTGAACTAAGAGTGAGTAAATTAACGGTAAGAAGTGGCAAACTTTTTTCGTCGAGTTGACTACACGGAGGTTTAATTTGAAGACACAATAATAGTAATAAAATGAGGTCGCGACTGGACAATTATGGAACAGCTTATTATAATGGAAAAGCGGAAGCATTCGAGTATATACATATTTTTGCATCCAAATCAAAAATTACCCCACTCGAGTTACTTAATTATTAGTCTTTAACAAATAAATCTTAAATAAATAATAGTACATTGTGCATCAAGGGAAGTAAGAAAGGGATAACTAACGAGGATTTAAAAAGCTTTTAATTACTCGAGTTTGTTATCCCCTTACTTATTTATTTACTGCCCGTGATACACACAATGTTTTTCATCACATTTGCAAGGAAACAAAAAAATATAGACTATGAAATAAAACTACAATAAAAAATGAATGGCACTCGACTCGCTAAAATAGATTGTCAACATGACAACTCAACTTTTTTCAATGTAGTCTTCCACAGATCATGTTAAGAACTGTCATTAGTTTTTAAATTTGACAGGCAATACCGCCAAATTGTACCGATTTTATTAATAAAATAATTGCAAATGCCTCTGAAATAATAGTAAAATATAAATGCATTTAAATGTACCGTATAAGTTTTATATACAGTAAAATTGGTTTGTAGACAAGTTTTGAATATAGGAAATAAATCTTGGGTGATTTCACACCTTCTTAGTCTGAAATGATGTACTAGTATAGGGTTCTATATTTTAAAATAGATAACTCCCTTGGGAGGTAAATAGGCTATAACTCCCTTATACGTCTGCTTGTTATGACACCCTTTCCGAGCATGTGTGATGAAAAATGATTTATTTCGGTTAACAACTATAGTGCATGGTAAATGGAGGTTGAGATCTTGTAGGTAGGTAACACCTGCGTCTACTAATTTCAAAAGAAACAATGTTTGTTCTAGGCTACATAATGGAGTATCTATCCATCGTTCCTCACGAATGTAAGTTCGGCCTGGCGGAGACGGGCAAGGTGTTCCAGCGCACGGTGACGGAGCTGTCGCAGTTCAGCGCGTACCGCGCCGGGCTCGGCTGGGCCGCGCTGGCGCGGTACGCGGCCAACCTGCTGGCACAGCCGTGGCGCGCCGAGTACCGGCTCATACGGGTATGATTATGCGAGGTGGCTAATATCGCCACTACTTAGAAAAAACCTCGTATCCCATATTTCGTAATGTACGATTTTAAACTTATTTCTCTTCATGTTTAAGTTTAAAATCGCACATCACGAAATATGAGATACGTGTTTTTTTTCAAAGTAGTGACGATATGTAGGGTATGTTTCACTTCTCGTGATCTAAAATTACTCACAATAGCCATGTATAGATGGATTAAAGTGACACTTTACTCTTCTAGATACTAAAGTACTTTTTTTTGTTGAATCTTCGAAACTAGATAGATGTCGCCTCCTAAATCATAAAATAACGGTTAGGTATACTGAAATTACAACCGTATGATTTACTTTGAAATTAACAATCGACGACTCGAAATTATACGTTAAACCAGAAAAATTACAATTTGAAATGGTAGCCCGTTGTTTCCCATATTTATTCTGGTCATAATGTCTTTGTTGACATAATTATTGATCCTAGTCCTAATTTTTTTGTATCGCTGAATCCGTTAACTTTTCGGGGTTTTTTCAATGTCTAACGTGTTGACAAAGCTAGATTAGGTTAGGTTTGATGTATAAAAATCCTGAATAAGTAACTATATCTTAAAAAAATACGGTTTAACTTGCGATAATTATGACTTCAAATGATTATGGCAGACAATATAGACCCATTTGAAATACATCGACAGGGTGATTCTTCGGCGTTTTAACCGCCGTCATTGTTGTCTTTGCATATGATTTCAGATATAATTAACACTTCTTTAATTAATTTACAAGAATTATAAACTATCATTGGCACTGCTTCTAGTTACATCAAAATTTGCTCGTAGTTATCATTATTTTGGTCAATATATTGAAGACAACAATGACGGGCGGTTGAAACGACAAAGAATTGCCCGACAATATAAATTGTCCAACCTAAATAACGTCTATAATGAAATCATGCCCCTTGGGAAAATTGTCCAACCAATTGATAATAAAATAGCTTTTAAGCAATAGTGCCGCAAATCAAAATGAGTCTGTTGCATTTTATTCGGAACGCAATTTACTTATATTTTAAATCAAATTGTATTTGTTTTTGATTTATTGCATAAAAGCAGCGTTAATTTCGAAACAAATATGTCCATTCGACGTGCACCCAGAAATAGACCCAATCGTAAAAACGGCACTTTGAAGCTGCAAACATTTTGATCTTAACCTGAATGACCTAATCACTACATAGTATAAAACAAAGTCGCTTTTTCTGTCCCTATATCCCTATGTATGCTTAAATCTTTAAAACTACGCAACGGATTTTGATGCGGTTTTTTTTAATAGATAGAGTGATTGAAGAGGAAGGTTTATGTGTATAATACTTTAATCCGGAGCGAAGCGAGGGCGGGTCGCTAGTTCATAATAGACTATATTCACTTTGCGCTGATTTCATTTATAATCGACAAATTTGGCTGTAAATGTTTTTAAGCACCACTTTGATTACTTTTGATCCAACTTCAGAGTGGTAATTTCAAGGCAGTAAATCAACCGTATGAATGTATTGCAGCTGTACTGCGGGTTCTACAAGCACGAGATCGAAGCGAACATGGTGGGCGCGGAGATCCTGCTGCACGCGATGGGGTACCGCGCGGCGGGCGCCGGCCGCCTGGCGCTCGACGGGCCCGTGTGCCCCGACATGGCCGCCGCCATCTCGCGGGACGCGCTCATCGCCCAGTGCGAGTGCCAGGTACTAACTCGCGGTGGCTTTCCAGAGGGAGCTTCCACAGCGATGGTAAACAACATCTTGTTTATTTTGAAGCAAAACTACATTAGGCACGCTCGGCTTGGGGGGTACGCTGGTGAATGTCTGACGAGAGCGTTACGAAGGCGAACGGAAGGTGAGAGGGAGATATAAGTTATTAAAGATAGAAAGAGAGAGTTACGTTTCGTATATTACTGTAGGGGCAAGAGAGGTGCGCGCGCACATTTTCTTTCTCTTACTCTCATGGCCAGTGGATGAAATATATATATCTCAGTCAGTAGTTTGTTTGCGAGTTTCCTAGCGTTACGCGAGCGGTGATTTCTTGACTATTTCGTAATTTCATTTCGTTCTTGAACAATTTACGTACATATATTTGGAGCTAAATAAGTTTTACTTTAGTCGTGTAGTCTAGTGCACACTTTTTTTTTTTTTGAAAACAAATCAGCTGAAGTTAGGGTAAAAATACAAATTTGCTTAATACATGAGCCAAATCAGTTTCCACTTGCGAAAACTTAAATAAAGTATTATTTAGAGGTACAATTAATTGTTACAATTAAGTATGACATCTTTACCTACATTCTGATTATGATAAAGCAAAAACAAAATGATAATAATTATAGATCTCTGTCTTCTGATTGAAAACGCCTACGAAAAGTTTCGGTTAGGATTTGATTAATTTAGAACTAATAAGGAATGAAGCTCATTTGCATCTTTTTATCTTCTTTCCCTATTCATCGTAACGTGGTCAAAGTCGTAATTATGTAATAATATACGTTTCCAAAGGCGTTAACGTCTGACAATTTGGTCAATAGCTATTTGCTATTTGCTGTTTATTTAACGTGAATTAAGTTAATTATGTAGCGTATGTACATAAGCAAGAGAATTTTAATTGAAACTATATCACAATGTGAACAAAGTACATTTTTCTTTGTTTAGAAATTATAATTGATATTATAGAGGCAACGTTTTTCAACTTTATTTCCTTGCTGCTAGATGCAAATTTCCTCCCACAAAAATCTTCCTGTTTCTAGTAACGTGAGCCTTACGAGGACGTGCTTAAATTGGCACATGCTGAGTTGGGACCGTTTCGCGACAAATATCACTTTTCTGTTCTTTTTTTTAATGTTATTTGATGTGTTATTGTTGCGAGTAAATGTTTTTCTTTCTTTCTTTCTGATTAAGTAGATAGTAATGTTTCGGTGATGTAAAAAAACTGTGTGTTCGAAGTGGTATTTGTTTGTTAGATAATGGCGCTGGTATGGGAAGGCGTGTGGAGCAGTGGCGGGCGCGTGACGTGGGCGGCCGTGGCGCGCGAGCGGGCCGCGCGCGCCGCGCCGCCCGCCGCCGCCGTCGCCGCGCTCGCCGGCCAGCCGCCGCCCGACGGTCAGTGCCGCCCCGCTACACCTGCCCACGAACCCCAGCGGCTCAGCCTGAGGCATGCTCGCGACCCTCATTGTTGCACGTAAACATGCGCGGGTGAGGCAAGCGTGCTTGACGCGAGCCGACATTGAGAAATAGTGACGGACACGATGACAGCCGCGGCTGCGTTTATCATAATTCACCGAATTATTAACAAAAAGAAGAAGAAATAGGTTCGGTAGTGGTACGGCTCAGAAACTTTATCAAATTTGTACGCGCCTCGCCTACAGATCAAAAGACCGACGCCCGGCGGCTCGCCGCGCGCCGCGCACGGTGCGTTAGCGCGTACGAATTTGAGCAAAATAGGTGAGCCGCGCGTGCCTCAACCCGAGACTGCTCTAATACGTACCCACCTTAGCACCAGCCGCGCAAGTCGCGACGAGACATGGACGCGAAACGTCCCCGATTTCATCAAAAGTCCCCTTTTGCATTTCAGAAATATACTCCAACGTCCCGGTAGCAGCGCCCCTGGAGCCGACGCGGGCGCGGCGCCTGGAGCCCGGGTACGCCCACGCGGCGCCCGCGCAGCGCCCGGAGCCCGTGTACCACAACTCCCGCCCGGAGCCCGGGTACTCTCGCCCGGAGCCCGGGTACTCGCGGCCGGAACCCGGGTATTCGCGGCCGGAGCCCGGGTACTCGCGGCCGGAACCCGGGTACCCGCGCCCAGAGCCCGGGTACTCGCGCCCAGAGCCCGGGTACTCCCGGCCGGCGCCCGAGTCCCCGCTGGCCGAGCCCGCGGCGCCCTACATGCTGCCGCAGATCGCCCCCCCCCCGATGGTGTACCCGCTGCACGGCGACCTGGCCGTGCCGCAGTGCGCCCCCGTGCCAATGATGACCCCCTACGGGCTGCCCTACTTCTACCCCGTGCAGACCCCGTACATGATCCCCACCCCCATGTACGCGCCCATCAAACACGCCACCAACGTGCCCGTCAACGGCTACCCGCCGCAGTACAGGTACCCGGCCGTCCCCACCGCTCAACTCATCGAACTCGACGCCCCGTCGATCTACGAGAATGGAAAATACGAGAGGCATAGGGATGACGATCGATGTCACAGGAGAAGGCAACTAGAGAGCTCGAGAAGAAACAGCACTTCGAAGTCGGGGTTCAGTGACGTTTCTTTACCAAGTTTGCCGCGGTCCGACACCCAACCGGCTTTGAGCAAAGCGAAAGAGGATGGCATGGGGACGTACGAAAGCTGGGACTACGTTTATAGGAATTTGTCAACTAAAAATCAGGATGGAGACGGCAGAAGTCGGTATTCGCCCTCCCTTGACCGAGATTCTAGGACTTTAGACAGGTACGATAGGGAGGAGAGGAGGGTAAAGTATCAGCCGACGACTCTAGACCTGGAAGACGGGTTACAAGCGTTGAATCTCGACCGGTCGTACGACCAAGAGATGTACCGAACGGCTAAAGTAAACGATAACTTAAACAGGCTAAAGCAAGATCAAGAGAAGAAAGCGAAGCAACTGACCAAGAAACTATCCGAAGAGAAGAAAGTCCGAAAGCCCATCGAGCCTGTGGGCAATCCAAAAGCAGACGCCTTGATAACGCCTAAAATACCTATCGATAAACAAAAGTTGTTGACCAAGAAGGATATAAAAGATAGGAAGGAAGTTTTAAAGCAACAGAACTCAATTAACGGTGCAGTGGATTTAAAGAAAGTAAAGAAGCCGACGAAGCCAGTTGAGGTGGAGAAACCTCGGAGTAAACCCTATGAGAATGGACACTCATCGCACACATCTAAACCTAATGCAGGTTAGTCCCAAAAGCCTAGGATAGTCTATGAATTTGTAATCAGTTTATGTTTTATTGCGATGCGATAGCAGTTACTTACATACCTGAAGAGAAATATTGTTGTGCAATATGGGGGTCACTTAACCCTTAAATTGGCAAAAATAAAAAAAATCGTTCATGCAAACCCTATTTGATTTTAAATCAGCACAAAAAAAATAAACAAAAATAATAAAAAAAGTGAACATTATAGGTGAAAAACTTAAATAAAGGAACCTGGGCCGCGATTCTACACGGTAAAAACGATATCGACGATGTGTTACAACTACAAACAACGGGTCCTTTGTTAAGTTTTTCACCTATATGTGTATTACTTGAGACTATACCAATTTAAGGGTTAATGCCTTGAAGCATTATGTGGGTCATTCTTCTTTTTACCGACAATTGGGGATCGCCTAAAAAAAAACTACTTGTTTTTATATTTTTATTCGAAAGAATAGACTTTTATAAGCAATTAAAAAAAAAATCTGATTTTTTGGTTGCGTCATATAATTATAAAAAATAAAAACAGATTATTAAATCTGGGACGGATTAACCTTAGTCCGTCACATAATTAAAAAAACAGTGACAGATGTGCCATCGACAGCTACCCTGTCATAAATGAAAACAAACAACATAACCTTCGCTTGTGATTTTACGCCCGCTTCTTTCTCTAAGTTTTCGGAATTTTCTCTGGATTTCTTTTAATTTTTCGACTGCTTACCCACACCGGACCTTTGATATTGCCTGCTTCGACGATAATCTTGCTTTGTACCCTGGACTGAACTTCTGTTCGTGGCATTCAATTTGTTTTTACCATGGAAGACCAACGATGGAGAGAACCTAAAATGTGTTTTTTACCAACATGCACCAATAATGACATTAAAACCCCTGAGAAGAGGTTCTTCGCTATTAGGAAAGAACTAAAGGAAAATTGGTGTGAAATGGCTGACAGAAACTGCCCGAAGCGACGTCTTTATTGTTGCGAAGACCACATTAACGTAAGTTGCCACTTTGATTATTATTACTGCTTTGAGCACTGCACCTAAGGCTGCGGTCTGCCTGACCACACTTCGCCCGCGACCTATGATGTACCGTCGTCCGCGACTGTCGAATGTTATGTTCGTGAATGTATAAGCGTGATTTGTTTATCCACATCCCTGCGACTGCAAGACCGCAGGCATTTCATGTGATTTGAATTTGGGGTACAAATTACACTCATTCTCAACAGCGTGAAATACAGACTCCTATAAATTAGATAAATTAGTATGTAGCCTAATTCTGTTCTTGATTTTTTTTTAGGTTGAAGAAGACTTAGAAAACTACAATAAATGGATATCTGGTGTAAAACCACGACTGAAATTAAATGCAACGCTAAAAAATATACCATTTAAAGCAACAAACCCAACTTCTACAGAAAAAAAGCGGGAAACAGGTCTCTATTTTTTATTTAAAACATATTTGTTAAATCCATGGCGGTTCTGCCAGGCAGCATGATACAATTTTTTGTATTATGTAACATGACATAACATAACCCTACTATTATAAATGAGATAGTTTTTCATGTTACTTACTCAATCACATGAGCACAATGAACAGATTTAGATGACATTTGGCACACAGTTTATTACCTGGATTGTCACAAAGGATACTTTTTATTTCAGGAAATTTGATAAATCCCGAGGGAATCAAGATAAACGAGTTCCACATGGATGAAATATTAATAAAGTGAATATATTGTAACTAAGTCCCTAAATGTTTGTTTTAGGCTGATGTTGCTGTTGATGGGCAGTGTGACAGCATAGTAGCAGTTGCAAATAAATATGTGATGGTCAAACCAACAACTGAAGAAAAAAGTACCAACTTTCGCACCACGAAGAAAAAACAGAAAATTATGCCATCACTGATGTCACATTTACCTGATAGTGATGAGTCTTCCTGTCAATCTGCTTCTGTTTTAGGAACATCAAATTTAGAATCTACGTCATCATTTAGTGTTGTAAATTATGATGAGAAATCTGGTAGGGAACACATTATGAAAAGGATCAAAAATAAGCCTAAAATGTATATAGGTGTGCCTAAAAACTTTTGGTGGATAATAGACTTTATTGCACAACAATATTCATGTGTGCCATTACACATTATGATGACATTATTTAAGTTAAAAAATAATGACACATTTGCAAGAATGAGTGAAGAATTTGAAATGGCTCAATCTACTATCAGATTGTTATTTCAAAAGAATGTTGTTTTATTAGCTACATATTTTCAAAATTTTATATATTTACCAACTCAAATAGAAATAAAAAAAAATCTACCACATGTATTTAAAATAAGGTACTCTAATGTACAATGCATAATTGATTGTTTTGAGATTCAAATTCAAAAACCTAGTGATCCCATTAGACAAGCACAGACTTGGTCACAATATAAATCTTGTAATACCGTTAAATATTTAATTGGTTGCACTCCCGCCGGATTTATATCCTTTATATCCGAGGGTTATGGTGGAAGAATATCTGATAAAGCGTTAACAGAGAAGAGTGGCTTTATAGATAATCTTCCATCTAATGCTGTCATTATGGCAGACAGAGGGTTCAAGGAAATAGAATCTTTATTGAGCTCAAAAAATATTAAACTGCTAAGACCTCCTTCTGTTTTCACAAATAAACAGTTAACAAAAAAAGAGGTAATTCAGACTAAAGTTATCGCAAGCTTGAGAGTACACATTGAAAGGGTTATAAGGAGAGTAAGGGAGTTTCGAATGTTAAAACCTCATTCTGAAGTGGATAATAAACATTTGAAATACTTGGACGAATTAGTAACAATTGCATGTGGCTTGATAAACCTTCAGGATCCTATAATAAAAGTTATTTGATTAGTTAAATTGTTTTATTTTATATTAAAAACCTATGTAAAGGCACTATTCAAAATGATAGGAAACACATTCATTTCCCAGAAATTTTCTGCAGCACCCATCAATTTTTTTAAATGTTTTGCATCAAAGTTGACTATCACCTTCTCTATCCTGCCATTGGTTTCAAAATTTGGATCAGCAACACAAAATAAACATTTTTTTTCCCCGTGGCTAACATTTCTAACTGAACTTGGGCATTAAATTTATCACAAATTTGCCCATTGTTTATGTAATTTTTTTTGGTTTTTTCTGAAATGGGGCATTTAATCTCTATAACAAAATTGTTACAAATGCCATCAGGTGATGCCCCAAAAAGTCCGTTTATTAATATTAGTCCGGTCTCATCAATTTTTTCGTTTGTCTCTTCCTGAATTTTTTTTAGAACACTTTTCTCTAAATTTTTCCCCCTTATCATTGCCTTCGTTTCCTGTATCTTGTAGCCCCCTAATATCGCCTCTACTAGACTCCCAGCTGGAGTTTTGCAATGAGCAATTTCATGTAGTTTGTAGCCAGTAATGCGACTTTGTCT
Organism: Acleris holmiana; assembly: GCA_949316455.1. Lineage (NCBI taxonomy): Eukaryota > Metazoa > Arthropoda > Insecta > Lepidoptera > Tortricidae > Acleris > Acleris holmiana. The sequence continues at coordinate 12,656,963 of OX438779.1, forward strand.
CAGGCAATGCCATAATTTTGAATTGGCCTGTTTAATTGTGGCTTGGCTAATTTTATTTTCTTTTCCACATACAGTTCTGTCAATAAATAACTTGAAATTTTCAAAACTATGATCTATTTCTTGTTGTACAAAGTTGACCATCATATTAAAAATGCAGTAATTTGTCAATTTTTCAGTTTGCATATTCTGATCATGAGTCATGATCAAACTGTTTCTGCAAGCATGTTTGTAGGCTTCGTTGCGGAATTTTTCGAGAATGCTCGCATCCTTTGGACCCTTCTGTGGAACCTTGCTTTTGATTAAATGTTTAATTGATAAAACTTCCTCACGAGCACGCTTCAAATTTGGCTTCACCCAATAACACTCCACACTTGTAGGTGATGGTTCAGCACTACGTTTTTGCAGCCAAAATAAAAAGACAAGTGTATGTTTACACCCACCTGAAAAGTCACAAAATAAAATCAATGCAGGGCAGGTTTATTTAGAATATGGGTAAGGAACTTTTTGTATGCCATAAAATATTTGAAAATAAAATCAAATCATTTTTCAGTTTTCACAAAACACAAGTGAGATATGCAAGATAGATGCCAGTTATTTATCAACAAAACTTACCAGCTGCAGCTGCACAGCCATCACATGAAGTGTCTGTGATGACATCGTTTATTTCATTGAGATGGACCGTAACAGTGTAGTACTTGTTGTTTATTTTATGTTCAGGAACGATTTTTGCTCGTACATCACATAAACTTTCAGTTCTTTTCACCTCAACATAGCCAACTGCACTCTCTACATAAGACTGCCGTGATGACCTTAAAAGCAAAATATATTTTCCAGAACTTTCCTTACTAATAATAGAAACGAAACTCGTAAATACATTTTCGCAATTGAATACCTCAAAAATAAAGAAATATACTGAGGAAAAGACGCGATTAGGTTGAGCTCAGTACTTACATTAAGGCTTTAGCACCTCTAATTTCAGCGACGTTATACTTGTCACTAGTGTTCATAAACTCCATAAGCATAATCGTATCTAGTTTTGGCAGATTTGATGTGTCCGCTCTAACAAAATCAGTGGTTCTATTCATATTTTGCAGTTTTCAAATTCCAGTATCAGTTTCAAGTCGTCGTATCAGCTATCAAGTTCAGGTTCAGGGTACAAAGCAAGAGTTATCGTCGAAGCAGGCAATATCAAAGATCCGGTGTGGGTAAGCAGTCGAAAAATTAAAAGAAATCCAGAGAAAATTCCGAAAACTTAGAGAAAGAAGCGGGCGTAAAATCACAAGCGAAGGTTATGTTGTTTGTTTTCATTTATGACAGGGTAGCTGTCGATGGCACATCTGTCACTGTTTTTTTAATTATGTGACGGACTAAGGTTAGTGTCCATCTTAATCCGTCCCAGATTTAATAATCTGTTTTTATTTTTTATAATTATAAGACGCAACCAAAAAATCTGTTTTTTTTTTTAATTGCTTATAAAAGTCTATTCTTTCGAATAAAAATATAAAAACAAGTAGTTTTTTTTTAGGTGATCCCCAATTGCCTGTCCTCATTTTACCATACGTTATCAGTTAAAGTATTGATTATTAATGTTTTAGTGTTTGAATACGTCCAAACATTTATTGATCTATTAGTACTAAATAATCTTTCACTTTCTCTATCCAGTGTTTTTTTTTTATAAGTTTTTTTTCATAGTATCAAAATTTAGTCTCCGTTGAAAACGGCCACTTTGCCACAGTATATTCTGAAAAACCCGCAATAAAGAAAAAAAACATTATCGCCACCGAAATAATCATGAATTAGTCCAAATAAAAATTCACGCAACGTATTTTAGAATCAAAAATTAAAACCATAATTATCAATAGTTGAAAAACGCAAAATATAGAAAAATGACGATGTATTGTCGGTAAAAAAGTAGAACCACCCATGTACCTGTCAACAGAATATGTCGAGGAAAACTGGATAAGGCATCATCGTTCAAGGATTCTCTTTATTCTGCCTGTAAGTGGAATAACGTAGATGTAAGTTAACAATAATCACAATTTACTTTTCAGCCTCCAGCACAACACAGCCAAGCTACGACCTGAAAGCACAACTAATAGTGTCATTAGACGAGACGGACTCTGTGCGACGATCGCCGCCGCAGCAGAACGGCGACCGCCCCGCCGGCAGCCCCGCGAGCGGGGCCGGCGACCCTGCGCGGCCGGAGCCCGAGGGGGACCGCTGGCAGTGCTCGACCTGCACCTACCTCAATAGGGGTAAACAGCAGGTCTGCGAGATGTGCGGTAAGTCTTATTTATTTACAGTGGCCCATTCTGCCAAACAAAAAAAAAACATATTTTTTTCGAATTTACTTTGTTATTTTTGTTCAAATAATTTTTTGTGTTCACCTAATGGTAGTAACGGAAGACCAGCACTGTCTTTAGTGCCAAGCATTAGGTAAAATTGGGACTGTTTCGTTGTATTCGTTCATAGTCCTACAAGTGTACACACGAACTTTCCTACTGTGCAAGACGTTGAGAAAGGAGTTACTGACGCAAACAAAAATAACAACAACTGCTTATCTATTTGGTGCGTGTGACGAAAAAATAATATTGGCTCAGGATGACTTCACCCACATTCCTTTTTTGCCACTTTCCTATGTCGTCCACAATTCCATGTCATTTCAAAAACTTCTTATCTAGCCTACATTTCTAAATGGTCTACAATGCTAACTCGTGTACATTCTCGTCTATATGGTCCAGTGCTTTGTGGTCCACAGTAGGTGTCCCAGCGTCCCAACTCTTGCACATGTCTGACATGTTTTACTGGTCACTGATATGATATAAAATCATCCTGAGGGGTTGCCTTCGTTTAGTCAAAAAGTTTTTGCCAAACTGATTTATTTCCCAAACATATCATTTGACCAAACTGCTTTATTTTCGAAACTGTAAATATTTCAGGATTTTTATAAAACTAACCTAACCTAACCTATAGGGTTCTACACGATAGTCCTGAAATAAATCTCTCCCATCCTGAGCTTAGTTTAACAGCAACGTTTTGCAGTTGTCAACATTCTCAATATTCAAATACTTCATGGTTGTGCCATGTGTCAGGATTCACTTTTTATCTGCCTAGGAATGTGGTACTTAACACTTAAGAATGAACGATCATATTATAGTTCTCTAGTCATGAAGCAATAGGCCGTATCTCAGATTCAATAGCCAAATCAGATTCAATCCTATTTCTTAAGTAGTAGGGTAGTGTTTATTGTGAGTAAAAGATAAAAAAGATAAAAGTTGTTTATTCAGTAAGTAGGCCGCTCGGGCACTTTTACACGTCAAAATTCTACAAGCGCTTCCCAAGAGGAGACGAAGAAGCGCCACAAAAAACTCAACATCCAGTATTTTTTTTTAAACAAGTAAATATTGCTTATGACAATGATATAACTAAACCTAGCATTACATAAAACAATTAATAAAATTTCAAAATATCTTGCGTAGTTAAGCAGGGAATGTGTCGAAACTTCTTATAAACACAAGATCAAATAAAGGGTGATGGGCAATTTTGTATGGACCCCGTCCCCCCCCCTCCAACAGTAACGGGCTGCAGGTCTATATGTTCATTAGGACCCAATAAAAGACAAAATACTTATCTTCGTAGCAAAATCAATGGGAATTTTTTAATGAAAACAAAGGGCCAGGCAAGGCAAATCATCTACATACGTGTTCATTTTCAAACAAATTCCATAGTTCCATACGATAAGATTATGATTTTTCAAGAAAACCCCATACATATGGTGATCGTCGCCATAGAAAAAATACATCATATTGCCAAGATCTATAAACTGGCACATGTTTCATCACTGTTGGTGGGTGGGGACATTTTTACCCATCGTCCTTTAATAATAATAATATTTATACTTAGCCATGACGGTGAAAAACTAAATTAAAAAAAAAAGTTTCGATACGTTCTACAGAAACCGTGTTTCCTAGACTAGATTGGTACTAAATTGTTAGGTTAGGTCAAGCATTATTTGTAGAGTGAATGTTTGCGTGGATTGTCAGGTAAGTCGCAGCGCGGGCCGGAGCTGTCCCCGCTGGCGACGGGCGGGCGCGAGTGCGGCGCCTGCACGCTCGTGAACGCGCGCGCCGCCAGCGCCTGCGCCGCCTGCGGGACCAGCCTCACGCGCTGCCCCACCTACATCTAGCCTACTACTACTACACCACGACGGCGCCATCAGCAACAGGCGCGCGCACGATCATACCTTACTCCATCTATAATCCTAGCGCGGCTACTGTCACATCTATGTCAACAGACACGTCGGTATACACACACATGCGACACGGCACTCGACTCGCACAACATAGACAGGTCACTCGATGCCTAACTCAATCTACCGTGTGCCCCTGGATGAGACGTATAAACGATTAGGGATAAAACTAGATGCAATTTCACCAACAAAAAAAAACCATACTAATCGACATAATATCCGCTCAACAAAAATATCGTATTTGCATTAGACACGTAATTCTTTTTTTAATGAAAGATAACTAGTTGATAAATAATCATAGCGAATATAACATGAGGTAACACGGGCATATTTTTAACTAATTTTGGGAAATATCAGGAACTTCCAAAAACAATATATTTTTTAAAAAACAAAACCTGTTTTTCTCAGTCCTACCTGGTTTTATCTTGTTTCATCCCTATTCGTTTGTGCACCTTATCCAGGGACATTCCTTACTTCTATATCTTTGAGACCAAATCTCCAAGCGGCACGGCCGTAAGTCACGTCCAATTTAACGTATTTTCTCTTAAATAGTGAGTGGCAGCAAATTAGACAGTCGCTCCGAGCAACTGTTTTATCGTAGGTACTGAAAATCGTTACAGCGACTAAAGCGAGTTGAGTTGCTGACATAGGGTCTTTACTGTTTACTGTCAACGCAACAGCTGGCACCGCGTAACTCGTCCTATTGGACATATTAATGCGAAGATAATTGTGATGCTCCACGAGTCTTTCGCTTTAGCACAAGTGAATAAATGTATTCCTGTTTTGAACATTGAATACCCAACTCCACATAGAACTATTAATCAGCGATACACCCAGCTGCTCAGAGAGTCGCCCTTAGATTAGAAATAATATTTTGTGTGACTAACATGTCTGATATGATATTGTCGATGTATGTACGGGTGTCCGAGATTCCAATAACACGATTGCCAACTTTCTTCTAATCATTTATTTAGGTTTTTTAGGTTTAGTTTTTGACGGTTTTTGGAGTTGCCACTTGTAGGGATTAGGCGGCGGTATAAATGGTTCGGATTTGGGGTGTGAATGGACGTTGCGATTACTTCAATGTAGCATTCAGAATAGTGTCAAAAGGCTTTTATAAATAGCGTGAACTTTATGAGCTCCTTATACATATATTGGACTCCCGAATACATTTAATAATTACTAAGCATTGTTTTCAAAAGAGCTTTAGTAGAATGGATTTAATCAGGTCAAAAGTTTAATTCCAATTTAGAACTATACCCGGGCCGATCTGGGACGATCCCAGAGACGTTTCTTTGACATTGACGTGTATATTAATATTTTAATTGACTTGGATGTATACACCTTTTCCCAAAAAAACAAAAACAGGGATCTCTATCGGAATCCGGAGACATAATTTCAAGTGTCACGGCATGATCCTAGATCGGCCTAGGTATACTAAATAGAGCAGTTTAATTCCAGTAGAACAGTACTAGCATAATAAGGAGTTGTATTAGTATATTTAATTTTATTCCTGCCTAATACTCTAGACAGGTCATGAAATTTAATAAATTTTGACCCGTAAAGGTATACTGAAAATGTATTGTGTAAACTACAGTTGCATTTCTTAAAGCATTGATGGCACAATGAAAAATACACAAATCCATGGCAATTATCTAGATTCTATTTCGCGTGGTGTACATACATTAGGTCCTACAAGAGTACACTGTTTCGCTGTCACAGGTGCAAATATCATATCATTACCATTAAACATTTATTTATAAAGCATTTACTATTGATACCTAAATGTTCAACAACATGACACAAAATTGTATAATTATGAGAGATTGTTTAACCCCTTAGTCTATCTTTATACATTGTTATGAAAAGAGTTCGGACAATCGGATGCCTTTTTTACGTACAGTGGTTTATCTGTATTTAAACTATTAAAAAAAAGGACTATGTATAATGAAATGAAATCCATAGTACGTATTTTTATCTTCAACAATAATGTGAACTTAAAGCATTCGAAACTTAAAGAAAAAATAGAATATACAAACTGTATGAAATTCAATGTTTATTTACTATTAAGTCCTGGTTAAGTTTTGTTATTTTTTTTTATTTATTTAGCAGGTGGTTGACCAGTAAAGAACCGTAATTGTGAGGGCGTTTGGGCATCCTATTATTCGCTCTCTAGTAATGAAATCTTGGTCTGTTACAATTTTACGGCTGTTACATGTGCTCCTAGACCCGCTTCGGTTCAGAATATATCCAGAGGCTAGACTCGATTTATATAAAGTAGATAACTCAGAGTAACATGGTGTTTTAAAAAAAGAGTATTTATTGAGTTTAATTTATTATTTCATTATACAGGGTAAACATTGGTAAAGTAAATAAATTTAGAACGAACGTGACATTTAATGTTTTACGGAAAATTATTTTCTATACAATCAGTAAAGATGTTGAAATTATCTCAAGGGGCATCGTGGGTGACGGCACTACGGTGAGCCGTCATAATTCATAATATTATTGTAATAAGAGTGTTCGTTTATTCGCCTTCTAAAATGCTTTAATGTTAGTTCGAATTAGATAATGCTTTTATTTTTGTTTTATAATAAATTATTGATCTGTGTATATAACTGTTAGAACTTGTAAATAGTAGATATTAAAATATATTTATTTAGAGCGCAGTATTTACGTTAAAGATGATTAATCTAGTAGCGGTACCTTATTGATTGTTGCTAATAAAGGGATAGGTAACGAAACATGTGGAGGGTGCATTATATTGTTGAACACTAATGTAATTTAATTATCACATTTTTTACAAATTAACCTGCCCTGAGGCGAATAAAATGGCCTCGGCAGTAGGCACATCCTGTTAGCAACCGTTGTTTCACTAAAACGCTAGTAGATTTTTGGTGACAAATGTACCTTATGCCTAATTATTTGAATTCAAGGTCTAATTATTATATTACAATGTTTGTGATTAGAATGTAACACAGACAATATGTTGTTTATGTTTGTTAGCGATCTTTATCAAAGGGCAAGGTTCTGAAAACAAAATATCAACATCGTTTTTTAACTACTGATTATATGTTGAGCTATTATTAAACTTTAAATACCACATAAATGTAGTCTAGATTTAACAAAAAGGCTATTAAAATATCATGGTAGGTATAGTCGGATGTGGAGAGATGTCTTATGAATAGTTATAGTAAGAAATGGTGGTTACATTTGAGGTATAGTAGAGTTATTTCACGAATGCTCTTAAAATGGCTGCCCTTACAAAATATTATAGTCGAAATTTAATTAATTCAAGCGCACTCGTGAAATGCAACAACTATATCTGAGTTGCTAGCAGGTTGTGGATAGGTCTGGGTTTAAAAGCTTCGTAGATCAGTGGGATACTATAACATAGCCATGCAGAGAGAGAAAAGGTCAGCTATATAACTACCATAGCTCTGTCCTTTACACTCGCCGTAAAATGAACTGTACAGCCATGTCATGGAAACCCCCAAGGGCTGTATCCCATGAAATATAAGTATACAAATTGATAAAAATTCGTAATGTTTTTTATATACAGTGTTCTGTAAGATGAGGCCTAGCGATCGACGGAAATTCTATTCTCAGTATAAACATAAATATATCCATCATGTATGAAGGCGGTCAACGCACTAAGGACGTGTATTTTTCTATACTAAAAGTAGATTCTCATGCGACTTAAATTCAAAGTCGTGCTTAAAATTGAATTGCGTTTATTTGATCGGACGACGTTCTTCTTTGTAATAGATCAATGGGTTGACATTTTGCAGATAGAAAAAATTATGTACCTACTAAAATAATAAACGATTGTTTTAAGTACTGTGTTTTTCTTATTTTTAGTAATGTTTAGCGTTTTCAGCATAAAAGTCCATCTGAACACATAATGGTCTATTTTTTTTGTAACCACAAAAATTATGTATGTAGTTTATACGGTATCGTCTTGGGTCGTCCCATTCGTTTTTTGTCAAGTTCTTAACTCGTCTCATTCTGCTTTTGTCATCCATTCTTCATTCGTCACTTTCGTTGGTAGTCTTTGTCGTCTATGGTTATATTTGTAGTTTGTCTTTTTCTTATTCAGGCTCATTCCGGTATTCGTCATCATCTTCTTTGGACATGTTCGATGTTAGTCTATCTCTTTTCTAGTCTCATTCGCTATTCGTCCTATCGTCTTTGGTCTTATTCTAAGTTCATATTTTTCTTATTTGGTCTCTTTAGAAATTGATCTCATTCTTTATTGGACACATTCTCTATTTGCCCCGTTTGATATTCACAATTTTACTTGTTTTCTTTCAGGCAACTAGAATCAAGAAAATCACGAAAAGAGAAATTATGAAAATTATGAAGTATAGAAAAAATGTCTATTATAGGTACTTAGTCAGGGGGTTCCACTCCTTTGTACGAGCAAATTCGGCTCCTAGTAAATAGTGATCTGGGGTTCTAGACAAAACGCTTCGATATCCGTTGTCGAAATTTGTTATCGACAGAATGTATGAAAGTGACAAATCCAGACAAATCCTTTTTCGCTATAAGCAGTGCAGTTTTACAGCATAAACAACAGAAAAAGAAATTAGTATTTAAATAAAGGTTTATTTTGCTAATTATAGTTAAAATATTAATTCATCTGTAAAATAAAAAAAAAACATATTCTCATAAAAAAATAACGTACGAGGGCTGCCTTTTAAGTTGTGTCGTTTGCCAACCTCCCGCGATTATTTAAAAAAAAACATATGGCATTTTCATCCTTTTGAATTTAGAACTCGAAAACAAAAGAATGTTTTCAAATTGGTCGAATAGTTTTATTACAGCGTCTATTCAAAGGTGACAAGTCGGTTGTAAAAATGGAAATGTCTAAGGAAAATTTGCGTGCGGTAATTTTCTACAACTTTAAAAGGGGATTATCGCGACTTCAGTGCTTTGAGGAGATCACATCTGTGTTTGGTGATGCAGCACCGTGTCTTAGGACTGTAGAACGCTGGTACTTAGAATTTTTACGTGGGCACTCTAGCCTCAGTGATAAGCTTCGTGAAGGTCGTCCAAAAACCGCCATGACGCAAGAGAATATCGAAGCCGTGCGGCAGCTAATACTCGAAGATCGTCATGTGACATACCGTGAAATAGAGGCATCCGTGGGCATTTCAGGGACCACTGTCCAAAAAATCCTGCACGAAGAACTTGTTGTAAAAAAGTTGATCTCTCGTTGGATACCACATTTGCTTAGCGACGACCAAAAAACAGCCCGTGTAAGTTGGTGTCGCAAAACTCTGAAGCGATTCAGCCGAGGAGAGTCAAAACATGTTTATGATGTGGTTAGTGGTGACGAGTCTTGGATATATGCTTACGATCCAGATTCAAAACAGCAGTCAACTGTCTGGGTCTTCCAGGACGAGCCAAAACCGACCAAAGTCATACGCTCTCGGAGCACTTCAAAAAAAATGGTTGCCTCGTTTGTGGCAAAGGGTGGTCACGTCGCCACTATTGTACTAGAAGATCGCAAGACGGTTACCGCCGACTGGTATACCACTGTTTGTTTGCCACAAGTCATCACCGAATTTCGAAAAAACAACTCGGAACGTCGTATGATACTGCACCATGACAATGCAAGTTCGCACACCGCCCGCCAGACAAAGATGTTTTTGAACACCCAAAACGTGGAAATTTTAGATCACCCGCCTTACAGTCCTGACTTAAGCCCTAACGATTTTTTTACGTTCCCCAAAATTAAGCAAAGTCTTCGTGGTCAACGTTTCAGCTCACCCGAAGAAGCTGTTGACGCATACAAATCGGCCATTTTGACTACCCCCACTTCGGAGTGGAATAAATGTTTTAAAAACTGGTTTGAACGCATGCAAAAGTGTATTAAATATCGCGGCGAATTCTTTGAAAAACAATAAATGGTAATAATCTATTAGATTGTCTATACTTATTTCAAACGACACAACTTAAAAGGCAGCCCTCGTACCTATTAACTAAAGCGGGCATTGAGACGAAAACCGAACAAGACGAATTATGAATGGGCCTAAAAACAAATGTGACTTATTGCCAATGGGACCAACAACGAACGTGACGAAAATAAAGTGACGAGTAACGAATGAGACTAAAACGTAAAGAGACTAACACCGAACATGTCAAAAGAAGAAGTGACGAATATCGAATGAACCTGAATAAGATCAAGACAAGAAACAAATATGACCAAAGACGACAAAGACTACCAGCGAATGTGACGAATGAAGAATGGATGACGAAAGCAGAATGAGACGAATTAAGAACTTGACAAAAAACGAATGGGGCGACCCAAGACGATACCTTATAATATTGTATATATTTACAACGTTCCGTGAGTCACTGTTGGTACTGGCTGAAAATCAGCGCTATAGGTGTCTGACACCTCAGTATTTTGCTGAGTCGAACATCTGTTGCCATCATTGTTTTCTTTTTTTGTATATTTGTTGTGTGTTTTTTGTTATGGGTTGTGAATAAATGTATTTAAACCACCATAAATTCGCTCCAAGCTACGACGGATACTAAGTAAAGAGCTATCTAAATAGGAATTGAAAATATGGTTCTAGACTAGATAGTTGGCTTTACTTAAGTGACAGACTTTAGGTACATCTTCGTTGCTTATTCTCGTCGAACGTGAGCGATGGGGCCATATGATCAGACTGAGAACTCGGCTTGTATGTAACATTGAAATATTACTCCTGATTGATTCTTGTATCTAGTCTCTTCCCTTGTTTCTTTTTTTTCTAGCAAGAGTAGATCAAAACGGTCTAGCGGTCCACTGAAGGAACGGAAACATTTATGTATGTGCAATGTCAAATAAGTACCTATACGGAGGTCTATCATCGTTTATGGAATTGACATATGCGACCGACGCTATTGAAAGATCGTCAGCTTACGTCAATTCCTACACATTTTTGATAGTTTTCGAAAATCGCTAACGTTAGCGTATTTGGCTAGCGTTGTTGTGACAAGGCGGCAGTAGAAATAAGTTGCTACAAGCTAGACCCTCGGGCCCTCTACATATAGAACCAATTGTCTCTTAGCTATAAAGTAATTAATAATACAAAAATAATAGTCCGTCCGTATTTAGTCCGTGTGGTTGCCGGGTTAGAGTAGTGCCACTCCATGTCTTCCCGTGGATGTCGTAGAGGCGACTAAGGGAATAAGGGCTTGAGTAATGTTTGGCGATGGGCTTGCAACCTGTCACTAATACACTGGTAAAAATCTTAGCCTGATTGTGCATAATGTGGTTACAGAATTATCAACAAGTTTTTTAGAGTTGTTGGTAATTCTGTAGCTCTGGGAATGACGGCTTGTCTCTATGTATGTATGCAATAATTTTTGAGTAAAGTCTGGCAAACGAAAGCGTGACCTGAGAAAGCGCGGCAATTCAAAAAATGTGGTATTAATAGTAATAATAGTAGGAAAAAAATGTTTTATAAGTCATTTTAAGGTCAGGACCTGGACTTATATACTACTGGCCTAGAATTTAGTAATACCACGTGTATATTTTTTGAATTGCCGCGCTTTCTCAGGTCACGCTTTCGTTTGCCAGACTGTACCTACTTATTCTCCTTGTATTATCTATATTATTAAAGGAATGTTGCGAGATTGACCGTTATTACTTATTCTAATGTTATAAAACGAAGTAGGTATGTATATGTGTGACGAATTTACCTATCTAATACCTAATATGGGAGACATCATTATAGGCACGGTACATAAACTAACGCCGTCCACAACAATAACGTAATTGCCAAGTGTACCTACTGACAAAATATTGTTTTATCTAATAGGTATTAACATTAATACGTGCAACTAGCCAACTACTGACCTTAAAATGACTTATATAAGTTAATCTGAATAGGTACTTAGATAAAATAAACTTGCCTTCAAACTTGTGAGCTCCTGGTGAAATGATAAGTGTATCTTAGAAATGAAGTGACCGCTTGACTACAGCAAAGACTTCTTGATAAAAATCGTTAGTTCAAGGAAACTCTGGTAGGTACAGGATTCTTCATAAGGACAGCATATACCTACCTACCCAGGAAATAGCCGGGGGGATGTACATACATACATAACATCACGCCCCAATTCCCAGAGTGGGGTAGCCAGGGCTACAGAGAGACCAACAACTATAAACTTGTTTAAAATTCTGTAACCACGTTTTGCACAATCAGGACAAGCAGTTTACTAGTGTATTAGTGACGGGTTCCAAGCCCATCGCTTAACAGTACTACAGGCCCTTATTTCCTTAGTCGCCTCTTACGATCTCCACGGGAAGACATGTTGTTATTACAGACACAAGTAATTGTCAGTTTCACGCTCTATCTTTAGTTAAAAGAAAAAAAATATTTTATTTAGAGATAAATAATCTCTATAATATAAACAACGTGCGTGACCTTGCTTACAAAGCTAGCGATCCCGAGTTCCATGACATAATCATCAGCATATAAAAAAATAAGGGTCAATCTCACGCACATTGATATAGTCCTAAACTAACTTAATAATAATAATAGGCCTTTTCATCTATTCCAGATGTTTTTTTTAAGCATTTGTTTTGAACAATAATACAGGTACAGTTCATAGATGAGTAGTAAAAATAATCTTAAAACTATGTTAGTAGGTAAGCAACTTATTTAAGGTAAAATCATAAAATGTCCCCTCTGGACTCCACATGACCTGAGTTCCAGTGGCGAACTATGGGACAGTGCAACCTATCAAGAATCTTGTTTAGGAGGCTGCTGAAACTGCCACGTATTCGATGCATCAGGGTGGCAACTCTTTTGCGCATTATGGCCTGAAAGCCATCGACACGAGCCTCGGCAAACATGCCTGATGCACTGGATCATCGGGGCAGTCCCAACACCATCCTAAACCCATTCGGTAGCTTCAAGAATTAAGGCACTTGCGCTCGTGACTTAGTAGACCGATTCGAGACAGGATCCCCCGGCCACACGCACGACAAAAATGCACGCCCCCAGGTGGGCGGGGGTTGGTGGCCCGCTCGTGACGCCTCGCGCGTTTTTCCTTTAGGAGACCAAACCAGGCAGTGTCGTGCGCTAATTGACCTTAGCAAAAACTCGATCTAGCATGTCATAAACTCAGACAAAACTCATTTTTTGATAATAAAAAATGTGACCGACGATCGGTTTTTAAAGTACAGTCGCCACCAAAAATATATTAGCCAACATTGCGCTTTGAAATCGTGATCGTGAAATCTGGCACGCTCTTATGTCTAGTAATAGGTACGAATAATATATTATTCCAAACTGACTGTACTACTTGTTAACAAGTTATTTACGCAATAACTGCAGGCAACGCGTATAACGTGTATATGTGCGTTTTTATAAAAGGTATGCGAGCTTTGTATGATAAAAAAGATGCAACAGGAGAAAGACCTAGGCCAAGGGAGTGCAGCGAATGTGTAAAGCTTTCGATATATATGGACAATAACAATTTTAAACGCACTTACTCGTAAATTGGCCGTTATTGCAGCGCTTTAAGGGTCATAATGCAGCATCCGTAGTTCCATACTTTAATGTTATATGAAAGTAACTCTATATGTCTGTCTGTTTGTTAGGCTTTCACCATTGCGCTCTCGCCTGCGACTCGGGCTGCAATACTACCTCGTCTTTAATGACACTAATGACCATCTTAGCACACTTGTTATAATGTTCTATTGTGATTAAGTGTAACATTAAAATAAGAAAAAAATGGGATGGGAGGTAGAAATAATAAAAATTGACAACATAAAACGAATTACATTTATTACTGGTTTGGGAGATGAGAAATATCAACACGAATATCACATTTTAATAGTCTAGAGGACCGCATCATTTCTGAGACGATTTAATAACGGGTGCCGTGGCTGCCGTGACCGCCACCCTGACCGCCCTGACCGAACCCGCTGCTTCCATGACTTCCGAAGCTGCCTTGGCTCCCGCCGTGGCCACCTTGTTGGCTTCCGAAGCCGCCTTGGCTCCCGCCGCGGCCACCCTGTTGGCTTCCGAAGCCGCCTTGGCTCCCGCCAAGGCCACCCTGTTGGCTTCCGAAGCCTCCGTGGCCCCCTTCTTGTCCATGGCCGTGGCCACCCTGTTGGCTTCCAAAGCCACTGAGGCTACCCTGTTGGCCTCCGAGGCTACTGCCCTGATGACCTCCGAGCCCTCCTTGTTGACCTCCGAAGCCACCGCCCTGGTGCCCACCACCAAGTCCACCGCCGCCTCCGTAACCTGAAAATAACATTATTAATTAATATTATAAATAGGTGCAATGACAATACCGGGAACCATCTAGGCCACAAATGGCCATTTTTTTCTTGGAATACGAGTATAAATACATTATACATACATACATGCATACATTAAATCACACCTGTTTCCTAGATGGGTAGGCAGATACCACTTCTTTCCACCTGCTACGATCCTGACAAATCCCTTTCGCTTCTTCCACATTCATACATCGAGTCATGCATGCACGTCGGTCTCGGGTACTAAATATTCGGCCCTTTTCCAGTATTTCTCCGATTTGATTAAAAAAAGTACGCTTAGGCCGGCTCCTTCGAACCCTTTCACTCACTTTCCCACTTTATATTTCTTTATTCAATCGTTTTTCATCCATCCTTTCCAAATGACCGAATCATCGAAGCATGCCCTTTTCAATCTCAGTCACTACATCTTCTCTCAGTCCACACTTCACTCTGATCTTTTCATTCCTTACTCTATTATACACTTTCACACCACACATACTACTAGTATAAATAAATGCTTAAAAATATCCAAGAATAAGGAACAAGGTATTCGTTCCTACTCATCCCAAATATTTGGTCTGGATGCCGGGACTGAAAGCTGGGACTTCTGGTTTCATAGGGTTTTGTTTACTAAGTTCCAACTAAGCTAACATTCATTAACATTAGCTAGGTAATATTATTGAAATATGTAAATAATATTCAACAAAGAATTCAACATTCTGCATTCGAAAATAGAACAATAACTTTAAATTATAAGAGTCATTTTCGTTTCATTAGGATAAATAAAAAAATTACATTATTGATTATGCCAGTGTTTTTGTTTATTTGTTATTAGTGTTATTACACATAAAAATAGCGACCTATTTGACGACACGCTAGCTTAGTTGGGAGTGACCCTGCCTTCGAAGCTAGGGGTCCTGGGTTCAAATCCCGGTAAGGGCAGATATTTGTGTGATGAGCACACGAGTATTTCTTCCTGAGTCTTGGATGTTTTCTATGTATTTAAGTACCTATATATTTCTCAATATAAGTAAGTTTATCGTTGTCTAGTACCCATAGCACAAGCCTAGAGCTTAGTTTGGGACTAGGTAAATTTGTGTGACAATGTCCCGTGATATTATTATTATTATTATTATTGCCGTGACTTTAACATAAGAGGCCACTGAGATTCGGGTATCTAAGGACTAAAAAGTTGCCCAAGCTAACTCACGCTATAAAATTTCCTATGAAACTTGTCCGTTGTGCCACGAAAATTAGCCATACAATTGTAAGGATAATTTTCGTCCCACAACGGAACTTATCGCGTTCGTTGTTTGTATGGTTCACTGCGGTTAGCTATGGTCCAACTTTTTGGTCATCACTATAGTATAGCTACCAGCGCTGCCATTCAGTATAGTTATTTTTGTTTTCGAGTTGGAAGCAAACAACGTCACAGGTGAAATCAAGTTAATTATTAATTAATTAAAAAATGCTTATTTACCTGGCTTAGCCACCGCCACCGCTACCAGCGCCGCTGCGAGTAACTGTAAAAATAAATAAAACATCAATAAAAAACACAGTTAAGTACAGTCACTAACTAAACACTAGCCAACCTTACTAATAAACTTTGGATAAGCTTGGAATAGTTAGTTGTTCGTTATCCCGGTAAGGGCAGATATTTGTGTGATGAGCACGAGTATTTGTTCCTGAGTCTTGGATGTTTTCTATGTATTTAAGTATTTATTTCTCTATCTAAGTATGTTTATCGTTGTCTAGTACCCATAGTACAAGCCTAGAGCTTAGTTTGGAACTAGGTCAATTAGTGTGACATTGTCCTGTGATTATTATTATTATTATTATTATTAGTTATAACATGCTTTGTCCTTTGGGGCTAGTCAAGTCGCATTCGACAATCGTTAGCGCTTATGTTTCGATTGAAAAATGTATGGAATTGTCGTAAGCCACCGAGATAGTCACGTGGTACTATCTCAGTGGCTTACGTCAATTCTATACATTATTCAATCGAAACTTAATCGCTAACGATTGTCGAATGCAACTTGACTAGCCCCACTTATCAGTCATTGCGACGTTTGAATTCGAAAGATAAGGACAAAGCATGATATAACTAGTTGAAGCGTATTGAACGTTTATTAATAAGGCGTTAGGCATATACAGTTGACCTTATAAGTAGCTGCACACTTTGGCACCTTGTCGCTTTAACGGGTTTGACAGATTAGTGCAGCAGTTCAAACATAACGTTAGAATGAAAACGCACTAACGTGTGTAGCTACTTATAAGGCCGACCATAGTATGAATACTACACAAACGCTAAACATACTATTCTAGATAAATAAATACATATACATAGAAACGTCAAAGACTGGAAATCCTCGCTTTTATCATACAAATCTTTGCCCTGATCGGGGATCGAACCCTGGGCCGCTAGCTTCGTAGACAGGGTAACAAGGCCAACCACGGTTCTAAATAATAAAATAATAGCATTCAATATCTGTAATCATATTATAAATGGAAAAGTGTGTTTGTCTGTTTGTGACATTACAACTTATCGCTGAAACGTGTTTAATAGGTACAATGTGGAAAAGAGATAACTTGAGCTTTGGGGAAGGACCTGTTATTAGGGTTCCGTACCCAAAGGGTAAAAAGGGACCCTATTACTAAGAATCCTCTGTCTGTCTGTCTGTCCGTCTGTTACCAGGATATCTCATAAACCATGATAACTACTAATAACTAGACAGTTGAAATTTTCATAGATGATGTATTTCTGTTGCCGCTACAGCAAAAAATACTAAAAACAGAGTAAAATAAATATTTAAGGGTCTTCTATACTGCCCTCCTAAGCAAAAAAGCAGTATCTCAGATATAATGTCCAAAGCAGATTCAATCCTATACTGTTGTAATAAGGTTACATTTGCTACAGAAGTTTTGTCTGAGATACTGCCTTTTATGTTAGCAGGGCAGCATAGAACAAACATGATTTTTGTCGTCTTTTGCTCGATATTAATAACGACAACAAGTAGACGCTTGTAATATTCACTGAATGGTAGGACCCTGTGCAGGGTCCGTCCGGCTCGCTACCACCATCTTATCCATTAACCACCCACCAAGCAACAGTGTTGGCATTGTTGTGTTCCGGTGTGGGGATAAGACAACCGGTGAAATTACTAGCATAGAGGCATTCCATCTTAGTCCTTAGGGTTGGCAACGCATTTGAGGTCTTAGGATTATAGTCTTGAGAATTCAAATGTCTATGGGTCTCAGATTCCACTTAACATCAGGTGGCCTGGGCGCTCGTATGCCTTCGTCTTAACATAAAAAAAGAAAGAATATATACACTTACTTATACGGTATATTCACTTTAAGAATAAATAATTACAATAAAATAAATATAAGGGGGGCTTCTAACAACAAATTTTGCGCTCGTTTTATGCTCGACCTTAATACAGACAGCGTGGTTGTATAGATAATGGTACCGAACCCTTCGTGCGCGAGCCCGACTCGCACTTGACCAGTTTTTTCTGTTCAGTGGGAAGGACAAAGGATACTTAACACCAGCAAATCATTTTAATATCAACCAAGAGACTAACCAATGAATTACGTGGACAAAACCGTGGACAAAACACATTAAAAAAAGCTGAAGTATGAGTACATAAAAGTTTCCACACTCAAAGGACACAAGTACAGTTAACGCAATAGGATATCTCGTTAACGCAAAGATTGTTAAAAATGTTTACAACTATTGAAAGACTATACCACAGATTAAATAAAAGTTACTACGTAAACTGTACCACTCACCACGAATTTGACCATATTGATAATAGATATTCAGAAGCTGCTGTGACGGACACTGTGAGGATACTGCTCGCCACTGTCCCCATCCCAGGCTTAAATACTCGACACGCCACATACTGACCTCTAATGCCTTCAAGCTATCTTGTTGACGTGTTTGTCTGTTAATCTGTTTTGCTCTATTGCGAGAAACGTAAAAACATAAAAAATAACAGGAAAATGTACGTATTGATCTTATACAAATGAACTATTTTTCTTTTGTTAGCTTTAGTCTTATTTCGGTCTTTTTCAGAATAGAATAAATTACCGTAAAGCGCACACAAAATTAGAAATTGAATACAATTGTATCCATACTTGTAATTGTGTAATATTATAAATGTGAAAGTAGGTAACTCTCTGTCTGTCTGCTTGAGTTACCCATTCACCAATTAACCGCTGAACCGATTTAGATGAAATGTTGTTCGAAAATAGTTTGGTTTCCAGTGAAGGTAGAGTTTTTATCCCGAAAATTTGACTTTTTCTGAGGAAATAGCGATAAACGACTTTTACTCGGACGCAGTGGCGGGAAACTATATCTCTGTCTTTATCTAGTCTATAAATAACTAATTAATAATAAGAATTAGAATATTTAGACAAATACCTTTCAGTGTTACCCATCTACCTACATTAAGGAAACTTGTGTAAATTAGGAACATTTTGTGTCGGCCAAAAAGGTCTAAATTTAATTTACTTTTTTGTTATAGCGGCAATAGATATACACACTCGGTGAAAATTTCAACTGTCTACCTCTTACGGTTCAGGAGATGCCCGCGCAGGAGATGACAGACGGACGGACAGCGGAGGGTTAGAAATTGTGAAATTCGAAATTGCAGGCTAAAAAGTGTCGCACCACCCATTTCTCATGTGATGTTCCCCAAGAGCTTGAAGCCTTTATTTTATTACTAGGAGACGCCCGCGACTTCGTACGCGTGGAATTAGTTTTCCGCCACTCCCCCTATGAGTATGTAGACGACACTATTAAATCACAATTTGATAGTGTCCTCTATATTATGTCAAATACCTCGTTTATCGCTATTCCCTCGGGAACTGTAAAATTATTCGGGGTAAAAAGTATCCCATGTCCTTCCCCGGGACCTTAGTTATCTCCATACCAAATTTCATCTAAATCGGTTCAGTAGTTTCTGACATTAGCGCGTTTAAGCAAACAAACAATCAAACTCGTCAGCTTTATAATATTAGTATAGATTATACGGGTTATGGTAATGCCAACAGTTGCAGCAGACACAAAACAAAAGAAGAATAAAATCTTTTACACTCAGTGCCCGAGTCTCGGGTCTGCATATAAAATTGAAACCTATATCAAGTTTTTGGCGCCGAAAATGAAACCGAGTATGCTAATGTTGCTAACTGAGAATTCTTTTATTTGTTTAAATAAACTGTGCTGAGTTCATCGTGAACAATTATTACTTAGAAACAAGCTTGTAGGTTTCGATTTTAGGGTTCCGTACCCAAAGGGTGCCAACGGGACCCTATTACTAAAGCTCTGTTACAGGCCTGTAGGTATCTTTTGACCCGTAATAAATAATCAATAAATATCAAGGGACAATCTCACACAAATTGTCCTAGTCCCAAACTAAGCTCTAGGCTTGTACATACTATGTGTACTAGACAACGATAAACATACTTATATAGAGAAATACGTACTCGAAATATATATAGAAAACATCCAAGACTCAGGAACAAATATTCGCGCTCATCCCAGAAATATCTGCCCTTACCGGGATTTGAACCCAGGACCGCTGCCTTCGGAGGCAGGGTCACTCCCAACTAGGCCAACTTGTCGTAATAGCCTAGACACTTGAAAATTTACAGAACTTCACTTAATAACAACTGTATCAACAAAATAAATAAAGTTATAAATTAAAGAGCGTCCCCATTTGTATGGACGTGTTGTGACTGTTGTGAGACGTGTTTTTTCTGCATTTTTTGCTCGATATTAATATTGTACAACGGTATGGAACCCTTCGTATTCGAGTTCGGCTCGCACTTGGCCGGTTTAAAGCTTGGTTTCATCCCCACGACATCGCTGCACGCTGGTCAGTTGTAATAAATTTTAAACTATAATTGTCTTTTTTAGATAATATACCCGTTTGTGAATACTGCAACAAGGTCATGTTCACCTTCGGGGGTTATTTGTGAACAAACATACAAACGGCGGTCGGGGAAATTGCTTTATGTCATATGTTATAACTAGCTTCTGTAAAATTTGTAATTCGCTATACCTCTCATTTCGTTAGCCATCCCACAGGAATAGTCTTTATCCGGGAAAGAAGGGAACCTATGTATTATTTCTGGCGTTTCGAAAATTAAGAAACGTTCACTTTTGTCAGTTTTGTGACTAAATTAGCCATATTAATGAATGACTAATTTCGTCACAAGGGACGTTTTTTAAAAAAATGTACATAGTTAAGGGCTTTAATTACAACAAAACTGAATTGATTCCTTTGTGTAACGAAAGTTACCCATATAGTTTGTATGACTAACTTTCGTTACACAAATGACGCGATCGTGATTTGGTTTTCATTTTGCTTTTATTATGCCTTTAACTACTTATGTATTTTTTTTTTGAAAACGACCTACAAAACTGACAAAGGGTTAACGTTTTTTTAACTTTCTTTAACTAGGGTACACTTTATAATAAAATGCCCTATTCCCTCGGGAACTTAAAATTTTCCGGGATGAAAAGTATCCTATGTGTTCATCCAAGGTATAAGTTATCTCCATTTATAAATTTCATCCAAATACGTTAAGCCGTTGCAGCGTAAAGTAGTAACAAATATACACACAAACTTTAGCATTTATAATACTTTGCTTTTGCACGTGTCATTGTCCATGCAAAACTAACTTATCTATAATCCCTCGAAAACTCCAACTTTCTGAGATAAATATAAGATTAACACCAAAGGCCCCGGCAACGGCAACGGCCCGGCCCCCGTGTGGTTGCCAGGTTAGAATAGTGCCACTCCATGTCTTCCCGTGGATGTCGTAAGAGGCGACTAAGGGAATAAGGGCTTGTAGTACTGTTAGGCGATGGGCTTGCAACCTGTCACTAATACACTAGTAAACCTCTAAGCCTGTTAGTGCAAAATGTGGTTACAGAAATATTAGTAAGTCTTTAGAGTTGTTGGTATTTCTGTAGCTCTGCCTACCCCACTCTGGGAATGAAGGCGTGATGTTATGTATGTATGTGTGTAATACCAACGGATAGACAATCATAACCTCACGTTAGCGTTTAATGTTGTTAGGGAATGAATACCAATCTTTTTATTTGTGGTAACACGAATTCAAATATGTTGTTAGGACATCACGCAAAACGGGTTTTAGATTTTATATCGAAGGAAGAATTTCAATGGTTTGATCGTTTCTTGAGATTTGTCTAGAGGTGAAGGAGGAGCTTTTTTTTATATTATTATGAGTGATAACCGCTTGTTGTTTACCTCTAATAGTGCAGTTTTTCTGTATTTTTTTTGCTTGATAAGCAATAAGTGTTTTTTATTGCAGTCTATTCTAAAGGGGCTTCTTAACGGGCCATGTTTTACTACAATTTGTGGCCGAGCAACCATACACATCTTGCTCTAATACGAAGTAAGAGTAAGATAGTAATAGTTGCCGATCACAAATTGCAGTAATACATGGCCCATTTAGAAGCCCCATAAGTTAAACCATATTGCGGCCGCCAATATTTTCAAGTAAATTTATAAGAGTTAACGTTACATTCACAATTAGAGCGTTGGTGGCCTATGACTTAGGGGATAGACTCGTGATCGTACCTAAGGTACCGAGTTAGAACCCCCGCGGTCGACAAGTACCAATGAGTTTTTCTATCTTATGTACATTACCCCGTGTGGTTTCCGGGTTAGAATAGTGCCACTCCATGTCTTTCCGTGGATGTCGTAAGAGGCGACTAAGGGAATAAGGGCTTGTAGTACTGTTAGGCGATGGGCTTGCAACCTGTCACTAATACACTAGTAAACATCACAGCTTACTTGTGCAAAATGTGGTTACAGAATTATTAACATGTCTTTTTAGAGTTGTTGGTATTTCTGTAGCTCTGCCTACCCCACTCTGGGAATGAAGGCGTGATGTTATGTATGTATGTATGTATGTATATACATTACCCGATGCTCTTACGGTGAAGGAAAAACATTGTGAGGAAGTCTGTACGTTCGAACAGCTAAGTGTGTAAGAGGGTGTAATTACCTAAAAGATCCTAAAGGGGTTTATTTTAATTTATTTATTCAATAAACCCACAGCACAATATTGATAAAATATAGGTGTGACACAGAAAGCTTATACTTAGGGCAATTACGGGATTTTATTATATATTAAAGTTGGTTGAAGTGTATCTGAAATAATCTATATATAAGATAACATTGACAATAAGATAGTATATCAAAAGTAACATGAGTTTACGAAGTTGAATAGAGACCCAGTTCCCACTGGCCATGGCTAGAAATATTATAAATAAGTAAGCTAATTCAAATGAAGTAGATTATGTCGTGGATCCTGTTTCATCGGTAAACGTTTTATTGTAAACGTAACTAGGTAGGTACTCTTTACAAAGTAATTAATAGACTTGTGGAATATTACAGCAAATGTATATGTTTGTTTACAAATTACATGTAAGATAAATGTCGTGTAGGAAATAGTTAATATCAATAATTAAACTCAATATTTATGGTAATTTTAAATCTTATTTATTACCTAGTTGTTATTTATGCATAAACTTATGAAAATTGTTTAACCGTAAAGCATTGAAAATGGGATATTTTAGGGTATTTTACAATTATAGAATAAATAGGGTTTACCATATTTGCTTTAAAATCAAACGACAAAATTACGATTAAATCCTATTAATCCATATCGTCGGTAAAACTGCAATACCGCGTAACTTAAAAATTTCATAAGTTGCAAAGTACTCCTTACCATGTAAGTCAGTAAGGCACATTTTGCAACTTATTGAATTTGTTAGTTACGCGGTATTGCAGTTTTATCGACGATATGTTATAAAATCAAGCTATAATCATCAATTTGCTTTAAAAGCCATTATATTTAACCTTTACTAACTATATAATTTTAAAATAATCATAGGTATATAAAACTGTAAAAGGTGTTAATGAGACAAGGTACAAAAGTGTGCAGCTACTTATAGGGTTAACTGTACAAAGTTAACTGCCAAACTACGGAGCAGTTTATTTGCAGAAAAGAATATGCCCTAATTCTGCACTTCGACTTTATAATAAAATAATAATTTGACCTATAGGTCAAATCTGAAAAAATAGAAATACATCGACAGCCAAATTGTCCAACCTGAATAACATCTAAAGTCTTACACTCTCTGGAAAGTACTATGAAAGAGAAGGATAACTGTATACGCGAAACAATTTGTCGTGTTATTTTTACATAAGGTATGAAGCTTTAAAACGTCACAGTTCAGAACCCTATGCAGAAAACACTATACAAAATCGACGACAGGAATGACGTCATAGCTATTATTCCATGTTTAAAATATATGGACCAGATAAAGAAATATGCAATATTTAAGCCAATATCATTGAATTAAAATATTACGTAAATAAAATGAGGATGCGGAAAAAACACTCTAAAACTTAAACGTTTAGCAAGTTTTGACTCTATATAAATTCTTAATAAACGGGTCAAACCTTAGTGTATTGCGTTTTATATGATTTATTAACGTTTTCTCCTAAATCGTATCAATGAAAGTCAATTCGGTTTTTCATGCATGTTCACTATGTGCGTATTTAATTTTTGTTAATCTAATAATGGATTGTAACATTTTAACATTAACTTAAATATTAATGATTGGTCTTGATGTTAATCATACATACATACATAACATCACGCTTTAATTCCCGGAGTGGGGTAGGCAGAGCTACAGAAATACCAACAAATCTAAAAAGACTTTGATAATTCTGTAACCACATTTTGCAGAAGTAGGCTAAGATGTTTACCAGTGTATTAGCGACAGGTTGCAAGCCCATCGCCTAACAGCGCTATAAGCCCTTATTCCCTTAGTCGCTTCTTACCACATCCACGAGAAGACATGGAGTGGCACTCTTCTAACCCGGCAACCACACGGGCAAATATTAATAATTAAGACAAATTTAATTCGTCACATACTTATCAGAACTTTTTTGTTCACTTTCCTCTCAGTTCTACTCCTAAGGGTTGGCAACGCAACCCTTAGGAGTAAGATGGAATGCCTGAATGCTAATAATTTCACACTACTGCCTGGGGGGCAATTTTTGAAGCTGACTGACGAAAAATGGCTAACTTTAAGATCAATTTGTGCAGCGATCTAACCTACGAGCGAGCCCACCTTTTGGATTTGATATGATAAAGGCGTTATGAAATGAATGGTGGGCCCGCTCGTAGACTAAATCGCTGCACAAATTGATTTTAAAGTTAGTAATTTTTCGTCGGTGAGCCTCAAAAATTGCCCCCCTGGGTGGTAGGTTGAAGCAACCGCAAAACAGTTTACGAATCATAAACCATTGCTTATTCATTTAAAGTAGGCGTTATACCCGTTACTAAAATAAGTAGGTATGTATAAGTATTTAAAAATAGCTACCGTATGTAATATATCAAATGAACCTCAAAGTGACTTATTGTTAGGTATATAAGTAAGTTTATTTCGAAGATACATAGAACAGGAATGGGGTTATGGAAAACACTGGCATTATTTTTAAGCTTTAATGATTATTCGCATCAGTAAAAAAATAAAAAACTTACATATTTATTATAATTAAGTACATTATGTATTCATATTTACAACTTTTTTGGTAACTAATCTTTTACATATAGACCGAAGAAAGCTTTGGAGGGTTGGTACCAATTTCACCATACGATGACTTACTATTCATATTCTTACCTATCATTTAACAGACGATTAGACCTTTAACAGTTGACAAAATGTATGAACTAAGAGTCGATTAACATTGATTAATCTTAACATCGTATGGTGAAATTGGCACTAAGTATAATAAATATACACGAAGGATGGGGCCGTGTCACATTCGTTCATATTTTACCTTTACTATACCTACTAAGAATAAAATTAAAACCAATAAACAACATTATCATCCATTGATTTTCTTTCTTTCTCATTTCCTTCAGGTCAGTCTGACTTTGAAATAAATTGCTAAATCTCATTCACACATTAATGCTGGTATCCTATCGCAAAAACTAAAAACGTTTGCCAGCTGTTTCATTTGCCATAATTTTCATTTCCCATAATTTTCATTTCATTCTGAACACAATAACTTTTCAAAAATTTTAATGACATACTTGAATACTACAGAACGTGTAGGTTAGGTTAGGTTTATTTTATAACAATTCAGGAAAGTTAAACGGTTTCAGAGAAAAATACTTTCGGACAATTTAAAATTATTGCAAATGAAACAGCTGTTTCATTTGCAATTATTTAACCTTTGCCAGCTGGCAAAGGTTTTTAATGGTTCAGATAGGTAACCATTAATGCTTTATATTCCTTGCCACGATTCTTTACGCATCCCGTTTCTTCTGATACTGTTACTCGAATCCCTCGGATAACTATAGTAAGGGTAGTAGGACCCAGTTTTTTTATTGTACACTAGGTACGGGGCGGGATTATTATTGTTATTGTACTTTCCATAGGACCCATAATCCGCGGTTGACGAGGGCCACTGGCGACTGTAGGAACTCCTTTTGGTTTTCTTTGGATGCTTCAGCTTGTGCTCTATATTGTTATAGTCCTTGTGTATTTGGGTTGTCCTCTTTCTGGCTGCGGCGAGAGTTATGTAGCTGTCGTCCTTTTTGTTAGCAGCAGCCAGGTCGATCAAGAGCGTTAGTAGAATAACCTGTATACGACAAGGGTTCAACGTAAAAAAAAAGAAGAATAATTTCACAAATTGCACTACACCTTAATATTCAATCTAGTTTTTAATTAAAAAAATCAGAAAACTATTTTAAGAAACGGTCGGAAGCTTTGATGTTTGATGGAAACATGATTTACTTGTCGAAAACTATAATAGGTATAATAATAAATAAATAAATAAATAAATTATAAGCTAACAGTTTAATGTGGGTCAGTACGTATTTTCCTCGAAATGCTTTTGAATGACTAGGTATTATTAATTGTTATTACTGTTAAATATACCATAAAAAAACTGAATTTAATGACGACCAATTCTCTCGGAACATCTATCTCTTGAACGGTCTAACCAATTTTCATCTTTAATTAACTCCTATCGTGCAGCTGAACAGTGCACCCACATAAAAATGCGTAGGAAAAGTTATAAGTCAACTGACGGAACTTAAATATTGACAGTTTTGATTACACTCTGGAAATAAAAGCTTATACTTAAAATACATCTTACCTTAAGTAGAAATAATTTGAAGGAGACCATGGCTAAGCGCTGTCCAAATTAACCTTTCAAACAACCATGTCGAGTAACACAGTTTCTGTGAACCAGTGAAACGTTATTGAACTTGACAATCGCATTTATACGTGCCTTACCTTTTGAACTGACCTACTGGAAAGAATAAGAAAACTGTAGAGTCGGCGGGATAAGTATTCTTAAAGATTTTTATTATTTGATATGCCTTTTTATAGCAATAGGCCTTCTCCTTGCCATGTGGGCTTTTGGACGTGGGCATCTCAAACCCACAAACACTTGCATTATACCAAACCAATAAAAAAAATAGGGGGCTCTAGAGAAAAGTGATATGGCGACGTAGTTTCTTTTTTATACTTCACACTTCAAAAAAAAGGAAGGTAAGCCGATTTTCTGGTTAAAGGAATGTTTACTATTTTCTTGAACAAAGTTGGGCAAATATTGTTTTTTGTTTTATTACGCCTTCAATGCTTCATACCACTAAACTCAATTTAATTAGACATGAAACACCAGACCCACGTGGGACATACTTACTTACTCTAAAGTTTTGATGTTTAAAGACAGTAAGCAAGGTTAGATTTTGCTGCGAGCGTGAGAAAAATATTTTTTTCATAATTATTTTTTAATGCCAATATCAGTGCTGGCCCGATATTATATGGGTGGTGAATTAATATCCACTATGTGGCTCAATTTTTACCATGTTGTATTTTTTTACCTTTAGGTAATAATTTCTCGTTGCTGAGATGGAAAGTGACGAGACCAAAGTTATTTGCATCTCGTGTCTTTGAATCCTTCGCTTACTCGGGATTACATCCACACTCGCAGCAAAAACAACTTTGCTCTCTTGTTGCACAAATCCCGGAAAATTTGACAGTTCACTTCACGTGCGAAAACAATAAGCGAATAAACTAGTTCTATGAAGTTGCGAGCAATAAGTCCAGTATAATTATATGTATAACTCACGTATACAAAGTGCGGTTTGTTTGCATTTATAATTGAACAAAGTAAAAAACTGTACCTGTACCTACAAGAAAAAAACTCAGGAAAACACTATAGGAAACCACAGGGGCTGAACTTTTGTATGTCATGCATGATTATCTCATTAATTGATTTACTTATCGGTTCTTAAAAATAATGCGGATAAAACAAAATGTAATATTAACTTGTTTATTAGGCATATCGATTCCAAGTACAGAATAACTATGTAAACAATTATATTTCTTCCAACGTATTTATAAATATCTATACTAAACATAAAATGCCTCTGTTTTCCTGCTTTAATTTTTCTGACGTCATTGTCAAGAATATCATGATTTCAAATGAGTGGGTAGCTTATTTGTTTTATATAGGGAGTAAAAGTTAAGGTTTGGTAGGAAGACTAGGAAGCCGAATATTACGGGGTTCTATTACCTAAATTAAAATTAGAGCGCGTTTTTTCGATCGCGTAGGTAATTACGGTGGAGTGAAAGTGATCTTCTGATGGTTCGTACGATTTCGTACTCATTATGTTAATTACTAATAATAATCAATATAAATGTAATTTTTATTTAGTCTTTATATTATTTTATAATATAATATGTAAAAGAAGAAACTGATTTACTGACTGTATCAACGCACAGCCCAAACCGCTGGGTCAGATTCCGAATTTGACACGTAGGTTTTTTATGAGGTCTACCTAGTTGGTTACCTACTAAGTTATGTTACTGTAATAATCCTTATCTATATAAAATATACTAACGAAAGTTAAATAAATTATATATTAAAATGAAGCACACACAATCAGGATTTACATTTGTCAATTTCATTCAAAATGGCCTCCTTGGGCCTGAACACAGGCCTTCAGACGACGAGGCCAGTCATCAATAGCGGCACGCACGGTTGTCATATCTAATTCCGTCACTGTCTTGACTATGACCGGCTTGAGGGAGTCAAGATTTGTGTGGGGTTTAGCACAGGCTTTCTCCTCAATAACCTGCCATATAGCATAATCCAGGGGGTTGAGGTCCGGGCTGGAGGAGGGCCAGTCTTCGTGGACAATGAAGTCAATTTTGTTGCTTCGAAACCAGG
The DNA here is from genome assembly GCA_949316455.1 of Acleris holmiana. NCBI lineage: Eukaryota > Metazoa > Arthropoda > Insecta > Lepidoptera > Tortricidae > Acleris > Acleris holmiana. The sequence goes on from OX438779.1 coordinate 12,685,791, forward strand.
CTTGAGTTGTTTTTGCCTTATGTGCAGGGGCTGAGTCTTACTGAAAGACCCAGGGCTGGTTTTGAAATAGAGAGTGGCTTAAAGGCTTCACTATTGGTTCCAAAACGGTTTCCTGGTAAACTTTAGCCCCAGTTTTGACATCTTTTCACAGAAATGGACCTGTGTTAACCCTGAGTATGACACACCTAACCAAATCATGACATAAGAGGGATGATGGCCTCGTTGCACTCTCGGAACAGCTACACTCGCTTCTTGACTGTTTTTTGCATATACTCTGTCATTCTGGCGGTTACAGCATTCTTCAATGGTAAATTTTTTTTCGTCTGTATATAATATATTACGGTGGCCATTTTGTGCGTACCGCTTCAGTAGCACGCGACTTCTATTCAGCCTCATAGTCTTCAATCGTCCATTAAGCAAATGACCTTTCCGTCTACGATAAGCGTGTAGTCCAAGGTCTTGATTGATAACTTTTTTAAGGGAGCTTCTCTTCACAGACATCTGAATTGCCAACAACTTTTGCTTCCGGACGGGGTTTCTTGCGATTCTCGCCTTCACTGCCTTTATTAGAGCTGGGGTCCGAACGGTGCGTGGTGTTCCAGACCTCTTGCGGTCATCAATGCTCAGGGTACTATTGTTCCTATTAATGGTACGATAAACGAATTGTTTGTTGATTTTTAGATTTTGAAGCAACTTCAAAATCACGTTTGGCGGATGCCCGAATTTGTGCAACGCAATTACAGCGACACGATTTCGATTTATTTTTTTTTCGATTTTTTTTCGGTAGCATTTGTTTTAACGCAAGAAAAGAGTTTGCAAATCGAGTAACATAACTTAGTAACCAACTGCTCTAAGAAAGTGTTTTTGAAACTCATAACCCTTAGTTTAAAATAGGGGGCATAGCGGGAAACTAATTCTGCGCGAACGAAGTAGCGAGCGTCCTCTAGTATAATAATAAAACATCAACTGTTTGTTGAGGCTAGGCTTCGAGTCTCAGTATTGGTCCCTAAGTCTTGTATGTATTTGTTTATTTATAAACAGTGCAAATGGTCTTCAAAAGTCTAGGTTAGACTAATTAGGTTTAGACTAGCATATGTGCGTGTGAGAGCGACTGAGAGAGATTTGCAAACAAACCCGCAGATTGTTTTATATGCAAATGCACTGTAAGTAGGTACCAAATGTTTGTCGTTGTCTAACTCTTTGCGGGTAGAGAAGGGTCGTAGGATTTGTGGGCCTGCCAGTGCTATTTTATTGTTTTTGCTATGCTGACAATGTTAGTTCCCGTTTCTGCCTCGACTCTTCTCTTTCCGCACAGACTGTGCCTAGACCAACCCCTGTGCCTGTGTGACGACACGTTGGCCTAGTTGGGAGTGACCCTGCCTCTGAAGCCAACGGTCCTGGGTTCAAATCCCGGTAAGGGCAGATATTTGTGTGATGAGCGCGAATATTTGTTCCTGAGTCTTGGATGTTTCTATTTATTTAAGTATTTGTTTTCTATAGTATGTTTATCGTTGTCTAGTACCCATAGTACAAGCCTAGAGCTTAGTTTGGGACTAGGTCAATTTGTGTGAAAATGTCCCCTGATATATATATATATATATCTATATTTTTTTTTTTTTTTTTTTTTTACCTTAGTTTGGGATTAGGTTAATATTAACTAAGAGAATTTTCAACAAATCACATGGTTACAGTATAAATAAATATTCCGGAATACGCATTACCCCAATTCCAGGTCAATTTGAATGATCATACAAAATTTTAAATCTGGGGGTGATTCTCTCAACACAGCGCTGCACCGATTAGGCAGCAGGCAGGCGAGTCGAGTCCAGTGTCGTATAAAGCTGCCTAATTAAGAAGCCACGCGCTAAAATGTGTTTTGTACTCTCCGACGGGACTTCTTGAACTTGCCGGATAAAACTTCACCTTTGAGATCGACGCAGCGCTGTGTTGAGAGAATCGCCCAGAGGCGGTTGTCCCTCTTGTTCATAGTCGCCTCCACAGTTTTCTCTGAACGACATTTGGGCCAATTAACACCAGCTCGAGGTGTCGGTCAACTGCGCTAGAAACCTGACAAATTCACGTCAGTAAATTATTTGACAAATTGACAGACAAACACCGTCAAGTGACGTGACACAAAGTTTATAGTTTTGTATCGCTATTGTTTCAGTTCGTCCGTGTTTAGGGCCTCTATTCGACGCAGTAATACCATATTACCTTTGACGTGTTACTTAACTCGGCCGCTTTACTGTTTAGCAAATAAGAGCTATCAAAACGTCGATAATACAGAAACATGCCAAAACAATCAGGTTTTACCATCTAGAATCTCAGTTTTGGAGTTATTATGACATAGTTATAAAGTTCACTTTCCGCTGAGAGAAAAGGACACAGCTAACTGCAATAGCTAAGCTAAGTTAAGATTAACAAAATTTATTGAACTCCTGTAGCTACAAATACTCTGTTAAAACTACGGTGGGCTTTACATTCAGGTATTTGCCGAATACCTAATTAAATAAATAAATATCATGGGACATTGTCTCACATAATATACCTAGTCCCAAACTAAGCTCTAGACTTGTTCTATGGGTACTAGATAACGATAAACTTACTTATATAGAGAAATATATACTTAAATACATAGAAAACATCCAAGACTCTGGAACAAACACTATCGCGCTCATCTCTCACAAATATCTGCCCTTACCGGGATTTGAACCCGGGCCCGCTAGTCTCGAAGACGGGGTTACTACCAACTTGACCAAAACGTGTCGTGACTTTGTGTGCAAACAGGGTAACAGGGCATATACCCGGGTAATTACCATCCGGGTATATTTTGATTCGGATCCGAAATTAATGAAGTTATTGTGAAAACCGGTTTTAAACCCCTCTGTCTGTGTAGGCTCGTTCTCGTACACACAAGTATCAAGAAGGTATCCAGGCCAAGTTATAAATCGTTCACTTGATATAGAATGAAAAAACAAATATGTTGATTGTTGACTTAAACTTTGGCGTTTGACTCGTATTTATCTCTGTTTTATGCAACTCCCTAGCGGATGAAATAAGTTACGTATAAAATATTATATATGGAAACTGTCTGATTGGTTAAGCACTTTTTGCTGTTTTTTTACCTATAAATATAAACAAACAAATATAACTTCTTGGCCTGATTGCGCAAAAGAGGTGACATAATTATCAACAAGTCTTTTTAGAGTTGTTGGTATTTCTATAGCTCTGCCTATCCCCACTCTGGGAATGAAGGCGAGATTTTATGTATGTATGTAAATATAAATAAAACCGGCCAAGTGCATGTCGGACCACGCACAGTGAAGGGTTCCGTAGCTGGGATGAACGTTCATGGTTGAAATTCATTTTTTTATTTTTTTTTATTAAAATCTCAAAAACTACACAGCGTATCGAGTTCAAAACAATTTTGGTTGAAGTATTTCGTATGTTCTACTACTGTAATTTTTATTAGGATGTTCTATTTAACAGTTCAAAAGCTACCCACCCGGACAGTATTTTTACGACTTTAGAAGCGTATATCTCGCCAACTGTTCACTTACGTAAAAAAGTCACTTAAAAACCTCCGTATTATTTTGGAAGCCCTATCTAAAAATACCCCACACGCTGATGTAACTCAAAAAAAATGTTTTCGTCCCCTAGTTACATATAGGGAGTGCCACCCCATATTTTTTTTTCAATTTTACTACATCATTGTATAGCAGTTCATAGAATACATCTATCCTCCAAATTTCATTTATATAGTGCCAATAGGCTCTGAGTAAAATGGCCGGACAGACGGACGGACGGACGGACAGACGGACAGACGGACAGACGGACATGACGAAATTATGAGGGTTCCGTTTTTGCCATTTGGCTCCGGAACCCTAAAAAGTGTTATGTGTTGCTTGTCACATTTGTTTTTTTTCAGAAGCAAAGAGTTGGTAAGGATTTATTTCATACTAGCGACCCGCTCTTGTTTCGCTTCGGTTTATGTTAGTTTTCTGTAACACCCGTACATAAACCATAATTTATTATACATAAAAACCTTCTGTGAAAAAATATCTAAGTGTTGGTTAAAACCGCATTGAAATTCGTTGTGTAGTTTAAAATATTTCAACTTACATACAGAGGGACAAACGGCGGGAAGCGACTTTGTTTTATACTACCTACGCAGAGAAGCATTGACATTTTGAATGAATGGTATAATAATAATATACAATAATCCAATATAGTTTTACATTATTAAGAAGCAAAAAATATTTTTTCTATTAGCAAATCACGATTTTTAGCCAAGGGATCAAATCAGGGACTGCATAACGGGAAATTAAAAGTAGCGATTTTAAATGGTAAGACGTCATACCGTTTCGTTTCGGTTAGGTTTCGATAGCGGAAATATTTTTTTCGGTAGCGGATTATATTTATAACGGTACTTACTGTTCTTTTTTCCCGATACCTGAATCGTTTTCATAAAGGTATCGTTTGGGCTTTTTGAGGGAGGAAACTTTGACATTCCAAGGTTTGATTTAATGTGTCAATTACTTACACAACTACAGTTACAGTGCTAGTAGAACTAGGAGGGAAGTATATATAAGAACGAATCAAAATGTCGGTACCGAAATAATACCGGTTGACTACCGTTTTAATAAAGTTTCATACCGATAGCGTACTTAGAACTAAACCGGTATAGTTCTACCTTTATAACGAAGCGGTATGGATATCTTCGAAACCGTTTAGATATATCGTAACGAAAACATTGAACGATTAAATACATTTTCTGGATGGTTACAAAGAAATCATTTTATGCCGCATTTTTTTACGCTGTTCTGAGACATGTACAGTAAGTATTGTCAAATAAACCACTTTTTTTGTTGTGTTGTGATCCCTATCCACCGATACGCGGAAAGGCCCGAGTGGCTGATTCAGCAATAGCAATACTTTGTTAACCCGGAGATCAAGACCATTAAAATGCGACTAAATATTGCATTAAAATACCGCAAGTCGATTAATACTGGTGTTTGGGTAAGATCCATTAATATAACAGGCTAATACAACATGCTTAGCGTTTCGGCAACCAGTTTGTTTTGCAACTATATTAGGATTAGGTCGAATAAATGCCCTTCACCTTGTCAGTGAGGAGTCAGTGTAGTGTCAGCAGACGACGAGAAATACCAAATACTAAATACCAAAATGGAACTAAGGCTGTTTATTCTTTCTGTAAGTACTTTAACTATTTTGTTAATCTTTTACTTCGGCCACATTTAACTTTTAGGTATCTATATAATATTTCAAGTGTGCAGGTTATGTTTTGGACATCAGTGGTTTGATTTTATATAAAAAACCCGGCTTTGGTTTTTGATTTTTCCTGAAAAATAACAACTTGTAGTTGTATTTGATGTTGTGATTTTCTTGTTTTTGTACAAGAACATTTCATAATTTTCATACCTACTTGATTACTACCTTTACATTACAAGCCGAGCTTAATTAAGGGCTACTAGTCCTGACTGACGTCCCCTCCCCTGATATAAGTTTATTAACCCTCGAAGAAGAGTATGAATGTATGGATGTATGTATATATATTTGTATGATCCTTTGTTCCCTCGTAGAGGTTTAACGGATGGCGATTTCGTCAAACTAGTTGTTACATCATCTTAGCGTCGCGAGTGTCACTCGGTACTTGAGTTTATTAACAGAATAGCGGATTCAAAAGTAACATTACATACATAGATGACAATATCAATACATGCAGTCTGGATTATTTTGACAGGTTAAAGTGGCTCAATAATAAAAGTTTAATCCTCCTGTCATTGTGATACTTGAATCTGAGAGATGGTGACTAAAATAGGTTTATGAATAGCGGGTTAGACCGTACAAGCCCGGGCTTAGTTTAGAGCTCAACTTGTGTAATTACGTCCCTGATTAGCTGTTTATTTATGTATTGAATTTGGGATGGTGTGCGTGTCTAGATCGCCGTGTTCTCGTGCGCGCTGCCGCCGGCGCTCGGCAGCCTGCACGTGCTGAAGGCAGCGGCCGCTGTCGGCGCGGTAAAGGGCGCGGCGCTGCTCGGCGCGGGCGCACTCGCCCTCAAGGGAGCCGCCATCAAAGGTAACGTTTATTCCGTTGAGATGCCTCTACGCTAAATATGGGCTTTGAGTTTCATATTGGACGATCTCAAACTTTACACTTTTGAAGTAAAACTTCTTTACGCACGCTTGACTTGGGGAGTTAGCTGGTGAATGCGTGACGAGAGCGTTACGAAAAGTGTGATCGGGCGAGGCGAACGGAAGGTGAGAGGGATAGATATAAATTAATGAAGACAGGAAGAGAGAGAGTTACGTTTCGTATATTATTGTAGGGGCACGGAAGAGGTGCAGGCGCACATTTTCATCCTCTCATAGCCAGTGCATGAAATATATATACATACCTATGTATATATACTCGTATCTCAGTCAGTAGATCGTTTGCGAGTTGCTGGCGTTCTGCGAACGGTGACTTTATGATTATTGAACTAAAACTTCTTTACGCGCTTGACTTGGGGAGTCAGTTGGTGAATGCGTGACGAGAGCGTAACGAAAACTTTTACTTCAGTCGTGTGGTCTAAAGCACACTCGTTTTTTTTTTCGGCAGGGGCTGTTAAAGGCGCAGTTGCCAAGGGGGCAGCCATTCTGGCTGCTAAAGGGGCGGCCGTGAAGGGCGCGGTGGCGCTGGCTGCTAAGGCTGCCAGCCTCGCGGTGCACAAGCTGCCACCCGTTCAGCCATTGCCGGTGATTGTGGAACAGCCAATCGAACCGATGTTCTTGGAGGAGCCCTCAGTGGAGTACACGGTAATATTTAGCAACCTCTTTTTGGTAAAAGGCAGTACCAGTAGGTTTTCGATGAGTCCAAATATGTTTCAAATTCAAGGTTGGTCTCATTTCGTGATTATTCAACAATTTTAGAATTGTGTCAAATAAAATTCTTGTTTCTTATTACTAATTAAAAACTGGTTATTAGCTATATGTGACTTGACATCTAGTTTTAATAGTAGTATTAATGTCAGAAATTGTGGTCACATGTGAGCACCTAGCACCAAATCGACTGTCGCGGCCGTAGAGGTCTTTGGAGAAGGCCTACGTCCCGCACTGGACGTCCTCTAGCTCTGAATCCATGACCGGATGGATGCCAATAATTGGATATTTTACCCTAGTCGAGGGCGTCCTCGTGGAATGAAAACACTGTAGAGACCCCGATAGAGTCAGGTGAAGTTATAGTCCCTTTTCAAGAACAATCCATGGTATTAGGTATTAACCCATAATGCAACAATGGTAAAATACGACTTACAAATCAACATTCTAATAGGTGATATAACCATGGTATAGTCCCCTTTACGGTATAGACCGCGAATTTTAGGGTACGCGCGCACTACTTTTATTGACCGTCGTGTTGAGGGGCTATAATTGGGGTTCCTACTGACCTATACTTTATTGCTCCCACTCTATTTCCTCTCAGCCTCCTCCTTCCTACCCAAATTGTCTTCACTGTCTTACACTAATCTAGCTTTACTGTGTACTATTAATTAACTCAGCTAAGGATATTGTCGCAGGTCCCAGCCAGCGAGGTGTCGGTCAGGACGTACAGGCCCGTTGCGCCCCGCCTGCCTTCGATCCTCAGCAGCCTCTCGTCGCTGTGGAGCTCGGCGCATGAGGTGGCGCAGCACGAGGCGGCGATGGTGAGCTCCGCGCTGCAGTCACTGCACCAGCCTATCCCGGCCGACATTGGGGCACCCATTGCCTATCAGTAAGTATAGAAATGAATAGCGTCGGCCGAGGCTTGCATCTGTTAAACAGATAATCATCGCAATTGCCTTTTATTCATGCACGAGGAAGCATCAAAACATGTTTCAAAGGGTGATTTAAGACATTAAAGCTAACGGTATTCAACAAAGAAAATGATATTTGGGTTCTTACCTGCTCGTTGGCGATCATTAGCCAGCCAATTATTCAACTCGCGTCCGTAGTTCTAGGATCTTAAGCACTCATAATTTGAGTATGATTAACCTTTTTAATATCAACATATGGCAGTGATTTTATCTACGCTACATATATTTTGTGTCATGCAACGTCATGTCCCGTCATGACGTCCCGATGTCTGGGGAATGTAATTGCAGTCGACCGTGACGTTCATAAGGTTAATATGCAACAATTGCAGCGAGAACGCTTTTTGTGTTTGTACTGTCTCTAGGCAACACCAATTTTTATTCATTTTAGTTAACCAATCGTAAAGGAAGCGATATTTCCAATTTTGCGATGTATTCGTTTCGTTTGCTTTGCTCGTGTTGCCATGTTCTCGTCGATGCCACAGTTGACTAAGTTTGGTGATTTTATTCTCTCACACAGAATATTGCAATTGCAACCTTGTCTTATTAACTATAGGGTGCCCTTTATGTTTCGTATTAGGAATGTCCTCAAGCGAAAACCTGGGGACGCAGGAAATGCAAAATGGATGAAATTAGTTTCTTTAAGTGGTTTCTTTTGATGATAAAATATTTAAAAAAAGTGTTTATTTACGTTTAGAGACCGAGCGAACCCTTGGAGTCCTAGCCAAGGTGCAAACTCTTCTACCTCGTTTTTCTTTTATGTCGCTTAAAATGTATGGGATCACATTCTCGTGCATTTTGATAGCTCTGATTTGTCAGTAATGGTGGCCGAGATGCAATACGATAACAGGTCAAAGGCAATAACGCCCCTTTACTTTCCCAACCTCTTATCTGATCGAATAGTTTGATAGAAAAGTAGTCTTTATCTTTATTGAAACACGAGTACTTTTTCTACTAATCAATTAGATACAATACGAGGTTGAGAATGGCATGGGACGATATTGTTTTCACCTGTAGAACAGAGGCGCAGTTATCGAAAATAGTTTACAGAGAGCAGCCTAAAATTAATACCACGGTAGGTATCTGCACTTTATAATACGTGTACTGTGGTCGGCGGGGACCAGGTTATCGGGCGGGTCATGCATTAAAGTATTCCGTGTAACGCTATCTCGGAAGATACGGATGCCAAAACAAACGCGTTCCTGAAAGTAGAATTTATCTACTGATTTGCCCTAGTTTGTAGGTATTTTGTCACAATATTTTTGTTGTTATTGTGTGTGTTGACTTCTAAATTTTGAAGCGATGGAAAACGAAGGGAATGTAAATTATAAAAATACAAAAATGAGACGAGATTAACATGCGATTCCTACGTTTACTGATGTGTTTTAGGTTTAAAATTGACAGTCAGCCAGCTAAGTTAGACTAAGTTACGTCTAACTTTTTAGCAGTCCTCGGCTTTCTTTATGTTTCACTAGGATCGACAATTATTCTGCCGCCAGATGCGAGAAAAACTATGTATGTACCTATGTAAACACTTTATTGTACTAAAAAAAAGAAATTCAAATACAATATTCACAGAACAGGAACGTACAAAGCCGAACTTATCCTAAACTTTAGGTGATTGAGGAAAATAAGAAAAAAAGTGTGATAACTAATATAATTATTGTGTATTATTTAGTATTTTCGACTCAATTTCTATGTTTAATTAGGTATTAAAGGATTGTCCTTTGTCCCGCAGGTACGCCCTCCCCCCGCGCTTCTACCCCGCGCCGATGCTGCAGAGGGTCGACGACGACTGCGCATGAGATTCCAAAATCACAATTATTTATACCTAAATAAATTAGTAAATTGCCGATTAATATGATTTAATCCCCTACCTTTTTTTTAAGTATCCGTTGTTGCCGGGTTAGAATAGTGCCACTCCATGTCTTCCCGTGGATGTCGTAAGAGGCGACTAAGGGAATAAAGGCTTGTAGTACTGTTAGGCGATGGGCTTGCAACCTGTCACTCATACACTGGTAAACATCTTAGCCTGACTATGCAAAATGTGGTTACAGAATTATCAACAAGTTTAGAGTTGTTGGTATTCTGTTGCTCTGCCTACCCCACTCTGGTAATAAAGGCGTGACGTTATGTAATGTATGTATTCTTGAAAATAAATCGTTAACGTGAGCTGCTGCAAACGATACGCCATTAAATATATTGGAGCGTACAATAGGCTCATAAATATCAGAAACGCCAACGTCTCTTAAAATAAATAAATAAATATCAGCGGACAATCTAACACCTAGTCCCTACGCTCTATATGCATAGCCTACTATGGGTAGGTACTAGACGACGATATAAATATTAAATAGAGAAATAAATACTTAAATACATAGAAAATATCCAAGACACAGGCCCAAATACTCGCGCTTATCACACAAATATTTGCCAATTCCGGGAATCGAACTCGGGACCGCTAGCTTCGTATAGGCATATAGTCACTACAAGTCCATTTGATTTAAGGTCAACTAGATGCCTATATATAAGACTTTATATTTAATCAATCCATAATAAAAGGCAAATTTAGGGACGTTGCTCTGTTGTGTGATGTCCTGATGTCACATAGGACGGCCTCGGCGCTGCCTTTTAGCTGAATTCCGGTGTTTTCCTTCTCCATTAGTATTAAACCACCATTTCCCAATTTGGTAGGTAATTCCGGTTCCTCGACTAAGTAATAACTTTATTTCAACTTCAATCCAGTTGTTATTATTCGACCAAGTCTAGTGTTACAATAATACCGCTTAATACGATTAACTAATTATAGTTCGGTAATGTGGCAATTGCCCACGTATTGCGAGCTTCACTGGCCGCGAGGGTGGCGTCGCCGGCGCAGCGATGCGTTCATAATGCTTGCGTTTTCATTAATAGCTTACAAATCTGTTTGAGGTGACAAGTTAAACTACAATATATTCAAGTGGCAACCGCCATGGAAAATTTTAATGTATTGTAAATAAAATGAGTAATAATCTCATTAATTGAATGCGGGACCGTGAGCCGGTTCCCCATGTCAGATTTTGGTGTGAGCAATGCTTGCAATGAGATATGTAGTTAAGAACTTATAATCATAGCATAACTAGAAGATTATAAAATGCCACGTCATGCGAGGAAAAAAAATGATGCACATTTTAGTAAGTGGCGTAATGATGTGTTATAATATCCAGTCCATTATTAGATCAACATGAGTAACTATTTCAAGAGTCCCAAATAAATCACATGTGACCAATTAGCAATTTGTTAAGGAAAGAATTAATTACTATCAATGAATCCTCGATTAACAATGACACGCAATCTAATGATATGCTCGTTTTGCGTGTTAGGTTCAAATTAGGGGCCATCGTGAAGCGGACCCAGAGTAATATGGCCTAGTTTTAGGTTACTATATACCCACGGCAAAGTCATCCAAACTTTGGCTTTGTCAACCAGCTATGAATTTAGTCCAGAATGTGTATTTTTCACATTTTACCCACCCAGCAATTAGACAATACTTCCAGTTAGATTGGTATTCGTACAACAGAAAAACTAGTTCTATGCTTGGCTGAAAAAATGTAAATTACTTCGCTTCATAGCATCCGACAATCTTTCTGAGCGTCAAGTAAGTACCAATTATAATCTTTATATAATTTTATAAATAAACCGATTCCTTTTTAACCGACTTTAAAAAAGGAGGAGGTTCTCAATTAGACTGTATGTTTTTTTGTATTTTTTACGCGATTACTCCGTCAATTGTGGGTTGACTTTGAAATTATTATTTTTGATATAGGATTGTCCGTTTGGTTGCCGGTTTAGAATAGTGCCACTCCATGTCTTCCCGTAAGAGGCGACTAAGGGAATAAAGGCTTATAGTACTGTTAGGCGATGGGCTTGCAACCTGTCACTAATGCGCTGGTAAACATCTTAGCCTGATTGTGCAAAATGTGGTTATAGAATTATCAACAGGTTTTTTTAGAGTTGTTGGTAATTCTGTAGCTCTAGCCTACCCCACTCTGGGAATGAAAGTGTGTAATTTTTGGTTGTCAGATATAGAATAGGGTGATAAAAACAAAAATATCAATCCACAATTGACCGAGTAATTACTCTCGAGGTGGACCCATTGTCACCAAGTTGGTATCTGATGAAGGGATCCATGAGGAATTGAGTTGAGAGTGGTATAAATCCCACGATATTGATATTTTCAGCAACATGTCTTGCGTTTGACACTATATATTGTCAAGAGAATACCGTGGTGTCTAGATAATTTTGAGAATGTTATTCTGCTTAGCTACTTTTGATACTGGCTGTACCTATTTCAATGGTGGCGATAAGATATCTCGATTTAGATAGTTGAGCGACTATGACGAAGCACATTTTTTAAAATTAAAAAATTAAAATTGTTTATTCAGTAACTTAAGCTAGGTTACAGTATCTGTGCTGGTGCCTCTTTTTAAGTATACTAAATAAAATTTGAATGGTTAGAATATAATTATGCACTATGACTTTCCCACCGCGTTGCTTACGGCGAGCGTGAACACCCTTCAATAACCCAAAAAATTACTTCTTGGTCAGTCAAATTGAAGTCAGCGCCCCACAATTTTTTTAACCAAAAGTCCACCTTAGGTTGTCTGACTGATTTGAAAAGATGATATTTATTGGGATATTGAGGGCGGTTTTTTGTTTATTAAAACAAATTATTTTTTAACATAAGTCGTCACCTAGCAAAAAGGTAGAAAGTTTGCAAAGAACTGAGGCGTTGAAAAATACACAACAGTTTCTACTTGTATTTAATTTGACTACCTAGTAGGATCCCATTTCCAAGAAATATGACGGTGACGGAACCTGATAAACGCATTCTAATGTTTTTTTGCCGTTATAGAGTGCGCAATGGATCGATTTGACGAGCGGTCCGCGCGGTCAACCCGGTTGCGTCAGCCTTGTGCAACGTGCATCACTGCACTCACACACTAATGCATCCAATTTTGTAATATGATTAATTATAACTATGTATCTGGAATTATGTAGCTTGTGAAAAATAGGTTTGTAAGTTTTTAAGTACCATTTTCGTAACTAAATCAAAATACATAATCGTACTAGGGAGAGCATTTTGGTTTCATATGAGTACTGGATTCCTCACCCCACCATGAGCAAGTAGGTTACCTATATTTTTCAAAGAAAGTGGTTACAAGTTAGAATTCTGAAGTATCTATATTTTGGGTGGTGTCAGGACAGCACCAACGCCTGGTTCTGCAGGGTCGCATCTCTTCGGCGAGGCGTGCGCGCCGCCCGTTGGCGCGTTACGGCCGCCCCGCCGAACGCGCAGTTTTTTCAGCTGCAGTATGCAAATAACCCGGTATCAGCATTGTAAATTGATGTAAATAATTTTCGGTTCAGTATAAAAGTGTAAGCGAATTAGTGGTAGGCATTATTACATTCTACGGCTTGATCCGGAGTTGTATTGTAGCGCACACAAACAAATAACATAGCGATGTCCCGTTTTACGGTAAGGTGCTGAAGTGTTGGCTTTAATACACGAGAATCGCAAATTATTTATCTGCAAGTAATAAATACTAAAATAAGATATACTTTTCAGATTCTCTTTGTCATCGCATTGGCGTATGGAGCTTACGGAGAAGGTGAGATAAAACTGTGGTTTAAAGTTCAAATCGCTGGTATTCTCTAATAGTATTCTTTAGTGCAAGTGTAATCATATATTATGACTTCTCCTAGGTGTGAAGAAAGAGGTCGCTGATTCCCATACCGCGCAATCCGGTATCATCTCAGTGGGGTACGGCGGTGCCGGGCTTGGTCATGGCGGCGTGATCAACGGTGGACTCATCAACGGAGGCCTCATCGGCGGCGGGCCTGGGCTCATCGGTGGCGGTGCGCTCGTGGGTAATGGGCAGGCACTCAACAATGCCGCCGCCGTCGGCGCCGCGCAGCTCAGCGCCATCCAGAACGCGCAGGCCGTGCAGGCCGCCAATATTGGCCACGCCGCCGCCGCCGAGATCCAAGGCGCCCGCGTCACCGAGGGTGCCGCCCGCGCCGGACAAGTCAACGCCATCGCTAACGCCAACGCTTTGAACGCGGCTCGCGTCGCCAACTTGCAGAGGGCTCAGGCCGCCGCTTACGAGAACGCCAGGGCCGTGGAGGCCGCCCGCAGTGCCTCCGCCGGCGCCGCGCTGGAGGTAGCGCGCGCCGCAGAGGCCGACCGGCTGGCCAACGCTGCGCGCGTGCAGGCCATCGTCATCGCTAACACCCGCGCCGTGGAGGCCGCGCGCATCGCCAACGCCGCGCGGGCCCAGGCCACCGCTGTCGCCGCGAGCGCCGCGCAGGCGCAGGCCGTGGCTGACGCGGCCGCGCGGCAGGCCCAGCAAGGAGCCCTCCTGCTGGGCGGGCTCGGCTACGGCGGCGTGGTGACCGGGGCCGTGCCCGTGGCCGTGGGCGGCGTCGCGGTCGGCGGACTGGGACTCGGCGGCGCCGGCGGCTGGGGCCTCAACGGCGGCGCCGGCTGGGGCTACGGCAACGGCGGTGCCGGCTGGGGCAATGGCGGACTCGGGGGCAAATGGCACTAAACGACGAAAACTATACGAAACTCTCAACTCCTTGGTATCACACAAATAGACTCTACATCCATTTCGTTTTCCCGATAGAAATGGTTGGCGGCAGATCTCAACACAACTCGACTGGACGTGTAAATATTGATTCAAATTATGTCTTTGAAACAGTTTTGTGATTTTTTTAATAATAAATATTATAATAGCATAGAATCATTGTTTTTTTTTATCACGAAGGTATAGAAGAATTGTCTAAGTACTTTTTAAAAAAAAAACAAGTAAAAAAACTAATGTTGAATTATTTTGGTAGCACTGGACTGGTTCCAGCTGGCCCAAGACTAAATCAAATTAACGAAGGTACGCGAAAGGAAAGTTTCTCGGTAGTTTGCTCATAATTACCAGTTTCAAGAGAGCCGTAGCTCGGCTGTAGGTACTGTGCTATAATGTAAAAACATATTTTGACTGGCACTCTTTATTAATTACATTCAGTTTCAAGGCATAGCAAATTTTCTGTAACCATGTGCTCATTAACTTATGTTATGACTTATGGTTTATTATTTACAATTAAAATAATACTATCTCCGTACTTTAGCAAAACAAAATCGTAACACTTAAGTACAGTTGCAACCCAGGATGGTGAAGCCACTCTTCATAATTTTGCCGAGATACATCCTGGATAAAAGAGTATAAAACCAACTAAACCCGATTTGCATGTGATCGGACCAGTAATGGACAAGGTCCAATGATGGACACTTGACTTTTATTTTACAGACAATAAAGGTTATTCATTTGTTTTGCAACAATCAAATTATAACCTTATGATCTTTGAATTAAGAGTAAAGTGTCCATTATTGGTGCCTGTCAGCTTAAATTGTCCAACACTGGTGCGATCACCCTACAGTGCCGAAGTACGAACGCATGAGGCTCGACAATCCCGTGTCGTGACTGTACTCTTAGCACGGTTCAGGTGTCCTAGCCAAGATGCAAACGCTCCTAACGTTTTTCTTTTCTATCGCTCAAAATCAACGGGATGACATTCTTGTGCGTCTCGGTAACCACGTGGTTAACTGTCATCCTATACATTTTGAGCGATAGAAAAGAAAAACGTAAAAAGCGTTTGCATCTTGGCTAGGGCCACTGGTTAGGTAAGGGCATACGCGAACATCTAAATAGTTTAGGCAGGCACAATCACCGGTAGCGTTAGTCGGTAAAGATAAAAGAGTATAAAACCAACTAAACCCGATTTGCATTACAGTGCCGAAGTACAAACGCATGAGGCTCGACAATCCCGTTTCGTGACTGTACTCTTAGCACGGTTCAGGGGTCCAGGGATGACAGTTGACCTCGTGCCTTATCGAAACGCACGAGAATGTCATCCCATACATTTTGAGCGATAGAAAAGAAAAACGTTAGGAGCGTTTGCATCTTGGCTAGGGCCCCAGAGTTGGCATGGAAGTCTAGATATGGCGGGTCTCGGCAGTTTGGGCGAAATATTTTTGGTCGAATTTAACTCTACTGGAGCTCGATCAGCCAGGCTCCCAGGCGGTGGACTCTGAGTATATAATCTTTTTTCTCACTAGAATATTACAAAGAACTTTTCTTATATACTTACTGCGTTCTTGTTAATGGAACCTAATACTGGAAATATACGAGAACAGTTATCTGAGGACAGTGTCAACAAGCGTCTGATGTCACTTTTATTTATTTGTGCACTAATGGCCTTTGATTGCTATAATGTACTCAAATGAATTCTCTTGTCAAAATTCTCAAGCTGAGATCAACGGCTCAAGTTATACTGATAACACTCGTATAAATGCTTGCAATACAAATATCACAGCATAATTTCAAGTATTTTCAACAGAATAACATATCGAAAGATGGCATTTGAAGTAAGTTTTGTTTATTTTGTTATAAGTAGTGCTTCACTAAGATTAAAATAATGTATAAGAGGAATTTGAATTTCTGGGTATGTAAATTGTAAATCTATTTCTGAAATTTTCAAGGCGTTGTTATTTTATCCTTTGTTTGGCTCGGCAATATTACTTTCGCACTTACATATTCCTCAGAAAGTGACAGATGTTTTATCTACGTTTTATCACTACGATAAACGCGACCATAACAGGCCCACTGGCCTGATGCATTTAAGAATAGCTAATAATAAAAAGACGCACGTTGACAGCTTAAGTTAATGCTAATTATCATAATTTTCTACTGGTTTGACCTGGTCGCTTTTAATACCGTTAAGTCAATATCGCTTATTTGAGTTACTTTGCTTTTGGCTTAAATTCCCAAAACTAGTCCTACAATGTCGACACAGAGATTTCTTTTAAATAAAAAATCGTTAAGGACGACTCTTTGAGCCGAAAACGTAGATATACCATATAACGTATCGACGTTCTTGTTTTGTGACGTGCAAACTAAACTTAGGGCGGACCACATGTTTAGCCGACTGGTAAGTACATCGAGTCTGAATTATCTTGTTGCGCTAGATGTAAGGTATTTAACGCAAACTTGGTGTAGCGGTCCGTTGAGAGTGCCAAGTCTAATTGACTCGTGGGAGCAAATCGATTGCGCGGCTGTGTCTGATCAATGGGCTGGCACGGTTGTCTTCATCCGCCTTTGACTCTAAGATAAACGTTACCGTAAGACGGGGTGAATATCACTACAATCAGAAATAAATCGTACGAGTAACTTGTTACTAATAAGAACAAATATTCGCTTCGCTGCGTCGCTGGTAGATCACGTCATACGAAAAGTCACGTGATCTACCAGTGACGCGATTGGTTTAAAAACAAAACGAATCGTTACGCTACCTAGCTAACGCATCTTGGCTAGGGCCTCTGGTGTTAAGCGATCACGAGGTCGAGGTTACCATATTTTAAGCTATTCAACCCACGAACCTCTATTCACCCCATTTTACCTGGTATTATAGTTTATGAAAAATCACAATAATGGTTATTGGGAGTTTTAAATATTAGGAACGGACATCAGGGGGGTTATTATGACATAACAATGCAGTTCTGTTTACGCTCAGAGAAAAGGGCAGAGCTATGACAGTTATATAGTTCTGTCCTTTTCTCTGAGCGTAAACAGAACTGCATTGTTATGTCATGATAACCCCCCTGAGCTATATAACTGCCATAGCTCTGTCCTTTACGCTCACCGAAAAATGAACTGAATAGCTAGGTCATAATAACCCCCAGGGGCCCTAGCCAAGATGCAAACGCTCCTAACGTTTTTCTTTTCCATCGCTCAAAATCTACGGGATGACATTCTTGTGCGTCTCGGTAACCACGTGGTCAACTGTCATCCTATACATTTTGAGCGATAGAAAAGAAAAACGTTAAAAGCGTTTGCATCTTGGCTAGGGCCACTGGTTAGGTAAGGGCATACGCGAACATCTAAATAGTTTAGGCAGGCACAATAACCGGTAGCGTTAGTCGGTAAAGATCGTTGACATGATATCTCATCACTATTTCGGTCTGCTCTGGACGAATTTGGTGGGTTAATCCCATTTGCAAGTACCTACCAGGCAACACGTAAGGATAGCGACCAATCCTATAAACGCGATAAAAACTGCTTTAAGTGAAATCGTTGTCCGTCGGGTGATCAATAAACAACTGAACTGTGTTGTGATAAATAATTTTACGTAAATTTGTACGTAAGTATGTATGTTCGGGGCAAATCTCCCAAGGAAGATTTAAACCACTTCCCGGGGACGGATTGAGCGAAATTTGGTATACCTACTGGTACCTGGTACCTAGTAGGTACCTAAGTAACTTCGACGATAATACAGGGTAATTTTTAATAGGTGCACAAATTTTAATATTTGCTTCGCTATTGTTAATCAATAACACACGTTGTGTTATTTTTACTCTTGCTTAAAAAATATTAGAGATATTGCCGATTCAATGATTCCACTAACTTAACGATATTCATGGACCATTTAATGCAGGGGTGCGAGGAGAGGGGAGTGTTGTTAAGTAAGTTAATAAATGAAATTTTAAATTTAGAATATCAGTAGGAGAGGGGCTGATAATCTGTACATGAAATTTAAAATTTCGAACATCAATACAGTGTATCGCATACCTACTGCTTGACAACCCATGTCATCATTTCTAGTGTGACTTTGTGTCCACACGAGAAGGTAAAAGAGAGATAATTTGCGACAAAAAAATATATTTTTGAACTCGTTTTATTGCCGTAATTATTATATTAACGATACAAAATCATTTGTTGAAATTTGTGCACTGATATAAAAATTACCCTGTATAATGCTGCCGCGCAAAACATAATCACAGTAAGTATTTAAAACCTAATTTGGAGAAAATCGCGGTTAAAGTATTTTTTAATGTTTTATCAATAACTTCCATGAACAGTAATAGTTGTCAAATATTTTTAGATATTCTTTTAAAGGACAAATTGCTCTTTTTTATGAGATAAGTAAATGCAATATCTACATATAATTTATATAAAATATTAAGCTAAATATATTTATAACTAGGGGGTCTAAACAAAAACTATTAGATTTGCAGGCATAAACACAGTAAGTCAATGACATACTGTGTTTTTGCTAAGGAATTCAAGCTTACTGTATTTATGGTTAGGAAAACCACCAAATTGCGTATACCCTGTCTGCCGGCTGCCCTAGCAAAAAACAGAGTAAGTAACTACAATAAATCAAATTTTACAGAAGAGCATAAAAACTAAAAAGTCGATCTATAAAAGAACTGTAATGAGAAATTGTTAGTTTTTGATACTTAATGAGACACGCATTGTAGTATCTTTTAATTGTTTACATTTATATTACAAAAAACGTTGAAGTTTTAGTTTAAAATGAATTTGTGTGTAATGCAATGAAAAAGTAAAGTAAATCATATTTAATTTATATATCATAGTTACAGCGATGCTATTCTACAAACGGGTTCCTTTTCTTCCACGGGTTCTTGAGTTACTAGATCTCTTGAACTGTCTTCTTCTTTTAAATTTATTTAAAATTGCTTCCGATTTTCAGGCATATGAGGCAGTAATTGAGCAACAATTAGAGATTTTTTTGTTTTATTAATTCCCCGCCTATAAGGAACTTTTTCGGTCGCCTTTTGGATATTAATTCTTTTTTGCAAGGAATCAAGTTCTATATAATCCGTTTTATTAATTGTCTGATAAAATTTATTTCTTGAACCCTGCCTAAATTCTACACACATAAAAAAAATTAAGTAAAATTTATCAAAGGGTCGCTTTCCATATTTTTAGTTGGTTGCCTTTTATACTTAGTCCAGTTAAATTTATCCTCCTGTGGGTTAATTTCAATGATTGTCAGGTTTTTCCGGGAATTTCCGGAAACTTCTTTTCATCATCATTAAATTTAAGAGCCAGGCTCTTGTCGGTGGAGTAATTGCCACTTTTCTCTATCCTGTGCCAGCCTTTTCACCTCCTGATATGACACGACCTTCGCCTTCTGTCTTATTTGGTTAAAGTATGTGAGCCTAGGTCTTCCTCTTCCTCTTTTTCCTTCGACTTTACCCTCCAAAATGTTCAAAAAGAAACTATCGTGCCGCATCAAGTGGCCCATCATCTTTCCTCTTCTACATTCTATAGTTTTTAAAATATGTCTTTTCTCGTTCACCATCTTCAAAACTTCTTCGTTGGTTTTCTTTTCCGTCCAGCTAATTTTTTCCATCCTTTGCCAACACCACATCTCAAACGCTTCCAACCTTTCTCAACTTCTTTTAAGTCATCATAATCGTAAACATTACGAGCTCGTTTAATTGCAGTCTCAATATTCCCGTGTATACTATCAGCTGCGTTGTGAGTATGGCCTTTTGTCAAATATTTGATTGTAATTTTATGCACAGTTATCTCCGGATCATTTACAATTTTGACCAAAGAGGTAAATAAGATCCAATTTTTATTCTGTGCAGTACAATTGTCAGCCCATATGATAAAGTTTACAGTATTTCTCTCTGATTTGAAAAAAATTGTAAATGGCATCGGTTATATTTTTAACATCTCTATCGGAAAATTCTTCATGCCAAAAAACGCAAGTACTTTTATTGTTTTTCTTCAAAGATGCAAATATCAAATTATAGGCTACCAACCGACTTATGAAAAATGATTGTCTTAGTCCCGGCATAATTGGAACTAAGAAAACTTTCTGGAGGTCCATTGCAAAAACTTTTGTGTCGGAATTGAAAACAGATACAGAATCTTGACGATATAACTGAGTGGCTGGTGGAAGAATGTTTAATTTCTTCTATTTCTAACAAGAACTCGTCTATTAAGGATAATTCTGAATTTCTAAAACAAAATAACATAGGTATATTAACTAAATTGCTATTCAATTTTGAACTACAAATAAATAGATGTGTTAAATAAAAAAATAAATACCTTTGTGCTAAATTAACAAGCATCCTGCCACGAGAATTATTCATCTTGAAAAGCACTTACAAAATAGTCACTTAAATCCACTTAAATTACTTTTAGTAAATTAATTATAACGTAACTTATCACTTATGATAGTTATGATGCAGTCTTATTACTCCCGTGTTCATTTAAGTATAATTAAAAGGTGGGTGGTTGAACAAATAAAATGAAGTATGCTAAATCAACTGCACAATTACCCACAACGCAAATCAAAAACAAAGCAACTTCATTTCTCAAACCATAAACAAAGTAAGTAGCCATTAATTACTTTGTTTTTGTGTTGAAATCACAGTTTGATTTGTTTTTGAGTTATAATCCCGAAATCTTAAGTGTAGTTACTTGATTTTTATGAAAAATATTTCGCGATCCATGTAAAATTAAGAGTTTTTGTTAAAGCAGGTCTGTGCAGAATCAAAAAGTGAATAATATTATTTAAAAAAACGATTTCAGAAAAAAAAGTAGTTACTCTGTTTTTTGCTAGGGCAGCCGTGGCGGTAAACGTATGAGACTTACTGTGTTATTGACTAGTATTTGCACTCAATAATCTTAGCATTTACAATCAACCAGAAATAACACTATGACGTTGATTTTGCTCCCGCCATTTTGACTCAAAATCCTAGCAATATTCACAGTAAGTTCTAACCATACTTGGAGAGCTCCTAGGATATTATGAGAAAATATTAGGGAAATGGTAGCCATAAACACAGTAAGTAATATTATCCTATTTATTATTAGTATTAATGTTAGATAATGAACAACTTTTCTCAATTATAAACACAGTAAGTGATATTACCCTAATTATTGTTAGGATTCTGTTGCAGCATCGAATAATCTGCCCAGTCATAATCACAGTAACTTGAAATACTGTGATTATAAATAGGATTATGTAATTTAGGTCTTAGTGATTGCCTAAGTATAATCATAGTATTTTTAGTTACCGTGTCTATGCTAAGGAAAGTTTTATTATAAAACTACGATATCCTACACATTGTGTAAGTAAGGTAACTTACTGTAAAAAATAAACATTTTATGTCAATTGTAAGTATTCATACTGTGTCTATCGTTAGGAAACATGAGCCTTTAACGTGACTTGCTGTGAATAGGCTAGTGGTATCTTCCGACATTTAAATAATAAAAATAAACCGCATATATAGGGCGATAGATCTCAATTTCCCGACCAAGAATATGTAGTTAACTCAATTTTGACAAAAAGTCGACTTACTGTGATTATGGTTTGCGCGGCAGAATGATGTGGAGTCGGAAAATGTGATGACAGGATGCAATACTTAAAGTAAACCCACCGTGGTAAGACTCATTAGGTTGGTCTTGACAAGCAGTCAATAACTTTGCAATAAAGAGCACAGTTGGCATCGCTCGACCCAAAAATGAAAATTTTGTTAGAACCCTTTTTGTTGTTTACTTGACATGTTATTTTTTCTCAGATCGCGTGCTTATTCGTGTTCCTGGCTGTTGCGGCTTACGGTTAGTACCTACTCACTAAACTGATAAAACAATATGTAAGGTAGTTTGAAATAAAATCCCTGGGCAATATGTAAGTATTGTAAATAAGTTGGCTCGGAATACTCGGTAATTTTGAATTCAGGAATTTGAATTATATTATTATATATT
Source organism: Acleris holmiana (assembly GCA_949316455.1). Taxonomy (NCBI): domain Eukaryota; kingdom Metazoa; phylum Arthropoda; class Insecta; order Lepidoptera; family Tortricidae; genus Acleris; species Acleris holmiana. The sequence goes on from OX438779.1 coordinate 12,708,267, forward strand.
ATATTAGATTGTGTTCAGTTGAAATTGAATGAAAATTATTTATTTGGTACGTATATACAATTCAAAACCAACTTGACTAAAAATTAATCTAGACACAGTTTTAATCCGGGTTTTTTATGGTTCCGTAGTCAAACTAGGAACCCTTACCTATAGTTTCGCCATGTCCGTCCGTTATCCGTCCGCTCGCAGCCTAGCGCAGAGACTCTTTTCTCGTCTACCCTATAGTGTGTTGGTGTCGTTGGATAGGTCTTTCATAAATATGACGGGTTTGTAATCCGTTTATGAAATATTAAGCTTTAAAGCGCTAATTTTTGTTAGACTCAAGTCCCGCCCCCCCCTCCTACAGCCAATACTACAAATAATAAAAATCTAAAAATTAATTTTAATGAAAGAACATTTAACGAATTTTAAAGGAAAACCATTACGACTAAGTAGACATCATTGGTTCTTGAGATATAGGCAATTAATTAAAGTGTTTATACCTACTAAAATCATCTATGACTTCACCAATTGCCTTTCAATAGAAAATTTGTTATTACTTGTTGATTTTTATGTTTGTAGTACTTAACGGTTTCGGAACCCTACACTGAGCATGGTGTGACATGCTCTTGCCCGGTTTTTTTTGTTGGATATAAATCACTAGCCTAGCCTGTACATTTCTTGACAATTCTGTGATAACCTCATGTCTTATAAGTACTCTTATTTTCTAGGACACCCAGAAGGTTACGGCGCCAGAGGTTCTGTTGGTCTTCAGAATGGGCGGCACTACTATGGGGATTCGAAAGGCCAAGAATTTCAAGGAACTGTCGGCGGTAATAGCCCCCCTGGTCAGGCAGGATTTAGCCAAAGTGGACCCAGCGGTCAGGCAGGATTTGGCCAAAGCAGCCCCGGCGGTCAGGCAGGATTTGGCCAAAGCAGCCCCGGCGGTCAGGCAGGATTTGGCCAAAGCAGCCCCGGCAGTCAGGCAGGATTTGGCCAAAGCAGCGGCGGTCAGGCAGGATTTGGTCAAAGTAGTCCCGGTGGTCAGGCAGGATTTGTTCAAAGTGGTCCCGGTGGTCAGACAGGATTCGGTATACCATCGGGGTTGAGTCAAAGCGCTCCTGGGGGTCAGGGAGGATTTGGTATTCCATCGGGATACGGCCAAGGCGTCCCTGGTGGCCAGGCAGGATTCGGTATTCCATCAGGGTACGGGCAGAGCGCTCCTGGAGGTCAGGCAGGTTTCGGTATTCCATCAGGATTCAGTCAAGGTGCTCCTGGGGGTCAGGGAGGATTCGGTATTCCACCAGGATACGGCCAAGGCGTTCCCAGTCAGGCAGGATTTGGAGTTCAAGGAGGACCCAGTCAAGGACTTGCTCACTACGGAGGATACCAGCAATACGGATACTAGACTTTTGAATGATAACATTGGCTTAATTTATTCTAGTATCCATACATCCATCTCTGTTGAGCCTATAAATGATAAATGATGACGAATGTGGCGAAAAATTGTCACCCCTTAAGTTGAGTAGCAATTTTTAAATTCGACTATTGAGGGGATTATGTCACTTTTGCAACCCATACCAATGGATTATGGTTCTCTGAGAAAACAGATAATTTCTGTAAAAATGTAAAATTATAAAATAAAATTTTAAAATCTATACGTTACCTTTGTTTCTATTCTTGTAGCAAGATCCTGTGTACAGTCAGCTGCAGATACATGAAACCTATCGCAAGTCCCGAATCCGAATTTTCGTTTCCCAACTGTTTAATGTGCCAAATTTTCATAGGATAGAAGTATTTTTGTTTCTGAGACATATATGAACATTTGGCAAATGAAACAGTTGAGAAACGAGAATTCGGAATACAGATAGGTAGGTAACCGCAGAGAAAAGAAACCTCCTGCGCTTAGTAACTTCAGCTCTTCTCTCCGCTGAATATACAAATAATTGTCACAAGTCACAAGAAGTACTGTTTTTTAACCTTCGAGGTAGATGTCGCTTGTACCTACTGCCTTTTACCCGTCTAATAACGAAAATAATGTGCTTACTTGGCCCTATTTTTTTGAAAGTAATTTTGATAAAATTAAATTAGTTACCACGTTTACCCATTTTTCTGTAGGTAGCTTAACAACGGCATTAAAAGATTGAAAAAATAGAAACCATGTATTTTTATCACATTATCATGCCAATAGAAAATTCAATGATAAAGAATAATTTTCCTTAAGTAATAGTGTGTTAAAGAAAAGGAACACCATTCATACCACCATATGAATATACAGCGTTTTTCTTTTTTTTTTCACTTGGTCGGATCGATTTCCTGTTTTTTTTAATGGGAAAAACGGATTCAACATTGCTCCCACCCACTGGCCACTGGATTGGAGTATGAGAACAAGCTGATGAGTACCTGAGTCAAGTCAACTCTTCTCAGTTTGTTCCACAGTAGATCATACTGGACAAGGTGAAAGGCCTTAGACAAGTCGAAAGAGCAAGCATACACTAGCGTCTTGCGGTCTGTATGTAGTATTTGACGGTTTGCTTCACACACAGTATAGCGCTTTCAGTGGACAGCTGAGTACATCATTTAATGTCACGAATCCATTTAACTGTGTGTTAAGCAATCCATCAAAGACTTTGGCTATAACAGTGGTTAGAGATTTAGCCCTGTATCGATCTTCCTTTATCGATAAATTCAAAAAGTTCACCAGGCTTACTCGTATTCTTCACTACAGGCACTATTCATGAACTTTGCTGGTAATAAGGAATGGCTCACACACAGTGAGGTGATCCTTAAATATATTCGCAATGACTTTAAGGATGTTTACACCGTCGACCCTCACAGGAAGGCCAGGTAAGATATTGAAGTTACTAGTATCGTACCAGAAACTACGAAAATTACCTTTGATTTTTTTTTGCGCAAGCGAGTCCATTTTAATTTGGTCTTGATGATCCTAGCCCTAGATTTAAAACTCGCCTGCCTTCACATATTTCCTAATCTACTGCGCCAAACTTAGGCCTACCGCAAATCACCCATTGCCTGAATCTGATCCTAGCCGTTGTAATATTGTACCTTCGTTACTTGGATCCGTGTCCGTTTTTCTGTAGATTCATAGTCTAAATTTTTAACTTATTGCGCATTTCTGATCATCTTGCCGGCGCGGTCCACCTGACGGTTATTGGGACTCGTTTGGTCATGAATTATTCCTGAAATATGTTATTTAACTTAGTATATTAAACGTTCACAGCTTGACCGACTGACTTTGGGGACGTATATCTTCTTGAATATATGAACTCCGCGATGTCGCGGGCTTCCAGAGTGTTTACTTACATTTTTCCTTTTGATTCTTGCTACTTTTATGAATATTTCGTCATTTAAAATAGTTTTTTTTTGTACTTTTTGTTTATTTTCTTTCAACTGACAATATTGTTATTTTCATTGTCTTGACAACGGGCAGAGACAATATCTTAGGTTTTATACTGTAACATGGAGTTAATATGATTGTTTTCCATAGAATTATTTCCTGGCATGTGTAATTTTGTAATTTTATAAACTTAGAACCTCCAAATTAAAAAGATAGAACACCAGGGTATATAAAGGGTGGCTCAGACTAGAGCCATTCATTCTTTCTCCAGTTTCCGAGTTGAAACGATAGAAGTCGGCCTTGTGCGGGGCCAAGTCAGGCCCCGCACCTCAAGAAGCCTCTATCTCCACACCTCGATCTCGTTCCTGCTTGCTCCGGGACCGTTACTCGATCTCACGGGCCTCTACTCGGGCCTATCTGTTACTATACTTCTACGAAGAGGAGCGTTGCTGCCATCGCTACGCACTACTGCGCAAGTGGTGTTCACTGGAGCTCTCTTCAATAGACTACTTCACTGAAAAGAAGTACTCTCTGCTATCTCCCTGGTGTTGTTAGGGACCTATTTAATTAGTTAGAAATTTTATACTGGTAATTCTGTGTAAAGCTAAACAAGTGCTCAATAAATAACCCTGACCCTGACCTAACTCTTTTATCTCTCTCAATCCTCTTTACGTACCTGGTCTTCCGAGCCTTCGGAAGGTCAGGTGCCTCTACAAATTTCCTCCGTCTGTTATCTGGTCTTCCGAACCTTCGAAAGACCACGTAACACGACATCGTTCTTTGAGCTTCGCTGACATGTTTGTTCCACCTACCTTACCACGCGTGGGCCGCCGCCACCCTTTTTCTTGCTTCCCCGACTTGCCTCTGCAGCTTCACAGAGGGCAGGGCAGTCACAACGTCGGAGCAAAGGTTATCCAAAATACACCCAGAATCGCTTACGCTCGAGTGCCAACTTACTCCTTTGCTTTTCCTGCTAGCAAATCCAACTATTATTCCAAATCCTTCTCGGTACATTCAGTCCGTTTAGGAAATGGGCTGCCAACTGATATTAGGCAATCTCAATCCGTTGCGTCACTTAAATGTAGGCTGAGGAAGTACTGGCTCTTGATCCTGATTTATGACTTATGATTAACTATGTGGCACTTATGACTTATGATTTATGACTTGACTGTACATATGTCCTTTCTTCTTTTGATACTTACAATATATTTATTTAGTAGTCTTTAATTAGAATTATACTAGTATATATTTGTTTATTTATCCTTTTTACATGATTATGTTTATACGTATTTGAATGCTATTTTTATCCATTGTTGTACGTTTAGCCAGCCGCTGTTTTATTTCTCTCTCTATGTAACACCTGTGGGCCACAGTGTTTCATCTACATATTTTGTGAGATTGGCCTTGGATATTGAAAACAGGCTTTGTGTCCTTTCTTTCATATTTGTTTTCTCTAGAGACACTATTTCCTGTGTCCTATTTTAAATACATACATACATAGCATCACCCCTTCATTCCCAGAGTGGAGTAGGCAGCTCTACAGAAATACCAACAAATCTAAAAAGACTTGTTGATAATTCTGTAATCACATTTTGCACAAGTAGCCTAAGATGTTTATTTACAGGTTGCAAGCCGACCTCCTAACAGTACTACAAGCCCTTATTCCCTTAGTCGCCTCTTACGACATCCACGGGAAGACATGGATAGGTACTGTTCTAACCAGGCAACCACACCGGCAAATATATGTTTTATAATGTCCCTTTCAGTACATATTTGTACATTCGTTAAACAGATGAAGCTTTTTATCTACCGCCTTGAAAGTACAACCATACGAGTAGATCTCGGGCTACTCCCGTCTTGCCTAAGTAGAGGCATTGCATTGGTTACTTACGATAGTGTACTCTTTGCCATTGCTCGTTGTCATTTTCATTTTTCGTTTCGAATTTACACGGCAAGTGATCCGTTTTATTTTGCTTTTCAATGATATTTGTATTATCGGACTTATCCATGCATATCAGCTTATCAGGCACTTATGTGTAGGGCTCGGTGTAAAACGCCATCGTTAGTTTATATTTTTGTCGATAGAAAATTTCTCAACTATTTCATTTTCGACAAAACTTGCAGTTTTCCTGTATTCTGTGGATTAAATATCTACTAAAATCTAAATTGTACCTTTAAACAAATTTGGATGACAACAAACCGGGTTATGGAGAACCATAGACTATATACACAATATTACAAATATAATGAATAATATTTATATTAGTAATGTTAGCGATTGTTGCGTAAACTATGTTTAATTGACATTAAAAACCGACGAGAAAGAAAAGGGAGTTGGGAAACTTACAGGTGGGCTCAGTCTGGGTAAACGAAGGTCTTTTCATCTTGTACAGGAGTTCTCGAAGCAATATTCCTTTTTGCTGAGGGTTCACTGCTCTTCTTCAACACTTCTTTAAGTCTTAGCCACAAATCAGTTTCAATAATTTCTTAAAAACACGTTTTTTCCTTCAGAGCAGGCGCGCGCGCGGTCGTGATGATGCTGACTGGTGTAGGGCGGGGGGAGCGCACGCGGGGTGTGCTTGATACTTTCCAACTTTTTCCGATAGATGGCGTTAAAGGAATGAAATGGGAGAAGGAGTTGTCGGTTTCCTAACATTTCCCCCCCACCGAAATCAACAATGATTTCACAATAGGTAAACACAAAGATCAATGTTGACAATGTTGTATTGGCTGTGTAAAAGTGTAATGTGTTGTTTCGAAAATCGGAAAGCTAATGGACTGTATAAAAACAATTATTTAGTTGAAATAGATACAAAATATAAACAAATTATAATAATTATAAAAACAAAGTAAAAAAGGGGTAACTGGTATTCGTGAAAACTATTATTCGTCCTGCTGGTTTGGCAGAGGACTCAATTTATTGACAGGGCGTTGTAATCGAGAAGTTTGCGTTCGCACCGTCACAACACGAACTCTACCATCAGGGCCGGGATGAACCTGTTCCACGCGTCCCAAGCTCCATTGTTGACATAGGCTATTGTCATTATGAATCAGTACCAAATCATTGATAGACAAATTAGGCGTATCAACTAACCACTTTTGTCTTTGCTGAAGCGTATGTAAGTATTCGGATTTCCACCGACGCCAGAAGTGCAAAGTGGCTTGTTGAATATATTGCCATCGCGTCAAGCGATTTATAGACGCGTCCGTCAAGTCGTAATTAGGAACCGCAATTAATGTACGACCAACTAAAAAATGTCCCGGTGTGAGGACGTCGAATTCATTTGGGTCGTTTGACAGACTACAAAGTGGCCGAGAGTTGAGGATCGCCTCTATGTTGGCGAACAGAGTACCAAGCTCTTCGAACGGTAACGCACGTGTACCGATGACACGTTTGAGGTGGTATTTGGAAGACTTAATTCCGGCCTCGAAAATTCCACCGAAATGGCTACCTGTCGGAGGGTTATACTTCCAGATCACTTTCCTCGTTGTAAACTGGTCAGTCAGTAGATTCCGATTACTATTATAAAACTCGAACACCTCAGTCAAATGTTTACCAGCGGCAATGAAATTTTTACCGTTGTCTGAACAAACCATATGTGGAAGACCACGTCTAGCTGTGAATCTGTCAAATGCAGCCAAAAAACACTCAGTAGTTAACGATGAGACTACCTCAAGATGTACTGCGCGCGTTGAATAGCAGACAAATAGGCACAAATAAGCCTTCGAAATTTTAGCGTTGCGACGGTTGGATTCCTTTGTATAAAAAGGGCCGCCCATGTCAACACCAACTGTGTGAAATGGATACACATCTTGTAAGCGACATTTAGGTAGAGAGCCCATCTTAGGCTGGTTAACAGTGGGCCTATTCCTAAAACATCTAATACATTTCGACAGGCGCGACCTTATAATACATCTAGCGGATACGATCCAATACCTTTGAGCTAGAATGTTCTGTAAGGTCCTAGGCCCAGCGTGTAAATAAACTTTGTGATAATAGTCTATCAAGATGTTAGTAAAGTGCGACCTTTTGGGCAAAATCAATGGATGTCGTTGAGCAAAAGGCAAGTTTGCTTGTGTGAGCCTACCCCCCACCATGAGGAGACCGCGACTATCAATGAACGGGTCGAGTTTACGTAGGCTCAGAGAACATCGGTTGTCCTTTTTTAACGATTCAATGTCATCTTTGAAATGCATAAATTGAACTGTTTGAACGAGTTTGTCATGTGAATTATTAAGTTCAACAGTAAGCAGTGCGCCTCTGGTTCTATTAGTGGCAGGAGCCCTAGAATTATTAATGAATCGAAGACACCAGCCTAATACACGCTGTAGTTTGAGAAAATTTGAAAATTTATGTATCATTGAGTCTAAATCCGTATTTAGATCTGAACTTGCACTCAGTAACGTGTTCTCCTTAATAGGTTTGAGTTCCAACGGTTCACCTTTGAATTCATCAATAGACCTCACTGGCCACGTGTGCTGCGGTCCGTACAGCCACTGTGGGCCGCGGAACCACTGGTCTGCGATCTGCACCAGTTGCGCTGGCGTGGCGCCGCGGGAGCACACATCAGCAGGGTTGTCAGTGCCGTTGACGTGGTACCATTGTACCTTGGACGAACCTTCATTAATTTTAGCAACGCGATTAGCAACAAAAGTTTTTAATTTGAACGCTGGTGTATTTATCCACGTCAATGCCACTGAACTGTCAGTGAACGCTAGTACCTCGCTAATCTGCACTTCCTTGGCCAAAATCGCTAATACGTATTCCAGAGTTTTGGATAATAAATGTGCAGTCATTAATTCAAGACGTGGAATTGATACTGTTTTTAAGGGCGCGACCTTAGATTTAGATAACAGTAGGCTAACATTGACGTGGCCCTGCGCGTCTTGACTGCGGATGTACACGACTGCTGCGATTCCCGCCATCGAGGCGTCGCAAAAACCTACGACCTGCGATGCGGTATAATTTTGGACGAAGACGTGCCGATCATGTTTAAGTGTCGATAGCAACGGTATTTCAGAAGAAAACGTTAACCATTCATCAAGAAGTAAGTTAGGAAGCGAATCGTCCCAACCTAACTGAGCGCACCATAGCTTTTGCATGAAATTTTTAGCTACAAAAATACACGGCGCTACGAACCCCAAGGGGTCGAACAGCTTCGCTATTTCCGATAGCACTGAGCGCTTCGTAACGTTGCGTTCCATTTGAGTCGTACGAAAGGAGAACGCGTCCGCTTTAGGTAACCAGTGTAGACCGAGAATTTTGATAGACATGGTTTTACCGTCGTCAAATTGAACCGGAGGCTCGAGTTGATCACAAGGTAATTCGTTTAATACTTGAACGCTACTACTAGACCACTTGCGTAACTCGAATCCGCCGAGTTTAAGTAACTCAACTAATTGATGTTGAATTTCCAACGCCTCGTTCACACTATCAACGGACCAAAGTAAATCGTCGACGTAGAACCCTTCGCGCAGCGCGCGGGCGGCGGCGGGGAAGTGCGCGCCCTCGTCCGCGGCCAGCTGCTGCAGCGTGCGGATCGCGAGGAACGGGCTGCTGGCCACACCGTACGTCACGGTGCACAGTTCGTACACTTGTATAGGTTTGCTAGGCGAATCGCGCCACAATATATGTTGAAATTTACGTTGCGATTTATCGATTAATATACAACGGTACATTTTAGATATGTCCGCGCACAAAGTTCGCGTAACCGGAATCGTATTAATAATTCGACAAGATCAGCCTGCAGTTTTGGACCCGTATATAAAACCGAATTTAATGACTTATTATTCGTAGTCTGACAGGAAGCGTCGAAGACTACTCGAAGTTTAGTCGAACTACTGTCAGGCTTAAAAACGCAGTGGTGGGGTATGACGTATTCCGACTCCACTTCCGTCACGTCACCGACTTGAACCATATGACCGAGCGCCGCGTAGTCGTCCATGAAATTTTTATACTCGCTCCTAAGAGTAGGCAAACGAGACAATTTGCGTTCCAAATTTTGATACCGTTTTATCGCAATTTGTTTCGAATCGCCCAATTCAGCGTCAGGTTTAAACGGATAACTCACTACATAACGACCGGTGCTGTCGCGCTTATGAGAATTAACAAACATCTGTTCAGCGATGACGTCATCTGGATTTTTAGGTACGTCACAGTCTAAACTTTCAGTCTCCCAAAACGATTTAATTAAATCATCGACCTTTGTCGCACTAGTAAACATGCACGTCGATACACTTTGAGTATTATTATTAAGTGTCAGCTGTCCCGTCACTACGTATCCGAACACGCTACTTAAAGCCAACGGCAACCCTTGTCGTGACGGGTGATATTTGCCTCCGTCGTACACGAATGGAAACACGTCACTGCCCAGCAACATGTCAATGCGACTCGAGCGATAAAAGGTAGGGTCAGCTAACACCAAATGTTTGTACTCGCTGCATAAATCTTGTGACAAATTAACCGACGGCATATCAGTAGATATTTTCGGAATGATTACCGTTTTTATATTGAAAATAGGATCATTTGACATGGCAGGTTTAATTTTACATGACACTATGCCTTGATCGCGAACTACTGCACCGCCTAGACCTGACAGCTGGGTGTTGCACTTTTGACGTGGCAACCCTAATCGCTGCGCACAATCATTCGTCATGAAGCTAGTTTGAGAACCACTGTCGATTACTGCACGCACGGGTTGATAACTGCCTAAAACGTCCCATATGTGTATAATCGCAGTGCCTAACAAAACTGTGGATCCAGTCGAACATGTCAACGAGACTTGATTCCCGTCATTATTATTATTGCAAACGGATTCAGTTTCCGTGCTTACCAAATTTACATTCACATCTAAATGTAACGTGTGGTGATGTTTATTTTTGCACACTGTACACGTTATCTTCGAAGGGCACTCATTAGACGCGTGACCTTGACGGAGACAGTTCTCGCACAGGCGCAATTCTTTGATTTTGTTAACGCGCTGCGTCGGTGTGAGTGCAATGTACTCGTAACATTTATAAATCGAATGGAAAGGCTTACTGCAATACAAACAACCTTTTTTCATATTGTTATTATCAATAGCTGCACTGCTTGACAAACATGTTTTTGCATTTCCGTTTTTAGTGATTGGTTTATTAGTATTAAATTTATTTTGAATCGAAGGGACGAAAGGTTTACTCGCGCCGGGCTTCGAAGAAGTACTTGTTGACATTTCCAACATACGAGTATGATTTGTGACAAAACCGACTAATGTTTTGAATGTTGGAATTTCTTTGTCTTTAATTTTTTGTTCGAATTCACGTCTAGAAACCGGGTCCAAATTACGCAATCCTATGTAACACAGTATAAATCCCGATAAATCATCAATTTTTAGCAATTCTAGCGCTTGAACACACTCTTGAAATGTTTCTAAAAAGGAATTTAATCCGTTTACAGATTCGTTGGAAAGCGGTTTAAACGCAAACAACTTATCCATATAGCGTGTAGCTATAGCACGTGTATTTTCATACCTATCAGACAAGGCCTTCCACACAATATCATAATTGTCACTTGACACTGGCAAACTTCTGACAATTTGAAGCGCGGGTCCTGTGACAACAGACGTTAGGTAATAGAATTTCTCGATATTACCTATCGTTTTATTTGAATGGATTAAACTCGAGAATGTGTCGCGAAATGTAATCCAATTCTCCAATTTCCCGTCAAAATGAACTAAATCAATTTTAGGTAAGCGGGGATGGGCGCCGCCGCGTTCCGGCTCAGTTTTGATTTCGTTGACATTTTCTAACGGTTTTGAAATGCAATCGATTTTTTGAAAGATACTTTTTATCTCGAAATATAATTCATCGAACGCGTGTACCTCTTGGCTACTGACGTTATACGACGGGTTCCTTAATAATTCAAGCTCTGCGATCTCATCGATAATATTTTCAAAAAGTTCCCGCGTAGAATCAAGGTCACTGACCCGCACGGACAATTTACTGAGCTCCGAGGGATTACTCTCGACCACTTTCGCCAAATCGTAATATTGTTGAACACGTCTAAAATATCGCTCTTTTTTATTGATTAATGTTTTGCTTTTGATGTTGAGTTCGTCTTCGGACAGCTTAGACAGTGATACCGCCATTTTGATTTCGAAGTAAAATGAACGTAGGTACCTAGTTAGGGACCACGCGCCGCGTGCTTATAAGTACAATAAATTGAGTCAAAAAACGTAGTTATATAACGCAGAAATAGATATTATAATATTTGACTGCGCCACTACAATATTGTCATAAATAGAACTATTGAACAAATATTTATGCAATAAATAGGATGTGTAGGTACCTAAGAGGTCGAAGGTTATTACGTGAAATGTGTTTGAACTTGTTTTTACCTATTCTGAAACTTTGCATCCGGTTAGAAGAACCAAATATGTTGCGTAAACTATGTTTAATTGACATTAAAAACCGACGAGAAAGAAAAGGGAGTTGGGAAACTTACAGGTGGGCTCAGTCTGGGTAAACGAAGGTCTTTTCATCTTGTACAGGAGTTCTCGAAGCAATATTCCTTTTTGCTGAGGGTTCAATGCTCTTCTTCAACACTTCTTTAAGTCTTAGCCACAAATCAGTTTCAATAATTTCTTAAAAACACGTTTTTTCCTTCAGAGCAGGCGCGCGCGCGGTCGTGATGATGCTGACTGGTGTAGGGCGGGGGGAGCGCACGCGGGGTGTGCTTGATACTTTCCAACTTTTTCCGATAGATGGCGTTAAAGGAATGAAATGGGAGAAGGAGTTGTCGGTTTCCTAACAGCGATTAACATTGAGTATTGAGTATATTCAGTGTAAATACTAAATTATTGATTAAACGGAAACGGAAGGATTAAATATTAACTACACTTGGTCATTATTGGGCCACCTCTCTGATTGGCCGATTCCCAACCAATCAGAGGTAAACCCGCGTTTCTGATGAAAGAGTGGGAACTGGAAAAGCAACCCGAGAAACCACTAGCATAACCCAGGGCATTCTGCTATTACGAGTCACACCGATAAGTAGTTAAGCTGAAACTCTGCTGATTTAAGGTAAGATGTACATAATACAAACCGTCTGTAATTTCCGTTTTTATTTAAATGTGTAAACTGGTAAAGTGTATTGTGATTAATAAAATTATTTAAACATGCATTGGTCTACCTACTCCTTTTCATCTCAGAAGTGGGATGAAGGTGGATATATTTATCCAAACTGAGCCAGCCTCCAAAAGTTACAAGGTTTTCATTTTTTTTTTCTTCTTTATCACTATTTTATTTAAAATAATATTTTAAATACAACAAAAAGGAGTAGGCTTAAGCTAAGTGTTTATTGTGTTCTATTGATTATAGATGACGGTAACCGTGAGTAGGTACAAACTTGCTTTACTATGTGGGATATTCTGCAGCTTGATGTTATTAATGGTACCTCAGGCTTATTGCCTAACGTGCTCACGGTCGCAATCGTTTTCATTTTTGACAGTTCGAAGACGAGTCTGCTGTCAAAATGAAAACAATCGTTTCACGTAACGTCAATTTATTTGAAAGCGATAGCGAGCCATTTCTGAAACCAAGTGAATGAATGATTTGCCAAAAATTGGTTATTCAGTGAATAAAAACGGTACAATTAGGGACTTTTGAGAGAATCTAACTCATTAGTTAGTTAAAGAACATTTGCAAAAACATCTCTTGGTTACGTCTCATTACATTCACTTGGTTTCGTTTAAGAAGGCGATTACGGTCGTAATCATGATCATTCTGGTACACAATACCAATGTTTCAAAGCGCTCGTAATCGTAATCGCTTTCGACTGTCAAGTTGATCGCGATCGCGAGTACGTTAGGCAATAAGCCTGCTGGTCTATCCATACGGTTTACAATCTAAACAAAATGCAACGTAATTTTTTAAATACTTTTGATTATAATTGCTTATCGAATTTATAGTGATGCGAATCTATGGACTGAAAGTAGTATTGTCACGAATGATTGAGTTGTTGACTAAGTAAATAATTTATCATGAATTCCATTTATTGAATTGGAATCTTTTTGATTCAATTTATATTATTCACTCAGTGGTTCAATTAATATACGGCAAACATCTTACGTAATAAATAACATTCGCAGATTCATATTTGTTATGATAGATGAATACAGTTATACAAATGTAAACAGATAATGGAGACGCGATCACCACCCAAGCCTGGGAGCCGCAAGGAAGTGGAGGGTGAGCCGATCGGCAGGGGTCGAAGACCTGATCACGACCCTGCACGGCAGACTCCACTGCGGCGCCAGCTTCGGAGCGAGGGAGCGGAAGGGAGCTATACAAGGCAAGTCCGCAATCGCTCATATTCTCGATCAAGGAGTAGGGAGTTGTCGGTGGTACTTGAACCGGTGACTCAAGGCCGACAACAAGACTCCGCGGATCGAAGGCATTATAATAATCATAAAAGCCGGTCTAGATCCCGACGCCGCGATACACCTAGACAATCCAGAAGGTCTTCGTATGGCGATCATGATCAAATGCGGTCTAATAGACGCGATTCCTCAGGTGACGAGCACGCACCGAGGGGGACGGCGACGCAAGCGTAGTTCGAGTAGCGATAGTTACGATAGTCCCGTCAAACGCTTATTGAAGCGCAGGAGAAGTCGAGCCCCCTCGCGGCGTGCGCGTCAACACTTACCACATAATTATAGCGATTTACCTGGTGAAACACACGGTATCATAAATCAGTTTCTAGAGATTATAAGGAATATGAAGGGACCGTCGACCTCTAAGCTTTCTTTGACAAACGTTCTTCCCGAGTTCGACCCAATGTGTAAAGACCAAACAATAATAACATGGCTAACCAAAGTAGAAGAATGTGCGGAAATTTACAATTGGGACGAACGCGAGATTATTCATTTTGCTATTCCAAAACTAAGTGGTATCGCTAAGCAATGGTATCAAGGATTGAGTTCAGTACTTTATACGTGGAATGAATGGAAAAGAAAGCTTATCGAGTCATTTCCGTGTAGAGAAGATTACGCAGAATTACTAACCGACATGTTGGCCAAGCGAGCGCGTTACGGAGACTCCCTGGAACAGTACTATTACCTAAAAATTAACTTATTAAACAAATGCGGTATCACGGGACGTAAAGCTGTAGATTGTTTATTACATGGGGTAGATGATCGCGCGGTTAAGGTAGGGGCACACGCCGCCCGTTTTCGTGAACCTGAGGATGTATTGAAATATTTTAAGAGTTTTAAGCCTGCCAGTAGCAAAGGGGTAATAGATAGGAATGACCGTGATAAGAGAATAACTCAATTAACTTTATCAGAAAGGAAAGTAGATTCTAGTAAGAGACTTAATGTTAATATTTTTAAGTGCTATAACTGTAGTGAAGAAGGGCATTAAAGTTTCAAATGTAGTAAACCACCGAACAAGTGTAGTTTCTGTTCTAGAATGGGCCATCTCGACTCATACTGTAGATCTAAACCCTCGAACAGCACTCAAATAACGAATCAGCGTGACAGTGATCACAAAAACGTAAAACAAGTAGCTGTGGTAGATCAAGCAAATACATCGAATTATAAGTACATTATTGACATATGGGCTAATAAGAGCTTACTCTCCTGTCTGGTAGATTTAGGCAGTCAGTGTACATTAATTAGAGAGAGCGAAGCCAAAAAGTTGCAACTTAGTTTAGACACACGTAACCTACCGATATTACGAGGTATAGGTGGCCATCATGTACAACCACTTGGTAAGTGTAGTGTGGACCTTACAGTGCAGGGTATAGAGGAGAATGTAGAGGTATTTGTTGTACATGATGCAGCTCTAAAGCACCCTATTCTCTTGGGCCATTCATTTACAGAGATTTGAGATTTTCAGAAACCTAATATTACTATTACGAAGACCCCCGAACAAATCGTTTTTGAGAAATCGTACGAGCATAAACTATTTTTAATGGTTCAGCATGATGTCACAGTTATGCCTGGACAACTAGCTACTATTTCGGTCGAATCACGCACTAAGTATACAGGGACAATATACGTAAATGGTACAATTCGGAATGTTGCTAACGAGGAACATTATTTACTTCCGGGAGAATATAAGTTAGAAAACGGTTTAGGTCACTTGCTTGTTCAAAATATATGTCAAAGGTCAATAATTTTTAAACAAGGTATTTTACTGACTCGGTCTACACCAGTCTTAGTTGAACGCGATGTATGCTCAGTATCGTTCAATGACCAAGATTTAAACGAAGTCAAATGTGGTAGTCAGATCGATGACGAGCAGAGGCATCAACTTCAGGAATTTACACGCATGCCATTTGGGCTAGTAAATGCTCCGTCGGTATTTCAGAAGACAATGAATAAAATTTTAGCGGAAGCCAAAATAAAATACGCACTTTTATATATGGACGATATTTTAATTCCAGCTCGTACTTTTGAGGAAGGTCTGAGTAGGTTAGAGGAGGTCTTAGCTCTCTTGAAGCAAGGGGGGCTTACCCTAAAGCTGTCTAAATGTAACTTTTTCATGGATAGCATCGATTTTCTAGGCTTTGAAATAAACGCCGAAGGTATTAAACCAGGCGAAAGGAAAACTAAAGCTGTATCTAAATTTCCCACACCAACAAATCAACGGGAACTACAGCAATTTATTGGGTTGGCAAGCTTCTTCAGAAGGTTTGTTCAAGGTTTTGCAGCTAAAGCTAAACCATTGACTGACCTACTTCGTAAAGATACAGCTTGGACATGGGGCACTGAACAAAATAATGCTTTCCAAAATATTAAGTCCTTACTTGTCCAGAGACCTTTGCTAGCACTTTATGACCCCAGTAAAGAGACGCAGGTACACACCGACGCAAGTAAAATAGGAATAGCTGGAATACTTCTACAGAAAGATGACGTAGGACAATTTAAGCCCGTAGCGTATTATAGCAGGAAAACGACTCCGGATGAACAGAAATTCCATTCATTCGAATTGGAAACACTAGCCGTAGTAAATTCTCTCAACAAATTTCGTGTTTATCTAATAGGAATCCCGTTTAAGATCATCACAGACTGTAATGCTCTTAGGACTACTTTATCTAAAAGGGACTTGATACCGCGTGTGGCGCGTTGGTGGCTTCAGCTACAGGAGTACAACTGTGATATAGAGTATCGACCTGGGTCCAGCATGTCCCATGCCGATGCCCTTAGCAGGAACCCTGTGGGTGACGCCACTGAGGAGCTACACGTATTAAATGTCCTCGTAGTTGGCACAGAAGACTGGATAAACACTGTGCAGAGTAGCGATGATGAGGTCACACAAATCAAAAAAACATTGAGTGACCCCAACTCTAACAAAGTGACGGATATCGTAAAAAAATATGTTCTAAAAAATGGTAGAGTCTATCGTATTATAGGTAAAGAAGAGGGTGATATTCGTTGGGTCGTTCCCAGAGGCGTACGATGGCAAATAACTAAGATAAACCACGACGATTTAGGTCATTTTGGCGTAGACAAAACGTTGGCACTTATACAAAAAGTGTATTGGTTTCCCAAAATGAGACGGTTCGTCAAGAAATATGTTAAATCATGTTTAGAGTGCGCACGTACCAAAGACAAAACAGGTAAACAACACGGTGAACTGCATCCGATTCCTAAATTCGAGATTCCTTTTCTCACTATCCACGCAGACCACTTAGGTCCATTTATTCGTAGTAAGAAAGGTAACTGCTATCTTTTAGTAATAATCGATGGTTTCACAAAGTACCTATATTAATATTAAGCCGGTTCGCGACACTAAAACTTGTTCAACAATCAAGGCAATAAAAGAGCATATAAGTTGTTTTGGGGCACCAACTAGGTTAATAACGGACAGGGGAACATCTTTTACCAGCAGTAGTTTTCGTGCATTTACTCAACAAATGGGAGTTAAGCACATCTTAAACGCGGTAGCCACACCTAGGGCGAACGGGCAATGCGAACGTTATAACAGAACCATCCTTAGTGCGTTATCTTCAAAAATCGATAATAAGGATGATAGGAGTTGGGATGATTTTATCCCCGACATTCAAGTAGGTCTCAATACGACCATACATAAGACAACAGGGAAAAGTCCATCTGAACTACTATTCGGGTTTAATATTAATAGTAGTTCCGATGTCATTTTAAGCGAAGTAATAGACGATACCCGGGAAACTGTAACCGAAAATATAGAGCAGGTTCGTAAGGAGGCTTGCACGAAAATTGCTGACCAACAAGTGAAAGATAAAACCCGTTTTGATTCGAAACGTTTAACTGGTCATACGTACACTGAAGGTGATCTTGTGAGCGTTAGGAGAGAGGTACCTAGTGACGGGAAGTCGAAAAAGTTAGCGATTAAATTTCAGGGTCCTTAGCGCATCTCTAAGGTTTTACCGAATGAT
Source organism: Acleris holmiana (assembly GCA_949316455.1). Lineage (NCBI taxonomy): Eukaryota > Metazoa > Arthropoda > Insecta > Lepidoptera > Tortricidae > Acleris > Acleris holmiana. The sequence goes on from OX438779.1 coordinate 12,726,005, forward strand.
CGTTTCTTAATTATGGATACACCCTTAACGCGCAAGCATGGCCATCGGTACGAAAATGTAGTAGCTTTAGACAAAATAAAACCCTGGCTTGTATTCGATAGAAACTTCGACAGTTCAGGATCAGAGTCAGAAAAAGACATAGAGCAGTGTTGATTAATAAATTAATTACAATCCTGTAAACTCTTGCAATAATTTTATCCTATAATGAGCTTCATAAATGTTCTAAAAACTGAAATCTAGTATTATTGTAGAAACAGTGTTAATATAGTATAGGTACAATAACTAAAGTTAATGTCTAGAAATTAATTTAATGCATTAATTATGTACAACGCGATAGTGATTAATTAATTTTCTGGTAATAATTTTGTAATTATTCTTACATAGGTAACATCTAGATAAGTTATGAACTTAGGATGTATTCTTTAAATGCAAGTATTGTATAATACATAGACAGTAGTATTTGTAATGAACAACCTATAAAACACAGTTAATTAATTAATGATGAAAATTGGTCTTGTAAAACATTAATTGTAATTAAGGTACTTTACTGTAAACCTTCTCTGTATAAGTAGATAAATTTAGATATCATTCTCTTAAAATGTTAAGCATTCTTGTAATTGACTAATTAACTTTGACCTATATTGATTTTAGTTAAATTTAATAATATTTCACTGTAAGCGATGGGACTCGCTTTAGCAGGATGCCCGAGCTGTTAGCGATTAACATTGAGTATTGAGTATATTCAGTGTAAATACTAACTTATTGATTAAACGGAAACGGAAGGATTAAATATTAACTACACTTGGTCATTATTGGGCCACCTCTCTGATTGGCCGATTCCCAACCAATCAGAGGTAAACCCGCGTTTCTGATGAAAGAGTGGGAACTGGAAAAGCAACCCGAGAAACCACCAGCATAACCCAGGGCATTCTCCTATTACGAGTCACACCGATAAGTAGTTAAGCTGAAACTCTGCTGATTTAAGGTAAGATGTACATAATACAAACCGTCTGTAATTTCCGTTTTTATTTAAATGTGTAAACTGGTAAAGTGTATTGTGATTAATAAAATTATTTAAACATGCATTGGTCTACTCCTTTTCAGTAAGCATAAGATATGATAAGATTAAGCAGAATTGTATTTGCGTATGTAAACAAATTTGTGCTAGGGTCACGCCACTCCAAATTATACAGATAACGCTTCTTATATAAACGTGTTCAGCCAGCATCACAGCATACCTCCAAGATTTTTAAGAGACAAACAAGATGGCTTCCAAGGTGAGTAATTACTAATTATTACTGTCGATCGTCGCTACTCCCTAGGGTACTTAGGTTTTATATTTAATTATAAATATATTCACCTCAGCACCTCAAAAAGGCCGGTTTTGCTGTTTAAAGGCAGTGAGCAAAATTCGATTTTGTTGCGAGCGTGAGACAAAGTAACTTTTTAATTTATTTTCACAACATAAAGAATCGCCCGGCTGGGGGACCAATATACGTCGTTTAATTTTGACCATGTTGTTTTTCTTTTACCTTTGGGTTATATGTTCTCACTGCTGAGGTTAAAAGTTGTATGTGCTACACGAGACCAAAGTTGTTTACATCTCGTGTCTTTGAATCCCTCGCTGCACTCAGGATTCTAACAATGTCTATTTCAGCCTCTGCGCCTATAGCCAAGATGCGATCGCTAACTAGAGTTTCGAATAGTATTGTTTTTAAACCAATCGCGTCACTGGTAGATTACGTCTTACGAAAAGTCACGTGATCTACCAGTGATGCCATTCGTTGGAAACGCTAGTTAGCGAACGCCCCTTGGCTATAGGCTCGACTCGTTAGTAATGATAAAAAGAATCAATTGGGATGTGTTCTATGTTAAAAATCTAATAGGACAAAGTCATTAACAAATGATTGTTCGTTTTATGTTATTCAAATAATTAAATAAACATAAAATAAAATGAAGAGGTAGTAACCACCCTCGCTTTGCTCGGGTAGACAAATATCTCGTGTCATAATGGCTTACTTTAGTCCCTTGTTGAACAATCTAATACTATTAATGTTTATATGCATATTCCCCGTAGAGGCACGTGGCCAACCACACTGAAACATACCTTACCGTACCTTATATTGGAGCCAATTCGGATCGTTTTATAATTTTAAATATCTCGAAACATGAAATTTTTAAAAGTCAATATATTTTCTTGTTTAGTCTAAGAAGAATAGAGATTGACTCGAGAATTTAGCTTTTTTTAACTTTCCCTTTTAAACCCCCGACGGAAAAAGAAGGGTGTTGTAAGTTTGATGTGTATGCAGCAAATGTTTGTTTCAGATCGCGTGCTTAGTTCTCGCCTTGGTTGTTGCGGCCAACGGTAAGTACCTACTGTTCTTCTGCACAGCTTCCCCTAAACCCATGATCGATTTGTACAGAAAACCGGCAAATAAATCTTAAAAAAAGCTAGGGTGGATTTTCCAAAAACTGTATGTTTTAAGTTCATTGAATATGTATTAACATATTTCTTATTTGTTTCTTCAAAAATAGCCGAGCTCTTTTACAAACTTTATTTATTTATTTATTTATTTAATCTTTATTGCACAAAAAAAGAATACACTTAGTATGCAAAAGGCGAACTTAATGCCGTAAGGCATTCTCTACCAGTCCACCCCACACTTTCACCCCATTTCAGCCCTATAGGTCGATTTTCCATAATCACTAAGAGATATTATTACTTATCCTGTTCATTTCTAGGTTTCCCACTTCAAAAATGGATAAACTCCCATACAAAATTACACTCCCAATTTCACAATAAAGGGGTTGGTTGGTGGATACAAAAATTAGTATGAAAAGTATTTTTTTATGGTTTTCGTACTCTTGTTTCAATTAGTTTGTTAGCGGCCGGCCTATTAGCCTGAAAGTCTTTTTATATTAATCCCTAATGAAAATGACTGTGACATAAATAAGACGAGTATGGAACTGTGAAACCTATAATAACCTAATTTTGCAAAGTTTATTCAATGTTTTTATTTTTTCTGTGCAGCATTCCCGTACGGCGGCGGTCAGGTGGGCCTGACCGCCACCCTGGGGGGTGGCTTCGGGGCTGGTCAGGCCCAGGGTGGCTTCGGGGATAGTCACGGCCAGGGTGGCTTCGGGGGTAGTCACGGCCAGGGTAGCTTCGGGGGTGAACAGGCCCAGGGTGGTCTTGGTCAGGGTGGTCACGGCCAGGCAGGATTTGAAGGTAGTCAAGGACAAGCAGGGTCCCACGGAGGTCAAGGACAGGGAGGATTCGGCGGTGGTCAAGGACATGGACAAGGAGGATTAGGAGGTCACGGACAGGGAGGATTTGGAGGTAGTCAAGGACAAGCAGGGTCCCACGAAGGTCAAGGACATGGACAAGGAGGATTAGGAGGTCACGGACAGGGAGGATTTGGAGGTAGTCTAGGACAAGCAGGGTCCCACGAAGGTCAAGGACAGGGAGGATTCGGCGGTGGTCAAGGACATGGACAAGGAGGATTAGGAGTTCACGGACAGGGAGGATTTGGAGGTAGTCAAGGACAAGCAGGGTCCCACGGAGGTCAAGGACAGGGAGGATTCGGCGGTGGTCAAGGACATGGACAAGGAGGATTAGGAGGTCACGGACAGGGAGGATTTGGAGGTAGTCAAGGACAAGCAGCATCCCACGGAGGTCAAGGACAGGGAGGACTCGGCAGTGGTCAAGGACATGGACAAGGAGGATTAGGAGTTCACGGACAGGGAGGATTTGGAGGTAGTCAAGGACAAGCAGGGTCCCACGGAGGTCAAGGACAGGGAGAATTCGGTGGTGGTCAAGGACATGGACAAGGAGGATTAGGAGGTCACGGACAGGGAGGATTTGGAGGTAGTCAAGGACAAGCAGGATCCCACGGAGGTCAAGGACAGGGAGGACTTGGCAGTGGTCAAGGACATGGACAGGGAGGGCCCCACGGAAGTCATGGACAGGGTGGATTCACATCTGATGTTGGATTCTCAAATGGCCAAGTTCAGGGAAGCTTGGGTTACCAACAACGCGGATACTAGACTTTAAGAATACGAAACAATTTGGTTTTTATAGTCTTACAATCACATTGTGGAAGTAATAAAATTGAAATATAATTTAAGCTTTCTTGTCTCTTAATTAATAACAGTCCAAACGTCTGAAAATTGCCTGCGGGTTAGTACTTCTCTCTCGCTCGTCCCATACTATTGGATCCTAACCCTAAAGTAAGTACTTTGAAGACTTCTTGCACTGTACCAACCTTTCCTGATAAGTCCATTCCATCTCACTTGTCTTATTTAGTAATCACTTTATAACCTCAAAATGCTCCTTTTTCGCATAAAATAACAATTTGCTCATGAAACAGTCGTGTAAAAAAAGACATACAGTCGAATTAAACCTCCTCCTTTTTGAAGTCTATTAAAAACTATCCATGATGTAAATTCAGGAAAATGTTGTGCAAATTGTGGTCCTTAGTTGCCTTATTTAGCAGGAAACCAATGTTTTAGGAAAAAAAGATGCATTTTACATGCAAAAGGCTAATAAATAAGACAATATAAGTATCTAAGATTGAATGGATGGGAATTTAATATTGGCCAAAACTGGTAACGTCTGAAATACAAAATGCATAATACTCTAAAGTCTTAAACAAAACCTTAATATTTCTTGGAAAATAAAAAGATGAAGTTGCACACCATTGCCCAGACTACTAAGTATATTAGGTACATTACGCATTAGATTAGTAAGATTTGCACTGAGGTCAGATAGCAACATACCCTGCCAGTTGTCACGTGCATGAGACAGCCAGCTAGACACGGGAGGTAGAGAAAAAGGTGTGCGTCTTCGTTGGTGTATATTTCCAAAGTGAATTCAATAAATCGAATAGATAATAGTACTTAGTTTATGCAACAGTTGTATAAGAGAGGTCAAAAAAGACGAGTGGTGCTGTTACGATGTGAGCCGCAGGCGAACATCATAAAGCAAGACGCCACGAGTATTTTTTGACTTAGTTATACACCGTTGCATACAATACTTTTTCTACGACTAGGTTTCAAATAAAATGCAAAATTAAATTAACAAAATTTTATTCATATACCTAGGTTTAGAATACGAACGAACGAAGCACAGAACAACAAACGAGCGGGAAACATTCAAAAACGACAAAATATGTGTCTATGGTTAACTTTATTTTTAAATTGATGTGCACTTGCTAGGTTTTATATTAAAAAAAAAGTTGCACAATCGATTTAACTTGTGAAATAGGGACTAAAAAACACCTAATGATTTGGGAAATGAATTCTTTTACCTGATTGGTCGATTTTAATATAGCTGCATTCTGTTTGGTTGATACCATATTTTTTTAGTAAAAGAGTTTACATACCAAAAAAGAACCTAACGTTCCGATTGACAGTCAATGTGTATTGTGATTGGTGGTTAATTTGGTGAAGTATTTTGATTGGTTAAATTAACCTAGGTGTAAGCTTTGGCAGCTAGGCATGTCGTTTTGGCTCAAAAAAGCACAAGTGCTGTTAAGGGGAATAGACTAGATAGACTTTTCTACGGAATGTTCTGCGGACATATTATCTATATTTTTATATTAGTGTTCGTGACTATATAAATGACAGATAAAAGTACAGGAGTAGGAAAAACCAATTAAAAAGCCATCGGCGGCAGATGAGTGGAACTAAATAGTAAGCCGTCACAGTAAGAAGATAGCATAGAACGATGACCATAAGTAAGCAGATGGCGCTTATCCAACAACAAAATGTGTGGTTGCCGGGTTAGAATAGTGCCACTCCATGTCTTCCCGTGGATGTCGTAAGAGGCGACTAAGGGGATAAAGGCTTGTAGTACTGTTAGGCGATGGGCTTACAACCTGTCACTAATACACTAGTAAACTTCTTGGCCTGATTGTGCAAAATGTGGTTACAGAATTCATGCAAGTCTTTTTGGGATTGTTGGTATTTCTGTAGCTCTGCCTACCCCACTCTGGGAATGAAGGCGTGATTTTATGTATGTAAAGTAGATTTCAAGCTATCCTAGATGGAGCTGTCAGTGACACTGCCCATTACTTTTGGCGTGATACTACATAGACGACTTGCACTGAGGTCAGTTTTACAAAATTATTTACAGTGTACTATGTACAATTTATTTACAATGGTAATAATGAGCTTTGCCATAGTAATAACCGCTCTTTTATAACCATTATAGAATTGTTAATACCATGGTTACCGACATTCCGGATCCAGTCTTGGCGTTTAGTTGACATCATAATATTAAACGTTAAAAATGTTTAATAACATTGAAATGACGTTGATTAATAACATGTAGAAATTAATAACAAATAGAAAGATGTGTTTTAAATCCCTTATTTCTTAAATCACAAAAAATACAATATTCCAGCCATTGCTTTTATTTCATATCATAAAACAGCTTAAAAAAAACGAAAATTCTGTTAATACTCTGGAAAATACAATGAAATATCAAGATTTTCCTTAATAAGATCAATTCTTCGAAATTTAATTAGAAAATTCCTAAGTTTGAAATTAATACTTTGAAAAACCCGCCCGTGTAATTGCCGGGTTAGAATGGTGCCACACCATGTCTTCCCGTGGATGTCGTAAGAGGTGACTAAGGGAATAAGGGCTTGTAGTACTGTAAGGCGATGGTCTTGCAACCTGTCACTAATACACTGGTAAACATCTTAGCCTGATTGCGCAAAATGTGGTTATAGAATTACCAACAACTTCAACAAGTCTGTTTTGGAGTTGTTGGTATTTCACTCTGTGAATGAAGGCATGTTGTCATGATTGTATGTATGTACTTTGAAAAATACTTTGGGATATAGGTTTCAATAGTTTCAGGAACGAAGTTCCGTGCTCAACATACCGAACCCGAGACCACTAGGTTCGTAGGCACGGTTACTAAATACTAAATAGACAAACCCTGTCGTAGTGTTTAATATTTTTCTTATGTCTATGCAACAGTCACTATTAGCAACAACATTGGCAAATGACAACCGTTGTGCTCCATCCGGGAAATGATTACTTCATTCCACGAGTTAATTAATATTGTTCCCACGCGGAAACAATTAGAAGATCAATCAATAGAATCAATAATTAATTATGTACCGGGATTGTGTAATTACCACGATAAGTTTGGAGTTCATAAGTGTTATAGAAGCACAAATAAACCAGAGATGTGTCATAACGTCGTGAGACCCAACGTGCCATAGGATAAACATAATCAAGGCCATTTATCGCAAAGATTATAAAGCTCATTTTTACTTGTTTCAAATTTGCCAATGGCATTTCAGAGCGAAGGTAACTGAAGGAACTTTATTTTCTTGACGGTATATTCAAATTCCCACGTACAAAAATATTTCTGTTTGTATTAGGTGGGCCTCACGAGCTAAAAGATCAATTAGATAAAAGTATCAAACCTTCAATATAATGGTGACCCCTTGGCGAGCTGGTATCTCTTAAACCCAATCCGTTGCCATCAAGCCCAGCTTAGAACTATCCCTAAATACATAGAAGGCATCCAAGACTCAGGAACAAATACTCGTGCTCATCACACAAATATCTGGCCTTACCGGAATCGGGACCGGGAACTAGGTCAACGTGTCAAAATTAAAATTATGAGTGGAGATTATTCCCTGCATTAAGCACGTATAAGTTCTACGAAATCACCGTGGGAGAGCCGTTTACAATGTGTCTCCTCGGACGCTACATGACAGCTTATTGTTGCGATAATCATCTCTCTTAGAATGATTTCAATCATTATCTCATTTTCAGCACGCTTATTTGTCATTAAATTGCTTGCTTCCTTAGATATATAAGGATGGTTCGCTCAACCACGGCAAGTCATCGCACAGGCTTCATTCATAGTGTTTCTTCAGACCGACAGATACAAAAAATATACAAAATGGGGAAACTTATTGTAAGTACATATTTCATATTTAGGTTTTACTAAAAACGGCGAATGTTTTTGATCCGTAGTAAATTCTGCTAACAGTTTTCTCCGTCATAAGATTAACGTGGTTTAATGTACACTAACTTCATAATCTTCACAAAATTTACAATAAATACTGCACCGAGCAGTGCAGCAGTGTTTTCTAATAAAATTATTTTAGAGTGCTTATTTGTTGTGCAAATTAATAAATATTTAATAGGATATTAGCTGTTATCCGCTCCATCCGCGTAGAAGTCGTATGTCGCTATTCTCAAGCTAACTTCATACTAAATTTCATCTAAATCGGTGCAGCGGTTAAGCCGTGGAAACGTAACAGACACACAGATATCAATATTAGTATGAATATGGATGGAAATGACATAAGCTACTTTCATCCGTTAAGTCATACACTCGAACGTTGATTGTACTTACATTCATTTGCTCGCTTAATTTGGGGTTGACGAGACCAACTTAGGGACATCTCTTATGCCCGTATTAATAAACTGATCTCGGTTTAAATGCCCGTCTCAAGATACGTCAAAAATGACAGTTTTCTATGGTTTGACGTTTACTTTGACATATCTTGAGATGGGCATTTAAACCGAGACGAGTTTATTAATACGGGCCTTAGTCTTAGGGCAAGTTTTTTGATCCGCAGTTTGCTCAACTAAGGGCTGACTTTTCCTCTAAGAAACAGTATCTGACAGTTACATTTTAGCTCTATCTTTTTCTTTCATATGACAGAGAAAAGGAGAGTGATATAATAACCTTAACTGATAAGTACTTTTATCCATAAAAACTTAAACCGCTGATAAATCTTAGACACCTTACTAGCAGAAGGAGGCCTATTGATTTCTCGCTTCCTCCGTGCCTTAATAAGGGTAAGGTGATCTCAAACCATCTCGATCAAAGACAAAGTTTATCTAAAAATAACTGTTTTACGGATGGATGTTAATTAATGATGAATCAATGCAAATTCTGCGTTTGCCCGCGATTTTCCTCGTGAAGAAATACATTGACATTATTGCTACAGGAACTATATAAACTCTAGGTACTATCTGAGATGTAAAGTATTATAATTTTTCATGGCACGGAGTATCAGTGAGCAAATTTTCATTTAAACCCGTTCAGCCGCTTATACGTGATAGAAATACCAACTTTTAAAATATTAGTAGGAAGAAGGATATTAGGAAATAGGCTAACCGATACGAAACAAGTGTGGGTTGTCCTCCAATTAATGCGCGTCCCTTGTTGATTTACGTTGTGTAGGCAAGGGTGTGCGGCAAATATTTCATAACATTAACACAGTCTTAATTAATCCGTACTGTTTAGGTCCTGCTAGCGCTACTGGTTTTGGTAGCCGCGGCTGCCGCCGACGACGCCACAACGGAGGCCGACGCCACAACGCCGGCGGCTACCGGCAACGACACCGCCCCCTCGGCCGCCGCGCTCTCCGACGGCGACCCCATCGACCCCGCTGACCCCAACCTTGACAGATAGACCAAGCTCTAGAACAATAGTCCTGGCCAAGATGCAAACGCTGTTAACGTTCCTATTTTCTATCGACTCGAAATAACATAAGACATATACCTGTGGAGACAAAATATGGCACAACCATCTGTGGAAGCCCCGCGGGCCTCCTCCCTTTTTTCACCTATCAGATCATTTTCTGCATTAAACATTCAAATGGCCGCTTGCTAGCCGTCTTGCTTTATTGACAATATGTTTCAATAGGTGAAAGCGAGACAATATAGTGATCCACCGTTGATTTATTCTTCGTCAAAGCACGAGTGGAGAGAGCCCGCTGGGCCCGTGCCACAAATGACAGTTAAAAGATCTACAGCCCCGGAGGCCAGCTCCACAGCTGAGGGGATTAAGCGGTTGACGCGATCTCTCATCCGCTTACGTCAATCCTATACATTGTCGATGTTAGGGAATCGCTAACTTAGCGCTATGCATCTTGACTAGGCACTCAGGGCTGGCACAACATGCTCGCTACTCTTAAGGGCACTACATTTATTTGACGATGATCGGCAATTACGGGTACGATCCCAAAAATAAGTTGGGAGAATGAAAGAGGTTTGCAGTGAAATTGGCAACATTATCCCATTTATACCGAAAATCTACTGTAAAAGTTACCAAACCAGTAAACATTTTTGCCCAGGTATATCTTGTGGTGAGCCTACCATCGCCGAATATGTGCAAGACCCATGAGGTATGCTGCCTGCCTGTGTCAATCCGTGTTGATATTCTCCCTTTCTTTTACCTTTCCTAATAATGACACATGGGTTACAACTTTTACTCTGGTTAACGCAAGGTCGTTCGATTTGTTTAGAGAAAGGCATAAATTAGGCAGTTGCGGACATATATTATTAACTGCTAAAACTTGACAAGTTCCAGTCGTCAGAATAGAACCATATAAGTATTATATTATATTTGCTGACTGAAACTTGTCACAATTTGGCAGTTCATAATTCGGCCACTGATAAAAGATAAACGAGGTTAACTTTACTTAGGAGCTGAGAATGAAGAACAAATGGATTCCAAAGTTGATGAATATAAGCTTGCAGAAAAAAGTATACCTACCCTTAGTAATTAAGTCCTTATAATGAGATGTCAAAGTTGAAATGGAGCGTAGACCTGATGGCGGTTTGCTGCGGAAACACCTGGAGATTCAGATGGTGCAATGATAGAGGGTCAACGTGTCGTGATGATTAGAGTGATGAGATAGCCACTTACAACGAGAATGATTGAAAAGGAATGCTGATGATAAGATCCGAAATAAGTTATCCGCGTAAATCTTGTCAGCTTGATCATAAGATGCTTATTTTATGTACTTAAATAATATTAAGACGTACCTTCAGTGTTATTAAATTTCAAATGTAGAATTCAAAATTTAAAACAAATAATATAGTAATATGCATAATTTATAATCTTAACTAATGTTTTACATATTATTATAAATAATTTTAATACAGTAGCACATTTTAATTATATTACTTATGTATGGAAATAAATATTAGGAATAACTATTTATTTCATAATCAGTTTCGTGTTATTTATCTTAAAACTCCTTTTGATTTACTTGACAGTAATGGTACACGAGTTAGAAAATATAAGATACCATAATTTATCAAAAGCAATTAAGATTTACCAAGTGAACTTGAGCCGAAAACTTCGTTTTTTTGTAAAAAGTTGCAATTTAGATTTGTAAAATTGCAGTGCAAAATTATGGCCGTAATTCTGCCCTCCTAAAGCCATAAATAAATAGTGTGACAGATTCAATTGCCAAAGTAGATTAATTTCCTCTCTTCTTAGAAATAAGGTAAATAAGACACAGAACGATATAGAAGTTTTATCCGAGATACTGCTTTTGGATTAGCAGGGCAGAATTATAGTCCATCGCAGAAGCAAAAACTGACGCTGCTCTTGCTCGCTTGTACCGCTTGTCTTAATATTAGTAAAGGAAGGGTTTCGCGGTGGTGCTGATTTAGGACCTTGTGCACGATCCGTCCGGGTCGCTACCACGAACTAAACCAAAACGATGTAGGTATATAGCTGGGCCGAGATTCTACAAGGTAAAAACAATATCGTATTTGAAGTGTTTCTGTATCGTCAACGATTCGATAACTCTTATGTCATTGAAAAAATGGCGGCCGAGTCATAAACGATTCTAGAACACGTCAAACGCGTTATCGTTATAACGCAGTAGAATAGAGACCCAGTTTGTAAAACATCAGTGTGCGAGATAAAGCAGATATTATGAGAGTTTTGACTTTATCGTCTATTGTTTGTTCCCTATGTCAAGTTACGGATTGATGTTAAATAGCGACAGTGGAAAGGCAAAAACGTTTAAGCGCCATACTTAATAGTGGCGCTTAAGCTCCATACTTCTAAGTGGCAAGCATTTCTACCTTTCCACTCTCGATATGTATACGAGTACAATATTTTTGTACGTAGCAAAATATCAAATTAAAGTAAACCTATCTCTAATCTATCCGCGGTGAATTTTAGGAACGGACATAATTAATGTGGTTCCACTTTTGTAATTAGGTACTAGATGTTTCTTGCGACTCCACTCACGTAAAAGTCGTGTATCGCTATTCCCTCGAGAACAGTTAAATTTTCTTGGAAAAGATCACACGATGGGTGGTAAAAAATATTAAGCCATTTTTTTTCAATATTCACATTTTTCGATTGTATCATGTCGTCGAACGCTATTTTCTGTTTTCAGGATATCTTGAACATTAATTAGGTTAGGTTACTTTAGGTTAGGTTAGACTTTTGAGTACCAAAAAAAAAAACTAGTGCGGAGTGTCTTCTACTGGGTTTAAGCTCTGGAATGGAGTAATGTTTTACAGTAAAGGTGTATAGTAAGAAATGTTAGAGCCGCCACTGGGTCCAAGTTCTATTAGTGTATGGAGTGTGTGGTTTAATCCGTAACGGGTGATTTGCAGCGGAATGTCACTTTGCTTATTTTGCTCAACAGTTGTAGTCAGGCGCTTATTTATATGGTAACTTTGTGGCTCAAAGAAGGCAGTGCTCCTAATTGTACCACTCAACCTTAAAAACCTGGAACCCTGAACATTGTAAGTTTCTTAAACATCCTTTTCCGCTCTCAAAGGGTGCCAAATGGGACCCAAATACTTAACAGTTTCATCTTTTGACCCTAATGTGTAACTGGTTGACTAAACAAGATGTAAAATAAAGGGAGTCCCCCATACAAGAAAAGTATATTTTAATGATAAGTAAATGAATGGATGAATGTATTTGTCGTCTGATAGATAAATACATTCATTGATTTATTCATTCGTTTACTTACATTCACATACAAGAAACTTCCTTAATAACGTTTTCTTGTTTTTGTTCTATCGTCAAAAGGTTAATATTACACAAGCATTAAATTTGGTGACCTGCCAAGTGTGGTTCGGGTAACATCCGTACCGTTTTTATAAGAAGAAGAAGAAGAAGAAATACATTTATTCACAGCCATAAGACACACATACGTAAAAATAAAACATTATACATTAAAGAATTCATTTTAATTGCGCAGAAGTTCAATCATTTATGTTCGTATTAACCAATTAGAAATAAAAAAAACCGCTACACAAAAGAGTCTGTAAAAAACCTCTAAAAAGCAAAAAATAATAAGTATTTATTGTTTGACTGAACACTAACATACTAACTAATCTGACACGTCGGGGACCGCTAAGTAGCTGGGGTATTTTATATTATTTCATTTACTTAGCGGTCCCCCGCCGTGTCAGTTTAGTTAGTGTTACACACACACACACACACACACACACACACACACACACACACACACACACACACACACACACACACACACACACACACACATAAACACACACACTTACACATCAAACTTACAACACCGTTCTTTTTGCATCGAGGGTTAAAAAAAATACAATCGAAGTCATAATCATCTGTTACGTAGTCAGTAACATGGACTGCAATTAATCTGAGTTGGTACTATTGGTACTCGACTTTAAGAATTGATTACCTACATTAAAGAAAGTACCCAACCGTCCGGATCCAATTTGTTTGATTTTTATATACAGGGTAATTTTTTTTTCAGTGCACAAATTTTAACATACTTATTATTATGTATCGTTAATATAATATATTACGACAATAAAACGAGTTCTAAAATATTTTTTTTGTTGCAAATCATCTCTCATTTACCTTCTCGTGTGCACACAAAGTCACACTAGAAATGATGACATGGGTTGTCAAGCTGTAGGTATGCGTAACTGTATTGATATTCGAAATTTGAAATTTCATGTACAGCTTATCAGACAACAAGCCCCTCTCCTACTGATATTCTAAATTTAAAATTTCATTTATTAACTTACTTAAAAACACTCCCCTCTCCTCGCACCCCTGCATTAGAGGGTCCATGAATATCGTTAAGTTAGTGGAATCATTGAATTGGCGATATCTTTAATATTTTTTAAGCTACAGTAAAAATAACACAACATGTGTTATTGATTAACAATAGCGAAGCATATATTAAAATTTGTGCACCTATTAAAAAAATACCCTGTATGTTAGACAGACAGTAGTTAAAATAACGGATTTGCATTTTTTTTTACTGCCCAAACTTAACTTATTCAGAGAAATTGACCTCCAAAGTACCTACAAAAAAATTACCAAACCCTCTAATTTCTGTAGAGAGTTTTGTTAAACCAAATTTCTAGTTAATTACTGGCTTGATTAATTATGTTAGAGAACGTGAAAAAAGACCAATTATGGACCGTAAAGTTTCTATTAAAAAAATCTTCAACGATGAAAAATATAAAACTTTAAAGGGTGTTTTTTTTAGGAAAACATGAATTCGAGTGGATATAACAAAACATTTACTCATTATTTTTTCTAGTATGTTCTCAAACATATAATCAAACCAGCAATATGCTTGAGGGTTTAGTCACTTTTCAGTACTTTGGACATGCTTTGGAGGACAATCTCTCCCTATAGGTTGAGATTGGGTGTTAAGACGAGTAAAAAATGACAGTTTTGTACAACTTGACGTTTAATTTGACGCTTGGCCAGATGATAGGTAGTGTACAAATTTCAAATATAGAAGTCGAACGGTCTTCACAGATGTATTACTACTACGAACAGGTCCTTTACTTAAGTTTTTCACCTATATCACCTTTTGAGAGCAATTCAGTACAACCCGAAAAAATCACATATCACCTTTAAAAGACAAAGCTTCTATCATTGTCATACCTTATTAAGGCGATTTTTACCGGAAATTTTTACCAGTTGTGTTTTTATCTTTCCGAGCATCAGTTTTGGTGACAAACAAAACGTAAAGCTTGCTCTTTTACTCGTTGCCTTTTTGTGTTATCTAGTTAATACTTTGCCTACGATTTGACGTGTCTTGACGAACTTCTTTACCAAGTTGCGTTAATTTATACGGCCCTAAGACACACGAGATAGGTAACAGAGAAACACAATATCAGCTGCAGCTTTTAATATGCTCGATATATAAGATACATAATAAAGTCAATGTTAATTCGTGTTGTGCTAGGGTCACTTGTCGTCGTCGATGTCAGCGAGGGTTTTGGCGTTGGGCAGGTTGGTGTCGGGAAGCTTGGGCGCGTCGGGCAGCTTAGTGTCGGGCAACTTGGGCGCGCCGGGCAGGTCCAGCGACGCCGCCGCCGACACCAGCACCAGCAGACACAGCAGCAGCTGCAACCGAATGAGAACTCAGTTATGTTCCAAACCTTGACTCAAACTCGACGATGTGAATAATCTTGTTGCTATAGTCACACCGTTCTAAGAGGCCCGATTCGACAGCTGTCAATGCATCACGAAATATAACCTCAAACATGCCTCAAACACATATTTTGAATTGATGACAGCTGTCTATTTGGACCTTTTGGAACGGCGCGACTTTCAGAGCTGATATCTCTTAAACAGCCCAACCGATTTACATCAAACCTATCTACTCGTAAGAAACATCCGATCAGGGCCTCTATTCAACTGCGTTATAACGATATCGTTTTTGACCTGTTTCCGTATTGTCAACGTTTTGATAACTCTTATGACATTTACAATAATGGCGACTGTGACATGAACGATACTTAAACGTGTCAAACACGGTATCATTTTAACGCACCTGAATAGAGGCCCAGGGGGACAACTTTTGAGCGGTCGAAAGTTTCACTCGAATGTGAGCAATAACGGTAAAACCGTATATTTGAAATTCGAGCGATAGAAGATTTTAAAACGAGGGTTCAACGGCATTCGTTTTTAATTCTTTCTTTAGTAATTAGTTTTGACATCTGACGAACAATCACAAACCACACATATTTAATTTTCAAGCAAACTTTTAATACCTATCATAGACAAAGAACCGTGGTAGTCTAAACGTTTAATTTATTAGTTTTCATAGTGAAAGTATTAGTGTTAAAAACACTGAAAGTGCGCATAAATAATGATATTATCACCATAATAACAGCTTCTAAAAGTCGTAAGTTTATTAAAACATAATTAATAAAAACGGTAATCTTCGGTAATAATCGGTACTTTCTGCGTGCAACGAAACACATGAATATATTGAGACAATCACTATAGTGCCCGGCCGTTGTGAAGTCAATCCTGACACCTGTTGTTCTTCTTCTTTTTTATTAATGGCGGTCCACCGCGATATTCCGCAGTGATTTCGCCAATGTCAAGTGAGTTGAGTAAAACAGTAATCAGAATAAATCAAAATCAAAAGCCGGACATCTTTCAATCGGCCATCTTCCCTCCCCGAAAGTTACCAGAACTCCCTGACACCTGTTATCGCAGTACAATTTTATAGCCTATTCTTAGGTTTGAGGTTATAATTTGTACTGCAATGACAGGTGTCAGGATTTACTTCACAACGGCCGGGCACTATAGCTTTCGAGTGACGGCTTTCAAAAGTATGGGATTATGGGTTCATGCGAAAATTATCGTGATATAATTTCGTGTGCTAATATTTTCTACCCGACCCGAAAGGAATCGAAAGTCAACAATGAATGCCCAGCTTTATTTATAAAAATACACGTTCGAATCTATCTGTCTGTTTGGTAGCTGCCATGCCATAGACATATACACAGTTAAACTACTAACACCTCTATTTTTACGTCGGGGGTTAAAGGTAAGTACCCGGAAGGCCGAGCGTTGCTCGCGTGGAATTAGTACAATATTGCCTAGGCCCGGAATGTAGAGGATTGCCTGACGAGGTGGTTCGAGGCCTGCTAAAATACGAGTCAGGCAATCCCATTTCCGCCGAGGCTTATATACTTAATGCTTTTCTCGAAACAATGCGAGGAAATGATACAAAAGCATAACTAGAAGTTTCTTTTTTAAATAAGCCTGTTATTGTGTTCTACTATAGAGCAAATAGAAGTGTTTATAAAAGTAATATCGACTAATTGAGGGAGATCTCCTGTTGAAAACTACAAGTATAGAGATAATTTCACAATGACCGCTCATCGCTGCACCCACTTGTTATTAAATTGGGTGTATGGGGTTTTTTATGATCTTTTTGATTTTACAGGCAATAGAGATCTTTTTTGAATAAAATGTCGCAGCGGACTAGAATGTGTTTTCATACGTTATTTACTCGTAAGAAAAAATTTGGCTTTCTCTAATTTTTTCAAAAAAAAAGATATCCTTTTCGAGTATGTTGGAGAAAACCGAACCGAAAATGACAAGTTGACAGATCGATTTTTCGCCCCCGTAAACCCACGCCTGAGAACGCGAATACATAGTACATTACTGCATAGGCCGGGAAAAAGGCCGTTGCGGGACGAGTATAAGTTAGCGCTATATACGGCTGAGGCTTGTATAGTGTTTTTTTTTATGGCATCGCGAAGGCAAACGAGCACACAGGCCATCTGATGGTAAGGGGAAACTGTGACCCATAGACAATTAGACATTCGCATTCACAAGACTGCAAATGCGTTGCCAACCCTGAGGACTAAGATGGAATGCCTCTAAGCTAGTTATTTTACCGGCTGTCTTATCTCCAAACCGGAACACAACAATGCGAACACTGCTGTTTGGCGGTGACGAACCCTGCACAAGGTCCTATAACCCGCAAAGCAGCTTTCCACCAACAATGTGAGGAAATATAACAAATTGCAAATTTATATTTTAAGTGTAGTATCAAAGTTAACGAAAAATATATTACTGCTCGTTTAATAGGGGATAAAGAATATAGGACAAAAGCAATTATAACTTACCACTACTCGCGACATGATACAGGATGCTCTGTAGGAATCCCAATGCCTCGCCCTAAGGTGGCCGTTGTTTTATATTATTGTGCTGTGCGTCGCATGGACCGCGAGTCTGTAATTGTCGAATAAACAAGTAGCTAATTAGATCACGTTGCAAGTATAATAAAAGGAATACAAGAGCTGTCTGTTTGTTCATGTAAGTAATGTTTTATGTTAAGCCATTTAAACAGGGCCTCTATTCAGGTGCGTTAAAACGATATCGTGTTTGACACGTTTAAGAATCGTTTATGTCACAGTCGCCATTATTGTAAATGACATAAGAGTTATCAAAACGTTGACAATACGGAAACAGGTGAAAAACGATATCGTTGTAACGCAGTTGAATAGAGGCCCAGGTCGAATGTCTAGGTACACATTGATGAGTAAAATATAACATGATAGAAGATTTTGTTGTGTAAACTTTACGAAAGCAACGTTTATATTCGTCATGGTCTAATACTCTTCAGAATGAACCCATCTAAATTTAAATTTATTTTTAATACGATTACAAATCGAACTTTTTATAAAAAAAAACATCTACTTGAGTAGAAAAACTAATCTGAAGAAAGACTCCTACAGAATATAAAAGTCCAGTCGTGAGTCATGAACAGTTTTTTCATTGTTCCTCATGTACTTACGAGTAACGCAACGTTTCTCGTCCTTTGTCATAAAGAAAGGAACAAAATGATTTAGGACCGAACCGGTAGAAGTAGATATGTCCAGAAGAATACGCATGTCCTGACTAGTCAATGTATCGATAATTGAATTGAGCAAAAAGTAACAATAGAACAATTCAATCGCTCATTCTGCCGACGTTAATTGCCACGTGCTTCAGCAAAAATGAATAATGTAGTTATACAAAAAGAACCCTCATCATTCATCATTTCATTGTAAAAGTACCTATCTACTTTAAAGTTATAGTACAAATATTTTTACGATTTGCCTTCTTTACATCATAAACCAATTTAGCTTGCACCTGGCTATATATTTCCACTGTTTACAAAAACATCCTGCAAGTATTTAAAACTTGATTAGTGAAGCATTCTACTTTTACCTGCAAAATGTCAAGACTCAAACTACTGGACATGTACAAAAGAAAGTTTTTTTTTTTAAATTATTATTCTTTGCTGAAACTGGCCGTAAATTCTACATATGTATAGAGCTGATACTATAATGTCATGTTATAATATGAGTAAACATAGATGTAAGGTTGAAGAATATTGCTTTGCTTATATTGCTTGCTTTATATCGCTTATTATAAACAGAAAACTAACAAAGAAAAAAGCCAAAGATAGAGAGTGGGCTATGAAAAAGGCACCTCTAACGTGCAAGAAATACAGTCCAAAAAAAAAACAAAATAAAAAAAAACATGTTATGTCATAACATAACTTACAAAAGAAGCGAAATCTCATCAAAAACATTTTCTTGCAAAATGTTGCTAAGACGAGACTATATGGCTCGCACTGTCGAAATGTTCTCAGGGCCTCTATTCAGGTGCGTTAAAACGATATCGTGTTTGACACGTTTAAGAATCGTTTATGTCACAGTCGCCATTATTGTAAATGACATAAGAGTTATCAAAACGTTGACAATACGGAAACAGGTCAAAAACGATATCGTTATTACCTTGTAGAATTCCAGCCCAGGGTCTCTATTCAGGTGCGTTAAAACGATATCGTGTTTGACTCGTTTAAGAATCGTTTATGTCACAGTCGCCATTATTGTAAAAGACATAAGAGTTATCAAAACGTTGACAATACGGAAACACGTCAAATACGATATCGTTATAACGCCGTTGAATAGAGGCCCTGATCTCATGCAGAGTCAAGCTTCTAACGATTTAGGCGACTAATGTCAATATTAAAAAATGACTAAGTATAAAAATGTCGACATCTTATATAATGTCGAAAAATAACAAAGACTAGAATTATTTGTGTCGATGTACTTATAAAAATGTCGACATATAACAATGACCATCTGATTTTTGTCGATGCATAAAAATGACGACAGTGGGTCGTAGGAGCTCCGCGGTAGCTGAGCTCCGTCGACACTCTTATTTCAAATCGATTACACAAAGTCGAAGGAGCCCCGCTCACGCGGAGCTCCTATTTCTGGGTATTTTAGCCCTCCGGGCCTGCTGCAAAACTTGTCTAGCACCACTGAGCTGAGCTATCCAGCCCTGTAAAGTTGGCCACTATCTCCCGGACACCTGTAAAACAGAAGTAATGAACAGTTAATACACTTTTCACCTTACACCCATGTGACGGTAGCGAAACGGCCAAGACATATATTTTGACTAATGTGTGCTACGGTGTAGAGTATGTGGAGTTATGGCTTGTAGAGTTGGGGCGTGTAGAGTTAGAAGCTTGGCTCTACATGAGATCTGATAATTTTTTGACAGTGTGAGCCACATGGGTCTCGTCTTGGCAACATCTTACATGAAAATGTTTTGGTGGGATATGAATGATTGCAAAAGGAATAGGTATACGTATAGCAATATGGTAAAATAACTATTCTGTATTTCTCCAATATTGTCAATTTACTTATTTATGTAGTATCCACAAAATTTCAGTGGCTCGATGGCCAAATAAAGTCGCACTTACACGGACAATTCTATGTGCAATGATTGCCCGTCCACAGTACGGGAGTCTCATTTTATCGCACCCAATTAGTAAGCTATTGCTGACAGGCAATTGCTCAAAAAATTGCCCGGGTAAGTGCAGCTTAAGTGTCTTCTACAGGCGATTATTTTCAACATGAGTTGTAAGGCTAAGGCTGGGTAAGTCAAAACAAAATTACAAGACTATAGATTTATTTATACACAATAAATGTCTAACTGAGTAAAAGTCGATACACAAAACTAAGTTATTAAGATTTTTTAAAAACTTTACGACAAGTGAATAGAAGGACGATAGTTTCTTCAATAAACTCGTTCTAATTCTTACGGAGATAAGGTCTGTCGGCTGAAACAAAAGTAATCATTTTAAATAATTAAAATAACATTAACGTAGCCCTAGAAAACTACACATTAAGCAAATTTAAGATTTGTTTAAAGGGTCAATGGAATACAGAGTAGGAAGCGGCAGCAGCGCAGGAATAGTGCAGTGAATAGCATTTTTTTACTAAAGTGAAGCTTTTTCTGTATGTCCAAACTCTTAATCATGTAATGATATAATCAGTGATGTTGCGGAGAGGGTGCGTTGTTTTCAATATTTTTTCATAACATACCTCGACCTAAGCTCTCATTGAAATCTTAGTTTTCCTCTTATTTAGACACCATGTTTTAAAATAGTTTTCCCTAAGATACCGCTCTCCTTTTTTGATCCCGCGTATTTACACTTACCAACAAAGGCAACAAATTATTCTGTGTTTCGTCTACGAGTTCATAACGTAGGTAATCATAATTATTAAAATTTTAAACTTACGCCTAGGTTCGGGTCGGCCCTGCTCGTTGGGTTGATCTGTAATATTGTAAAAACCTATAAGCTCGGATTTTTGTTTGTTCACAGTAAAGTTACAGCATGATAGCATGATTTAATCTTAACGGAGATGGACTGACAGTTCGTTAGAGATTTTACATCACCGTATTATATTCGTTGTGTAATTCTTGCTATCGCGCGAGGTGAAGTTTCAGTATTTGATTTATAAGCTGATATACATAAGAGGGTAAGTAGAATAAATAGGACGGTAAGTAGGGTAGTACACTAACAAATAATATAGCAACCACTGTAGGTGGATACTGTTGGTAAGTAGTAGGTAGGAATTATGGGTATGGACCAAAAAGTTGGCCACGCTAACTCACTCAATTAAATTGTCTATAAAACTTTTCCGTTGCGACACGAAAATTTGCTAGGTATACATTTGTAGGGATAATTTTCGTGTCACAACGGATCTTTTTACACTTTTGATGTTTGTATGGTTAACTACGCTTAACTATGGTCCAACTATTTGGTCCTTACCCTTATATCTGTCGTAGTTTTTTTAATAAGTTGTTTTATAGCAGGTTTTACCTACTGCATTTGCACAAAGGTACTTACATACTTTAATCTTTGCACAAATGGTGTGAACAAACATCGTAAATTAAATATCGATGGTCTATAAGACAAATGTGCTAAGTGCATCGATGGTCTAGACAACAAATGAGCTATATAAGTGCAGAGAAAATAATATGCACTTAATACACTGGTAAACAGCTTAGCCTACTTGTGCAAAATGTGGTTACAGAATTATCAACATGTCTTTTTGAGCTGTTGGTAATTCTGTAGCTCTGCCTACCCCACTCAGGGAATATAGGCGTAATGTTATGTATGTATGTAAAATTAAAAAATCTCCAATTTACTGACTAATTTCGTTAAAAGGGACTTAAAGCAAATGTGCTAAGTGCATCGATGGTCTAGACAACAAATGAGCTATATAAGTGCAGAGAAAATAATATGCACTTAGTACATTTAAAAGTAATGGATCCATATTCTTAAGTACGTTATCTACTTACAGTTGCCGCCAGCTGTGAACAATAAAAGAGGTTGATTTATTTACTAATAACATTCGGATTTATTACCAATTTCGCCAAACAATGTTAAGTTTAATCAATATTAATCGACTGTTAGCAGAGAATAGATAATAAGTCTGTTAGTTCATACATTTTGACATCTGTTAACGCTCTAATCGTCTGTTAAGTGTGTAACATGTTATGGTGAAATTGGTACTTATTTTTCGTGCATGTATTTTGAATTAAAATTGTAGGTATTTTTTAAAAGTTATTAAATACTTACCAGATGGGCGACCGAAGGCAGAATCAACCGCTGTAACAATTTTTATTAAAATTTATTCAAATATGCGCATATCAGTCCGTAGATATGACATAAGAGTTGTAAGATGTAATCAGGTTAACCACTTCTTTTGAAGGGTTCTATACCAAACAGGAACCCCTATGGTGCGACTCTCTTCGTTCGTAGTAGGTGGATGTAGATTAAAGTCGTTTTAAATGGGGCGACTAGTTCAAGTGGGGTATCATAAGAAAGGGATTAATTTGCACATTCCAAAACATTTTATGTCCCTTAGTTTTCGACCCACGATGAAATGTAATAAAAAAAATCGTTCCTCCTTGTTTCATCTCCGAGGTTTTCGAGTCGATAATTTAAAATAATTCAAACTTCAAACATACATAAATCCATTAATTACAAAAGTAATAACTAGTGTTCAAGAAACCTTTTTTAAAACTATTTGTCTGTAGGTACTTACCACTTATCGAACTTTTATTAAAATTTGCTTTAGCCGATATATTATACTTAATAACAAAAGGAAATAAGCCTAGAAAAAAATTAACTGCGGTGATGTGGTCGTGGTGGTGGACGTGCTGGCGACTATGACGTTATGTTCTTATAACGACATCAAAATATGATAAAGTTATGAGTTTCATATTTGGAACATGTTCCAAAACCAACTCAAATGAAATAGGCCCCAATTCCAATACAAATTTAAATTAAAAGTAATTGACAATCTGAATCCTAGCTTAGCACTGGTAGCAATGCAGCTCATTTGCCTTTGGATTCCTAGAGTACTTATAAAATAATGTATTCAATTTTGAACATAATTATACCTTAAAACTTAAAACACCCGTTTGATCTTATTATGAAACTCGCCTTTGGCTTGTTTCATAAAATCACGCTCGTGTTTTAAGACCCCTCATTATGTATCAGTTACGTAAAGTACTCTCACTATAAAACGTTTGTTTAATCTAAGATGATGTCTGTGACAGCTCACATAAACACGTATTGCACTTGCTTCTTTAACTTTACATAAATTACATTGGTACAAACCTAGCGAAAGCGGTCAGGAACTGAAATGATTAATCGCCTATTTTTAAAGACCTTGCTGGTGTGCCTATAGTGATTGAAATTACGAAATACGGCTGTCACAAGAATAATTCTAGCTTAAACAGGCCTCTATTCTACTGGGTGAAAACGATACTGCCTTTGACGTGATTCCGTATTATTATCAAAGTTTTGATAACGCTTATTTACCTCCTTGACGGTAAGGCGACCATGGTAAAAAAAATACCTGTCAAACACGTTGAAGGAAATATGGTTATTTGGTGCTCTGGAGGAAAGACGTGGATTAATAGTTAGTACAGAGCGAAGAAAATGAATGAAATTAAATATAAAAACCATTAATAAATCAGAGAATACATTCGCACAAATTGACCTTGTTTTTAACTAGACAACTAATAAACAATAATAGGTATATTATGCATACCATGTTAATAAACTTTAAAGCGGACTAAATGTGTCTTTTATAGAGGGAGTAACCCTTTAACCGCCAAAGCCGGAAAGTCACGTCATCGGATTTTAGTGCCGGGGACGCCGGGCGTTCTGTACGCTCCGTACATTTTGTATCGGCGCCGTTGCGGCATATGTCGTCGTGCACGAAAAGTTGCAGTCGGCCGTGGTGGTCAAAAGGTTAATTTTAAAATTGAGTGTAAGGCTAGGTAGGAATACACCAAATCACAAGATCATATTTATTACAAAAAGGAAAAATGACAATATAAGTCGGTATACAAGACTACATGAGATTTTAAAAGAACTTCGTTAAACTAATACACGAAAGAGGATCTTAGTTTTCCATATAGGTACAATCCTTGTTCTATTTCTTATTGCGCAGATATTCTGAAACAAAAATAAAGTATTTAAAAAACTAAATAACATCTAGCTGTTTATACAAATACGTTAAAGATTCTAAACGCACACGCACAAAACACTACCTAAACAGATTTATAGTCCATTCGCTTAGAAAGATAGTGTTGTCGCCTTTGTATCGCACCGCCTTGGCCGTGCCGCCTTTTGTCAAAGGATGCCGCCGCGTTAACAAAGAACGCGAGCGGCGTACCCGCAAGTTAATTTGGCAGTTTACATCGAATTAAATTTGTATCTTATTACAATACACACAAGTGTGCGCGGGTGTAGCGACACTATCCAAGCGAATGGACCTTACATAGTCCTATTTCAAAGATATTGGTGTAAGATTGAATGGAATTAGGAGTGGCAAAAAGGTGGGCGGCGCAGGTCGCTAGGTGAAAGTACTTTAATATGAATGCAAGTTTTACAGAAAATAAACGCTCCATTATCAGTATTTTATCAATGCCCTAATTCTTACTAATAATATTCCTTACTCCCCATACTTTAATTTATTTTTGTAATATTGTAATTGTTCGTTTGTTCCTTCTTCACGGTTCAACACTTAAACCGATCGACGTGTGCAAATATGATTTAGTTTAATTTAGGTATTTGACATGGACTACCACTCATCAAAATTTCTGCCCTTTTATTTAAAACAGTATGTTTTATTTTAAAGTTATTTTTCACTAACAAACTAACAAACCTTGTACCTACTCGTCAACGAGTTGCGTAGTAAACCGATAAACTTTCTAACAGAGACAGGGAATCATAGTGACAAAATATTGTTTATCCAACTGAATGTATAAAAGGGTTAACAACACTAAAGCAAGCTAGTTAGCGACGTCAAGTATCCGCCAGAAATACAACTAGGTAGATGAGACAAGACGAGACTTCATGAGAAACTAGCGTTGTTTGGTCCGGCGATGCGGGCATATCTTGAGGTCATATCATACGAGTACCTACATAAGTTACAAAAACCGAGTCGTTTATTTTTTGCATGTGAATACAATTGTGTACTTGTGAAGCTTATATTAGTGTCACTTTTTTATTTCAAAATAAAATAAAATTTATCTAGGATAGCTTGCGTAGTGTTTAAACCGATTTTGCGTTATCTTCGCCCGGTGCAAACTACGTCACAAATTATGAATAGTGTTTCGTTACACCATTACAATAACGTAGACGTAAAGTGTAATAACTTGAATTTTCTTTTGTGGCGTTTACAGGGAGTAAGAAAAAAATGGTTCAAATGCCATGGATGAATTTTGACATAAAGATACTAGGTGATCTAAAACGCCTTACATCTAATTTAACCGATTGTAATTATACTTACTGTTTCAGATCTACGAGTTTTAGGGCGACGGTGGTTAGGTATAGGTTAAATATCAATGTTCCAGTGGATAAAATTGTCTTAAAATGAATATTGTACATCGGTTACCGCTTCGTTATTACCGTGAAAGTTAATTGTTCGCCACTAATTTTATATTCGTCCGTTTAAAAAAAGACGAATATCTAAATTTCTCCTTAGAAAACACCGGGCAAACCACCCAGAAAATATATGCCAAAATCAATCAACTTTAAGTTCAGTGCAAAATACATATATAAATAAAAAATAAACTTACCGCTAGGTACGGGCCGGAACTGCTGGTTGGGTTGGTCTGTAATAAGTTTTACAAAAGCCTTTTAATTTTTAATTGTTTGCAGACAAATTATGGCAAAGCAAGCAAGAGCAAGATTCTCGTTGGGCATATCAGTTGCAGTGTTGCCAACTTACTGGATTTTCAACTAAAACTGGTGATTTCAACCTCCTATTTAGTGGGTGGTGGATTTTGTTAGCGGTTTATTCTGAAATTCTTTACAAGGCAACGTAAAGAATAGTGGTTTTCTGAGGCCCGTTTCACGAAGCTACAAGTTATAAATTACAAGCGGAAGTCTGTTTCTAATTCCTTTGGCTAGAAAGAGAGTTCTGGGCCCTGCTTGTAATTTGTAACTTGTAGCTTCGTGAAACGGGCCACAGGTGGTTTTAGAAGTCGAATCCGCTGGAGAGGTTGTTTAACTGGTGGCAACAGTTTGAAACTGTTGCCTTGTGAAAAATAGTGGTATTCTGGTCGTTTTATAAGTTGAATCTGGTGGAGAGCTACTTACTACTTACTACTTAGGGTTCAGCCGAGTTCAGCCAGGATTATTTTTATGTTACCGTTTCACGTTTTTGTGCTACTCTTGCTAGCCGCACAGTAGAATTTTAGTATTTGATTTGTTAGTTGATATTATAGTATAGGGTTAGTAGATATTAACGGAATATTGCAAATATTCATGAAAGGTTTAGAATTAAGCACTTTGATGACGCGGATAGCCTCGTTGGTAGTGACTTCTGCCCTGCTAACACAGATGGTAGTATCTCAGACAAAACTCCTGTAGCAAATACAACCTTATTACTAACACGATAGGATTAAATCTGCTTTGGCTATTGAGTTTGAGATACTGCTCTATTGGCTTAGGAGGGCAGACTTCTAGTGACTTACTAGATTAGCGGTCCCGGCTCCGATTCCCGGTTTGGGCAAATTGGTGTGACAAGGACTTGGATGTTTTTAAGTACCTATTTAAGTAAGTTTTACAATTTGGGACTAGGTCAATTTGTGTGATATTGTTTCCTGATGATATTCATTTTCAATGATTACGCAAGGACTTCTTTTCACAAATATTTTTTTTACAACAGCGATCGGTTACCGTGTGCGGTTTATTTGTCTCTGCCATTGCCATCGCTCAGTACGGTGAAGGACTTTAATTGTTATGCCACTATGAAACCCTGCCATGATGACAGCGTTAATCATTATTCATTAATGTTAGCTTTCTTTCATGTCATTATGACACGGTTCCATAGCGGCATAACAATTAAAGTCCTTGAGTGTACTTATTCTATTAAAATTATTTAAAAAATCAAAAAACTAGCCTACTCGCCACTTTCATAACCCACCTGCAAATACATTTGTTTAAGGGTCTTATATTTTTAATTTTTTTTACGAATCTTCGTATGAGTAGGTATTCAAAAGAGGGTTAACTAAATGGTAATTCGGTACTTTTTTCTTGAACTGTAAAGTAACATAACAAAGCGTCACTTAAAACGTTGACCGATTTAGTAAAGTACAGTTAGTAAGTAGGTAGGTTTTATAATTAATTGTATGTTTCGCGTAACAGACTAAACATAGTCTTGGGTTTGCACAAATGGTGCGAGTTAATTACATAAATACGTGTCAATAATACATTTTTTAAATAAGTTGTTTACTTACTGTTGCCGCCAGCTGTGAACAATAAAAATATATATTTTATTAACATTAGTATTCAAATTTGTGAAAAAATACTAATAGTTAGTTGATAGTCAAGGTCTTGGCGAAATTATGGTAATCAAAAAACCGGGCATAACGGACCATGCTCAGTATAAGTTCCCAAAGGCGTTACCGCAAACACTATCTAATAAAACAACATGTAAGAACGAATTTTCTATTTAAAGTTATTTGGTGTTGTCTTCGGTGATTTTTAGCAGGTATAAACGCTTTAGTCATCCGTTGTTTCTCAGGAACCAATCAAGTCTATTTTAGTCGTGATAGTTTCCTTTTAAGTTGGTTATACAATAGGTATATGCGCTTCCATTCATCATATATTTCAGATTTTTATTTCTATTAGTTTTGTCTGTATTTTGAGTCCAATATTTCAACGGTTCTACAAATCTTAAATTTGATAAGGAATATCTATCCACTTGATGTTATAACATAAAAAAAAAAAAAAATTGCAAAAAAGTTTTCTTTAATATTTTATTTAATAACTTTGTCGGCGTAATTTCAATGTATAAACATGTCAAATAACAGCTTTGGGTAGACGGACATGGCGAAACTATAAGGGTTCCTTTTTGACTACGAATCCCTAAAAAAGTTATATTTCATGAACATTTTTGCTTACCCGAAGGACGATAGAAGGCGGAGTCCACATCTGTAACAAAAACAAAAAAATAACTTATTTTTCGAGCCCTAAATTTTCTCTAGCCGAAATAGACTTAATAAACTCCCAGGGGAGTCCGAATCGAACTAAAACGTTTCTTTGGGAACAAATTTGTGTAAAAAAAAACTTTTAAAGACATTCTTATATTACATTATCTTGAGTCAGATGTCCATTTTATCAGAGATCGTAATCTTCTAAGATAGCTGATAATTTACTTCTTCTTTCAATAGATGGGTGTGATTTCGTATAACTTTTAAACTCGACGTAGTTTATGTAGTCCCGTGCCCCGTCAGAGCGTATAAGCACATTTTAGCGCGTGCATAAAACATACTTTAGGTACACTGTTGCGGTTGCCGCATGCAACATGCAACATGCGGCGGCAGGGACCGGAAAACCCCTTCATTTGATTAACCCTATCGATAGGGTAAGCCTATCATTTGGCTACCCAATCGATGTGGTTACCCTATGATTGTGTTACCTTAACGTTAGGGGAACCCCTTTGAACTAGTTAACCACTTCCATAGAGCTTACCAATTTCATTAGGGTTTCGGTAGTTTAATATTGAAGCGCTTAGCATTAACTGGGTTTTACCCCATTGATCGCCTCTCTCTCTTTTTTGCGCATTTGGGCGATTTCTGTCTAGCCTGACGTTACTTGCCTACTTTATTTAAGTTCGTGTCGGGACGGGACGGGATTGAGATGATAATGTTGTTTAATAATTCTTAGTTCATGTTCCCGCCGGAATAATAAAGACGTTTGGCTGCGTGACGGATGGCTGCTTGTGCACCTACTGCAAAAAGTGCAAGCTATTTTATTATTATAAGTGTACGCGAGAGCTGGTTGACTTTTAAATAATAAATTTTGTTTGATTTGAAAGTATTTTTAACATGGAAACGTACCAGGACGATTCTCAAGAAGAACTAAAAAAATATATCAAGCATGCTTTAAAACGTAAATACCTATTTAATGTCTTGTTAATTTGAACGTTAGGTAAATAATTACATTTTTGATCATTTCCGTCCGTCCGCAGCCTAGCTCAGAGACTCTTAGTACTGGAAAGCTGTAATTTGGCATGAATATACATATTAGTCACGTCAGCAAAGTGGTGAAATAAAATCTTAAAAGATTTTTTTTTTGGTGTACTTACCTCCCCTACACGTAACGTGGGGATGATTTTTTATTTTTCGTCTACCCTATAGTGTGGCATGTTTTTGGGTAGGTCTTTCAATAACATTGTGGGTTTGTGAAAACAGTTTTTCGATTAAGGGATCTGTATATGAAATTTTAAGCTTTAATGCGCTAATTTTTGTTAGAGTCAAGTGTCGCCCCCCCCCCCCCCGCCCCTACAGCCAAAACTACAAATAATAAAAATCTGAAAAAAATCGTGAATGAAAGCGCATATAACGAATTTTTAAGGAAAACTATCACCACTAAGTAGACATGATTGGTTCTTGAGATACAGGCGACTAAAGTGTTTATACCTACGAAAATTAGCTAAGACGGCACCAAATAACTTTAAATAGTAAAATAGTTCATACTTGTTGTTTTTAGAGATAGTTTTTGGTGTTTGTAGTATTTATAAGCGGCGTCGGAACCCTACCTGAGCATGGTCCGACATGCTCTTGCCCGGCTTTTTTAAAACATTGGTTTAATAATGGACTGCTGAATGGATGCACTTTAAAAAGTTGTACTTAAGTAAATAATGATTTACACTGTATAAATATATAAGTAAATAAGTACCTACCTAAATAATTTTGATCTCAACAATAGTTTCATTTAATAATTAACCTTCTACATTACAATATAATTTTGATCACAGCTAGTTTCATTTAATAATAATTAACCTTATATATAACAATAGGTAAACTGTAAAAATATGAAAAATAAATAAATCATTTTGATCATCAACAGTCTCATTAAACAATTGACCTTATATTGAACAATTAGTACATAATTACACTAAAAATATGTACTTAACTATAAACCAGTCTCATTAAATAATCGACCTTATATATGGAACAATTTGTGAATAATGGCTTGCTTACACTTTAAAAACGTAAGTAAATTATTTAGATCGCAGTGATGGTTTAATTAACCCTATACTCGTATAATATAACAATAGGTAAATAGTGATTTACAGCGTACAAAATGTATGTAAATCATTTTGATTTCCTCAACAGTCTCGAAAAGAACAAAGGCTAAATAATGGTTAACATTTGACTCTAACAAAAATTTGCGCTTTAAAGCTGAATATTTCATAAACGGATCACTTAATCGGAAAACTGTTTTTACAAACCCGCAACATTTTTGGAAGACCTATCCAACGACACTCCACACTATGGGGTAGACGAGAAAAAAAAAATCATCCCCACGTTACGTGTAGGAGAGGTACACTAAAAAAAATGTTTTCAAGATTTTATTTTACCACTTTGTTGGCGTGACTAATATGTATATTCATGCCAAATTACAGCTTTCTAGTATAAAGAGTATCTGAGCTAGGCTGCGGACGGACGGACGGACGGACGGACGGACATGGCGAAACTATAAGGGTTCCTAGTTTGACTACGGAACCCTAAAAAGCTACTTCTCATTTTACAAATATTTAATATTTATTAATATTAACCGTGTTTATAGCACGACACAATTAATAATGCGCGTATGGAAGCGCTTACACCGTTGATAGAGAGTCTATTATTGCATAATCCGCGCGCCATATTAATTGCGCCCACCACATCGTAATTTGCCTGCGCAAAGCAAGCTTTCCATTTTGTTTTCTTTGAAAATTCGTCGGCGAAACTTTTTAACTGACGATTTTATTTAAAAAATATCTAATATTTCAGGTGGAACTAAGAACTTAGCCAACTACGTAGGTAGTATACAATTTATTTAATCGACCCTGATCACTCATTTCTGAAAGTAAACAAACACTTTACGCCAAAATCCACCAAAGTCAGTTGAACCTACAGCCTTAAAAAAAAACAAGTTCAAAGCAAATCCCAAACAAAACAATGTACATTTTGTGGGAACGATAATTAGGTTTACTATTGTTTGATGTAGCGAACAGTGCGACTCTATGACAAAGCCTCGGCCGTCTTCGGCACATTTCGGCTGGCTCACCTCGCCGTCTCGCATGCGCTACTCACCTGCCGCCGCTACCCATTCAATTGTTAGGTAGTGCAATAATAAGTCGAAACACTTGCGCATAGAGATTAAAAAAGCTTGAAACCGTTCGATTAAGTTTAAAAAGGGTAACAGATGATAGGGTATTGGGAATGGGTTAGCGCTTAGTCGAATTAATTGTATCGCTTGGTTGCCCCTTCATTGGACTATGTCAACGATAGGCTTAGCTCATCCTTGGGGTTTGTAAAAACAAGTCTATCAAATACCCTATCGAAAACCCCTTTAATGCTAAGCGGTTCCGGTCCCTGTGCGGCGGACGACTCAGTGTAATCGCCGCTTTAAATTATTTTAGTTGTTTAACTGTCACTTACATACTAAGTACTAATTTCACCATACGATGTTAACCACTTAACAGACGATTAGAGCGTTAACAGTTGTCAAAATTATGAACTAACAGTCGATTAACATTGATCAAATTTAACATCGTATGGTGAAATTGGTAGTAAAGGGCTGTTGTTTGATCAGTAGTTAAACTAATTGCTCAAAATCGTAACAAATGGTTAAATCTCAAGGAAAAGTGTCAAATTTTCAATTCCTTTTTCGAATTTTAATCATTGGTTCAGTTAACTACTGATTAAACAACTCGGCCAAAGTTGGCGTGTATGGTGTTGACGAGATTCGTGGATTAGTATACAGATGCAAAACATGCATGAAATTAAATTGTTAATAATGTAGTTGTACCATGTTATATAATGTACCAAAATATCTTTCCAATGTTGCAGACACTGTTGTTGTTGTGGTGGTAGGACCCTGTGCAGGGTCCGTCCGGATCGCTGCCACCATCTTATCCATTAACCATCCGCCAAGCAACAGTGTTCGCATTGTTGTGTTCCGGTGTGGGGATAAGACAACCGGTGAAATTACTAGCATAGAGGCATTCCATCTTAGTCCTCAGGGTTGGCAGCGCATTTGAGGTTTTAGGATTATAATCTTGCGAATTCAAATGTCTATGGGTCTCAGATTTCACTTACCATCAGGTGGCCTGAGTGCTCGTGTGCCTTCTCCTTAACATAAAAAAAAAAAAAAAAAAAAAAAAAACTATCTAAATCTGAACCTTTTCTTGAAGTTTCATAGCTATATTCACTCGCCGCTGGTTTTAATGTTTTAATTTTAAGGATAGGCAGCTGCGGGAATACCACTAGGTACAGTCGAGTTCTTAAATATGTATAGGTACACTTGTGCACCTTATGTCAATGGGATAAGGTCGTGTATACATATCTGAGAACTCGACTGAATAAATAACCCACGCCTAAAGTGACGTACAAACGAAATTGTGGTATACTTTAAAATCGTGACGAGCGATTTCTATAATTTTGGAAGTGAAGTTTTTCAAATATTTTTTAGTGAAAAAATACTATAAGTACATTTCAATACGTCGCGTACGTAAATATTTTCTGAAGTTGACTTTTGCAGGTAATTGTATATTACAAAACGACTGATGATTGGAGGACAAATAAAAGCTAGAGTCTACGGGTGAAAAAGGAATATAATTGTTGTTGTTATTATGATAAATAATATACATTCAACATAACTGTCATCACCTATCATCACACCGATTTACTATCAGCATATTTTATTTGATTTAGTATCTAAATACAAACATTTAATTATCACAATCCAACTCAATCAGCTCACTTTAGCTCTCTTACGCATAAAGGGTGAAATGACAAAATATTGTACATTGTCAAGGACGTAATTGATGTCAATGTTTAATTGAAACAAATTATTTTTCTTTTGTGTAACGGATTAACCATACGATTGCATGACCAAAGAAAAAATAATTTGTTTCAATTAAACTTTGACATCAATTAGATCCTTAACTATGTACAATATTTTTGCAATTCACTCTAAACGTCCGGTTCTGTCTGCGTTTGCCATCTTCCTCCCCGATAACCTAACGATATCATTTGACCATCAGACAGGCGGTGTGCCAACTGACCGCCTCCCTTCCCTTGACCACTACTCTTATTCCCTTGCTTGTCCACTGACAGCGTCTACCGTCTACCTTGTTAGATATAATTCAGTTAGCTATTTATTTATGTGGTCTTTCTTTTTATTACTTACTATTAGGCGGCTGGTAGTAAACAACTGAAGAAAAATATATCACCGATTTATATTTTATATTATTTTTGATAATTAAAGAGAGTTTTATTATTATTTCATTAACTCCAAGGCCTCTACTTACAAGCAGGTTCTGCGGAAGGCCTTGGCGGAGCTGGAAAACGCATTTTTTTTTAAAGATGTGTACCTACTTTAGAAACCAAAAGTAATAAATAATGATAATGATGTTTTTTGTACAGTAATACAGAATCAGTGTAGTCTTAGGGCTTAGAGTTTCTCCATTTACAGGAAAGGTCTTACAAGCTGGTATTAAGAGTTTAGAAAATTAGGGGCTGTTTGAAAAGACATCGATTATTATCGAATTATGGTGGTTGCCTTGGGAGGACATGTGGTTTTTACCACGTGAAACTGTTTTCGCTAAGTTAAACAAACTTACACTGTGTATTAGCTAGTTAGTTACGAGTAAAATATATTGTTGGTTGAACTTAATAAGGTAGGTAATTAATGTGGATAAAGGTGTGTAATTGTAATAGACAAGTGGTACGCGGGTCAACAAAAAGTAAGAAGAAATGACTAAGATTGATTGTACGATTTATTTTAACTACTTTTTGACTTTCTTTTAAATTGTACAATTCAATTACAATTACTTTTAGACTTGTTTTTAACTTTTATTCATTTAATTTATTTGTAATTAAACAGTTGTTAAAAAATACAGTTTCATTATTACGTCGTGTACAGTTTTATTTCGTTATTAAATTGACTGTACCTAGGAGTCATTTTGTAGAGGTTACTTACGGCCAAAATGCAATAGAAGATGTATAGAAGGGGTTTGCAGCGCTGTAAAAGTCTTAATAACTTATTAAGAAGCTTCTAAAGGTACATTTTATTGAGTTTTAATTATTATTTAACTTACGATTAACGACGAAGGCTGTTTGTAAACCACTGGAAATAAATAATATATGTAGAAAACCATTTTGCTATAGTACAGTGAGAAATATCGCAAAAGTTTTATAAAATGTGTGTTTGTAGTGTACTTTGTACCTAGTTACATTGTTATTATAGTCTAAAACTTAGAACTAAACCTAACTCTAACATGTTATCATTATATAATTAATTAACTGATTGTGCATGGAATATTCATACTGAATATGAATATTCATACGTAATATTATTACTTGATATTAATAAATAATATTAGTACTTAATGTTAATACCAATCTAAAATAAATATTTTATTTGTCATGTTAATGTTTTGTATGTTGAGCGGACAAGCGAACCCAACTTTCGTATTAGATATCGAGTACCACGTTATCGCTGCGTGGCGCGCAGCTGCGGCTGCGCCGTCGCCGTGCGCTCGCGCCAGTACGTATGACGCTTGGCTCCGATGCGCACGCCGCTCGTATGCTCGATAAGACTACGCAAACAGTTTCGGTAACGCTTACGCTCTCGCTATATTTTAAGGCTATTGCGCTTGTGCTTTTCTGACTTTCTTCTTGGTGTTTCCAAACTCTCTGGCGAAAATATAAGCTTTCTCCTTCTAATCGTTGTGCTGTGTTCCGTGCAATAAATCATAGTTGTTTACACCACTCGGACGTTTAATTTATGTCTACGGAGGAATCCCTATCAGGTGACAACTACATGTTCTTTTTAAATCTAAGGAGTAGGAATATATATTTGGTCGAAAACGGTTTTTAAAATTGATACGGTTTCTTTTTAAGTTAAACAAAGTCTAAGCTGCGACCTGACTGGACTAATTTACGGAATAAATATATATTCAATTCTTTAATTTCAGCCTAAAAGGAGGCGAAAATATTTTAGACTAAACAATCATTGGACTCAAAAGTAAGCGTTTTACTACATTACTTAGGTACAGGCCGGATTTATGGAAGGACTTTTAGTAGCGGAAATAAATAATACTTATCATGTAAGTAACATATTACATGAAAAAGTATGGAGTAATAATTAATTCGGTACTTAACTTAAAGACTAGAAGGTGGAAGGTGGTGTTAAAAACCGATTAGGTACACACAGCCAGGCGCAACAGAATGAACTTGAGTTTTCAAATAAGAAGAGTTTAATTAATAAGATTAAATTAGGTACTACATCATTTTATGACTTGATTAACTTACGATTAGGTGGCCGGTAGAAAACCCCTGTGAACGATTAAGTAATTAATTAGGAATAGCGTCGTCGTAAAAATATTGAAGTAACTATAAAAATTATATGCAGTGCAAGCGCAAACTTGCCCTTTTTAGGGTTCCGTAGCCAAATGGCAAAAAACGGAACCCTTATAGATTCGTCATGTCTGTCCGTCTGTCCGTCCGTATGTCACAGCCACTTTATTCCGTAACTATAAGAGCTATACTGTGGAAACTTGGTAAGTAGATGTATTCGGTGAACCGCATTAAGATTTTCATACAAAAATAGAAAAAAAACAATAAATTTTTGGGGTTCCCCATACTTAGAACTGAAACTCAAAAATTTTTTTTTCATCAAACTCATACGTGTGGGGTATCTATGGATAGGTATTCAAAAATGATATTGAGGTTTCTATTATAATTTTTTTCTAAACTGAATAGTTTGCGCGAGAGACGCTTCCAAAGTGGAAAAATGTGTGTCCCCCCCCCCGTAACTTCTAAAATAAGGGAATGATAAATGTAAAAATAATATATGATGTACATTACCATGCAAACTTCCACCGAAAATTGGTTTGAACGAGATCTAGTAAGTAGTTTTTTTTTAATACGTCATAAAAACATTGATCAAAGCTACAACGAACTTTTATATTATGTTACTTGCTGCTACGGAACCCTTCATGGGCGAGTCCGACTCGCACTTGGCCGCTTTTTATTTGTAATTATAATTATTGTATTAATGTCCTTATTGGGGTGTCGTAGTCGTTACCAAAATTAAATAAAAGTTACTTACAGCCAGGAAATATGGAAGGGCCCTGCGGTGCTGTAAAAGGAATTACGTTATAAGTTGTGTATTTAGTATTATTAACATTTGATAGTTATAGAATTACTCGTGTGACTATAATGTCGGTCTTTTTTTTCTTTTACTGGAAGAAAAAATGTAATTGTTTCAGGATTTAAATTTTCATGTACCTACATAAGAAAATAAAAATGATTTTGTTATGAATACAAACGTATTAAATATAAATTCATCAGAGAGTTTAGTATTTAAACAGAGCCAATTTTGATCAAATTAGGAATCATTTTTTGTAATATTTTGAAAAAGCATTTCCTCGCGAGTCCTATTTCGACTTAGTCGGTTTTGACTTTGTATACTTTCGGTTTTTAATTAATATGTTCACTTACGGTTAGACGGCTGGTAGAAGCCCGGGTCAACAACTGCAAAACAATGATTTAGCCGTTTAATTATTTTTGATTAATCTTTGTATTGCAGCTAAGCATTTTATTTTAACGGGGTTACTTACACTCAGGATTTATGGAAGGAGCTTGTGCTGTAAAATAAAATATTTTTTTATAAGTTAGGTACTTTTCATTTAGTTAAGTAGGTATATTATTTTAATTTTATTTTGACTTACGGTTCGACTGCTGATAGAAACCCGGATCAACGACTGTAAATATTACAACAATAATTAATTATACGTTTAAACGTCTCCGTAGTGGTAGCTATTCGTCAGTAGGTAATAAATAAGTGTTTAACTAAACTTTAGCATTAAAAAGGCACTGGCCGAAAAATACTTTAATAAGTTGCCTGCCTAAATATACATCTAAATATCGATTACTTTACAATAAAATAATGATTAGCTTTATTTTCAATCTTAGCGGCCGGTAGAAAGCGGGTCAACGACTGTAAAATATTAATAGTCATATTGTTTTTGTAATGTAATCATTGCTTTTGTTGTTTCTTTTATTATTCTGATAACTTTTTTTATATATTTTTTTTTACTTACCGTTACCAGGCAAATAGAAACCCGGGTCAATGACTGCAAAATAATAAATAGTTTTAGTTTAAAAATACTTGTAGATAATTTAAAAGTTCGTTATTTAATCAGTTTGATTTGCTTTAAAACGGTTACTTACAGTTAGGATTTAAGGAAGGACCTTGCGGTGCTGTAAAAATATAATTTTGTTAATTGGTTGTTTTTTATTTTATATTTCCTTTATTTTTTGTTTTATAATTACTTACGGTTAGATGGCTGGTAGAACGCGGAGTCCACGACTGTGGAGTAATAACGTCACCGTTTTAAAGTCACTTGTGTTGATTGCATGCGCCACCACCAGTAATATAATCTTCCAATTTTCACACCGCACATTTACGAGTAACTTCACACACAAACTTTGACACAAACAAATTGACCAAATAAACCATAGGTATAAACTTGACTGTTCGGGTATTTGTTTGTTCTATAGAACTATTTTTTCACGGATAAAAAAACGAGTGCAGAAATATTTTTATTCAAATCGCTAATGTCAGTTTTTTTAGTTACTGTTGATGAAATGAAAGGCAGATCAGATGAAATTTTAAACTATAAGATATTTTTTTGGACGGTTATAACAAAAAAGTAGTCGTTGACAAGTATATTATTGTCCCATATAGTTTACCCCGTGGCACCTCATGTTTGAGTAGTCTGGTCTGTCATTGCGACAGGGTTCTACACGAATCAACAACGTTGACATACAAACGTACGCCAATGTACAATGACAGTACTCACACACACACACACACACAGAGGTATGTTATGATGCTGAACAGTTATCGAATGAATGAATTTATTGCTGGTACAGTAAAAGTTTAATTTAACCCACAAACGTTTACATTCTCAAGAGTACAATCTGAACACTGCAATCCTAATATGAGACAGAATGCCTGCGTGCTAGTAATTCCACCAGTTGTCTTATCCCCGCACCGAAACAACAAGGGCGGTAGGTTAAAGGGTAAGATGGTGTTAGCGAGATCATGACGGACTCTGCACGGAGGTCCAACCACAAACGAAATGTAAGACAATAACTTAGTCGATCGGAGCCTATAGCCAAGATGCGTTTGCTAACAAACGTTTCTATACGTTTGGTTTTTAAACCAATCGCGTCACGGTAGATCACGTGACTTTTCGTATTACGTGATCTACCAGTGAAGCGATTGGTTTAAAAATAAAACAAATCGAAACGCTTGTTAGCGAACGCATCTTGGCTTGGTGGTTCGTTCGTATATATGAAAGGTATTATAGTTACTAAGATAAACATGCATGCGACATTGAACACACGCCCAAAAATGTTTGCGGGGGTTACTATGGTTGCGTTTATCAGTATAGATAAATCTAAATAAAACAAACGTCATTTGCTGGCCATCATGCGAGAGTGACGGATGGTTTATCGAGTTTTATCCATGGCGACATCCGCGTCCATAATACTGCCCTGCTAACAAAAAAGGCAGTATTTGAGACAAAACTCCTGTAGCAAATACAACCTTATAACTAACAGGATACGATTGAATTTGCTTTGGCTACTGAATTTGAGATACTGCTTATAGGCTTAGGAAGGCAGTATAGGCCCGGCCCACAGATGTAAACTTTACCTTCATTTTGCAGCTATTTTATAATCGTTTGATCTTTGAATCCGAGTTATATAAAAAAAAATGTTTAACAGTGGTGAAATAAAGTACGAAAAATATTTGGTCACACCTTGTGAAGCATTGTCTTAGCAAGCTAGTAATGTGAAATATATACAACGTGTTACAAAAATACTTAAAAAAAGAAATTATTTATCAAAGTCTAAAATAATGTCTACCCTAGTAAGCTGTCATCTCAGTCATTGACTGACCGAATGATTGCAATGGTTATAATAAATTTCTTTTTTTTCCGGTATTTTTGTAATGTATCCGGAAAACAAATACGGTTAAGTGTATTTTTTGTGATCTATGAAAGCATTCCGTTATTGATAAGCAAGCAACACCGAAGATAATTTTGATGGGAAATGATTGATACTATTATCGTTTAGATTGTATCAAGAGTTCTGAATATATGAATAATAAATATTTGAATTACATACCACCGATGTTTCCGGATGCTGAAAAACATAAAACAAATACGTTATATTTCACCATGTATGCACAGTGGTTTACATTCATTTAGCATATTTTTTTTGGCATAATCATCACTTGGCATAATCATCATTTGGCATACAGTCTTTTTTTTCAGAAACCCTACACTTTTCAGGATTGTTATAAAATAAACCTAACCTAACCTAAAGGGCTCTATGCAATGCTATTTTAAATAATCCTGAAAAGTATAAGTACATCGTCATCATTTAATTTTTCCATTTCGTCACGAAAATTAGCCACACATTTAGATACGTTAATTCTCCTGATGAAATGGAAAAGTTAGTTTCTTAATTTTTGTCCTAAACGATGTACACTCTTTTTGAAAACCGCTCAAAAGGGCCTTATTATACTTTGTCTCTGGCTATCGTATTGTTTTTAACTCGGCTGCCATTACCATCAAGTAAGATCTATCAAAACGTTGATTATAAGATAACATGTTAAGCATTAGGTTTAACTCGAGTAAAATAGAGCTCCGGGATTATTAAAGACTAGCGACCCGCCCTCGCTTCGCTCCGGGTTAAAGTATTTTACATATAAACCTTCCTCTTGAATCACTCTATGTATTAAAAAAAACCGAATCAAAATCAGTTGCGTAGTTTTAAAGATTTAAGCATACAAAGGGACCTAGGGACAGAGAAAGCGACTTTGTTTTATACTATACTAGCGACCCGCCCTCGCTTCGCTCCGGGTTAAAGTATTATATATATAAAACTTCCTCTTGAATCACTCTATGTACTAAAAAAAACCGCATCAAAATCAAGTTCAGTTTTCAAGATCTAAGCATACATAGGGACAGACAGCGGCGAGCGACTTTGTTTTATACTATGTAGTGATTGTAGTGATTACGCACACATAACCGCTCCGCACCGGAACGGCATGGCCGCAACGCCGAGCCGATCTGTATTATTTGTATGAAACTTCATACTACAGTTTTTCGATTAAGTAATCCGTGTATAAAAAATTAAGCTTTAAAGCGCTAATTTTTGTTAGACTCAAGTGCCCCCCCCTACAGCCAAAACTACAAATACTATAAATCTAAAAAAAACTTGAATGAAAGAGCATGTAACGAATTTTAAAGTACAGATCTGTGCTCAAAATTGTGATATCTATAAGTATTTTTTTAATAATTTTTAGACTACCTATATCATAATCAGTAGAGACTAGAGCTTGGTTCTATTTTCACCTCCGTATACACCTACGAGGGATGGATGTAAATTATAGATACTAACGGTTAGAAGGCCTGTAGAAAGCACCGTCGACACCGTTCTGTCCTAAAAAAAAATATTGAGAATTTTAGGAACATTTTTTTATACTTTATATTAATATCCTATAATAATAGGTTGGAGAATAGTAGTTTATGCAACAGTTGTATAAGAGAGGTCAAAAAAGACGAGTGGTGTGGTTACGATGTGAGCCGCAGGCGAACATCGTAAAGCAAGACGCCACGAGTATTTTTTGACTTACTTATACA
Source organism: Acleris holmiana (assembly GCA_949316455.1). Classification (NCBI taxonomy): domain Eukaryota; kingdom Metazoa; phylum Arthropoda; class Insecta; order Lepidoptera; family Tortricidae; genus Acleris; species Acleris holmiana. The sequence continues at coordinate 12,767,186 of OX438779.1, forward strand.
CCGTTGCATACAACACTTTTTCTACGACTAGGTTTCAAATAAAATGCAAAATGAAATTAACAAAATTTTATTAATATACCTAGATTAGAATACGAACGAACGAAGCACAGAACAACAAACGAGTGGGAAACATTCGAAAACGACAAAATATGTGTCTATGGTTAACTTTTTTTTTAAATTGATGTGCACTAACGACATGCCTAGCTGCCAAAGCTTACGCCTAGGTTAATTTGACCAATGAAAATACTTCACCAAATTAATCCACCAATCACAATACACATTGACTGTCAATCGGAACGTTAGGTTCTTTTTGGTATGTAAACTCTTTTACTATTTTAACTCTTTAAAAAAAAACATTGTATCAACCAACCAGAATGCAGCTATATTAAAATCGACCAATCAGGTAAAAGAATTCATTTCTCAAATCATTAGGTGTTTTTAGTCCCTATTTCACAAGTTAAATCGATTGTGCAACTTTTTTTTTTAAATATAAAACCTGGCAAGTGCACATCATTTTAAAAACAAAGTTAACCATAGACACATATTTTGTCGTTTTTGATTCAATGTTTCCCGTTCCCGCTCGTTTGTTGTTCTGTGCTTCGTTCGTTCGTATTCTAACCTAGGTATATTAAAGAGTAAAAATCGCGTATTTTATTAATTTAATTTTGCATTTTATTTGAAACCTAGTCGTAGAAAAAGTATTGTATGCAATGGTGTACAATTGTACATAATTAAGTCAAAATATACTCGTGGCGTCTTGCTTTACGATGTTTGTTCGCCTGCGGCTCACATCCTAACCACACCACTCGTCTTTTTTGACCTCTCTTATACAACTGTTGCATAAACTACTATTATCGCATTTAATACCGTAAACTCGGGTTACTTTAGCCCTAGGGGGTAACATTGGCCACCCTTAAAACTATAACTATTTTAGTGGTAATCATCTTCAATTGTGTAAATATTTTTACAACCATATAAGTAGCTTAGTCATGATGTATCATTTAACAAAATAATTAAATATTAAAGATGGTTTTTGGGTTGGGCAATGTTACCCCCTAGGGCTAAAATAACCCGAGTTTACGGTAGGTATGTATAAACTTGTAATAAAATCTCTTTGGCTGTACTATTTGCATCTGGCTGATTTTGATGAAAGGTTACATTTCAAAAATAGAAACAAATTAGTAAAATGTTGTTTCCCGCTATTTTTCATTGGTTTCTTTCTGTCAAAATGAGTGAATCTAATGAAGAAACTCAATACCTTTTAAAATTGTAATACAAAACAAGAAATAATGCAACGCGAGGCGCGTTTTTTTTTGTGACGTTTATGAATCTAATTCAGTGTCATTAACCCTTATTTTCGTAATGTTGCGCCCGCTCTACATATTTGAGGATCACTTTTTACTATTTCTTTATAACTAAGTTTTTATACTCTATTAAAATCAAAAGAGGTTTGAATTCACGACTTTTTACATTTTTGCGAAATAAAGGGTTAAGAGTAGCACAAAGTTGGTTTAAGCGTTTTCAATCGATGCACCTCGCTCTTAATAAGAACTTAATTAAAACCATGAAAAAAATAATTTAATTAACTGACCTTGATTTGGGCTGTCCACCACGTGAACTAGAAAAAAGTTCGATGTGAGACTTTGTGACTGATGCAAAGCATAGTTTGTAAGTACGTACTGTCAGCCCAAGGGAACCCTGAGTGACCCACCATGGAACTGTCATAGTGACGTTATGATTCAAGACGTAAGAGGAGTGTCAAACAAATTGTTTTATAATGTCACTGTGACACCGTTCTATGGTGGATCAGGGTTCCATTGGAGTGATAGTAGGTACTTGTAATGTTAATAGGACACAGTTATTAGTAGAAAAGTGATGCAACTAACTACGCCGTCTTACTTATAGGTACGAAGTATAAAGAAGAATTAAGATTCACCGTATTTATACAATGTATGAATGATCATTCTGAAACCATTTTGAGGAATAGGCACATTCAATTAGATATTTTAGATAAATACAATTTTTTCGACAAGATATTTACAAGAGACATCCACGGATATGCCAAATATTTTCAAGGAAAGAAAATAACATCAAAATACATAATGTCATCTAAATACACCTCTTAATATGAAAGATAAAAAAAGGTATTGTAAAAAGACATCCACGGATATGCCAAATATTTTCAAGGAAAGAAAATAACATCAAAATACATAATGTCATCTAAATACACCTCTTAATATGAAAGATAAAAAAAGGTATTGTAAAAAACTGGGTTTTTTTAAGTACCCCAATGGAGAACTCTGTACCTGCCATCTTTAAAATCGTCGGTAAAATTTTAAAATTTTCATAACGATAAAAGATAACAGCAACATATAGTACAAGTGGTAGAAATGGTTATGCGAAGTGTATTTCGAACAATTATTACCTATTATGCTAGATATAATAATAGTCTCGTTCACTCATTGAGCCTACTTTTGTAAAACTATCCAACATCTTTCATTATCTTGTTTAGAAATATATTCTGCAGCGTTGACTACAATGCTCAGTGTAAATTAATAGATTTATTACCTTTAGTAGGATCATGGTTGTTCACAACGTTCACTGAAAGAGATAGATATTTGAATCACATAAAGCAAAGAATGGAAAGAAATACATTAAAGAACATAGTGTACAAAGTTATTTAACAAAGATATGCGGGGAAAAATGGAACAAAATATAATAAACGATGGTACAGTATCAACGCGCATTTTTGTCGACAGGTATTTTGTAATTATGATAAGGCAGACCTAAAAATATATATTTTATTATATATGTCTCATTAATAACACTCATTAAGCAGAAATTAGTAGGTACCTTTGCCAGGATTGTCGTTGTCCACAACGTTTACTGAAAGAGACAGACAGGTAATTTTACCGTAACATATACTCGTAGGATAGAACCGCACAACAAGCAAAGGTATTAAGATGATGTAATGATTAAAATCTAGGTTTAATTTTCAATTACTTACCACCCTGCGAAGATGCCATCGCTACGACGGCGAGCAGCAAAATCTGAAACACAAAGTAGTGGTTCATCTTGTGGAATCCAATAGCTCACTAGACTAACAGATGTCTGTTACTCGTATGCCTCTGGTGTCGAATATTAATATTTCAGCTTTATCTTCCAGATAAGATACAGTCTTGTTCGAAGTCAGACAAAAATATGCACAACACAATGTTGAACTGACTCATCCAAACGAATAGGTACTTTACTGATGGAAAAACCACGAAAAACAATAAAATTGCATCCAATCTCTATCACGTTTTTCGTGTGTAAACCGCTAAGCTAAACAACGGATGCAATTTGTCTGAGAACTTGTATATACTTAAGGTAAAACAGGTATGCGTTTCGGATACTGTTCCGTACTCAAGAATAGGTAAAACATTTAAAAGAGAATATTTTTTGTGTAAACAGTTCTACGTGATCTTTATTTAGCAGTTATCAGAGTATCACTTTGACCCAGAATATTGTTTACGGATTCGATGGCAAACTGGAATATGCTTACCTACGTTAATCTTAATTTAATTCATTTCAAATTTTTTTTTCTGAATAAATAAATTCATAGACTTAATAATATAATTAAATACTATATCTAGGGTTATGTACATTTGATAGTTAGCAAAAACTAGTTTTTAAATGTGCAATCAAATTACAACGAAGCGTTGCCAAAATTACTCTAAACGGAAAACTATTGGCTAAGTTTTTAGTTTCTTGAATTACTTATTATGTTTGCATTAAGGATTAAGTTATTTGGGCTATGAGTTATTCGATTGTCTGGGATTCGATTGATATGATCAAAGCCCAATAATGTTAATACAGCTTGAGAATAAAACGGAGGTAATATTTCAGACATAGGATCCCTGATATCATACTAATGGGTTAAACGTCGGACGTCGATTCCCAAGGACGCCCACTTGTGCTTTGTCTAATATTTCGTAAATTTTAGTTAACACATATATGGTGATGCCGCCAATATTTACAGAGCAAATATTGTACAGCTAGTGTTGGTTTTGGATAATTAGGTTCATAAAAATCAAAGCCGACGCTAAAGTTTAAAAGGATTTTCCTGTCTACAAGTAACGTGTATTTACTATACAGGTGGTCCCAAAAATTGACGTAAATAATACGGTGTAATTCTAACGTAAGAGCGCAATTGAAATAAATACTTAATTTTCGTAATTTTTAAGGCACAAAAGCATTTCTCGTTTAATGTTCAATAAATAAAAGTAAAAAAAAAACTACATCTCTATCAGCAAAAAAAATAATTTACGCGCTGCTTTTCTAACAAGTGAGGTATTTCGATTATATTTGGCACACACCAACTTTTAAGGTATCATGCACCCTTCGTCTCGTAATATGAATAGGTACCTAATGCTTTATTTCAGAAGCATTTTGGTGTAAACAAGCATATTCCTACATTATAATAAGAATTAGATATTTTTCACAAAATATAACTATTTTCAGCGATTTTTGGGAGTCAAATGGAAATTGCAAGATGACGTTCTTAACGAATACCAGAAATATCTTACCCAATAAAATGCCTTAATATTAACATCAAGTTGTCGAACATCCTGTATAAAGTACTTAGGTAGTGTTAATGAATGTGTGTGCGATAAAATGATATATGAATCCGAAACAAATCAAGTAGGTGATCTATAAGGTGATATTTACCTCCATCAAACTGTCAATTCAGACCAATTTTGATATAAAAAAGATAAAGGTGGTTAATATTGATAATTTATTTTATTTGTAAATTAAAAAATACCATTTTTACATAGGTAGGGGCGCGAGAAATGATGAAAAACACATTCGTTCTATCAGACTGTTAAAAGCTGAAGACCCAGCTTTTCTTTTACAAGGCACGTAGGTATAACGATCGCAAAAGAATAAAAACAAAATAACCTTTATCGTGTTTCACAGAAAGTTCCAAGAACCTCTGAAAGAGCCCTCCTTATCAAACAACAATTACCATGAGCCAGATTTATATCTTATTATAATATTAACTTACGACTTATGTATCACAGATTAAGTACCACGGAATATAAACAGTATTTTTCTGTTCTGTGCAGATTATAGTGTGTAATTCACTTTTACTTGTTAATATTTAAGTATTTATCCCTGTCGCGGTCACAGCCCAGCATTTACTTATAGACTGATTAAAATATTTAAGTGTAGGTTTATCACTAACTCGGCATTAATCGAGGTAATCATATCAGGTCCGGTCGGACGCTCGAAGTAGTGATATAGATAAATCGTCTGACGAAAGAAACACGTCTAAAGCGTTGGCGGTGCCAGGGCTTGTTAAACCAAGCGGTCTCCGGGACGTCTCACTACGTGGGTGACCAGCAAGTCTTTTGGTGATTTTATCTGTATTGGGCGCAATTCTTCAGCTCTACCTGTGATGTCTTCGTTAGCATCTTATCGAGTCTTGTTTGGATCTCCATCACATGCATGCATTGCAACAAGCATTCGGAATCACTTACAGGTCTGACGGCTGATTGCTAGAATTTGCCTTTAACTTTTCCGAGTATTTTTGTGTCGCAGAGGACTCTTAAAGGAACCTTCCATATTGACGACCGATGTCGGTTACAACATTTGCATGAGCCGTGGCGGTATCGGAACAAAATATCACAACTTTGATAACATTGGAAGAAGATCTACCTCGATGTAAATCGTCTTCGAGATTTTGGTATCAGCATTGAACTTGCATTCTGTTTGTTCGGTCTTCTGCTGATGCGGCATTTCCCCAATGCTCGATAGCTATTTGTAGTTGGGTTGTAGTACTTTTGTCATTGAGTAGGACCAAGTATGTTGCTTGTGTACAATATACTCCATGTTAAATGGTTTTGGTTAAGTTTGGTAAGATAATTTATTAATAAATTATATAGTCGTGGCCCTAGAGCGGACCCCTGATGAGATGAACACCGACTATAATTTCACAGTTTTTTCACTTCAGCTAACATTTTCTCTTTCGTGCTGAGTGGTACGTGACCCTGGGCCTCTATTCTACTAGGGTTAAACCATATAGCCTATGACGTGTATTGTCGAGGTTTTGATAACTCTTATTTACTTGATACTAATGGCGGCCGAGTTAAAAACAATACCAAAACGCGTCAAAGGCAATCGTTTTACCCTGCAGAATAAAGGCCCTGGACAAGAGCTACCTACGTATTATCGCTTTCCAGACTAACTTATCTCTCGAAATAGTCTTCACGGTTCGATGGACCGTCTTCTATGATGATTCAGACTGCTTAGATAGCGTTTATTGTGGATTTTGCCTACCTTAATCTTTGTGCGACTGTACCTACCTAGCGATTCGGGGGTTCAATTTTTGAATCTAACCGACGAGAAATGAGTAGGTATCATTGAAATCAACGCCTTTATGATATCAAATCCAAAACGGGGGCTCATAAATAAAATGGCCGCATAAATTAATAACAAAAAAACTAATTTTGTCGTCGGTGAGATTTAAAAATTGAACCCCTGTGCGTTGTTAAAAACATGTTTAAAACGTATAATGAGCTTGCAGAAAACAGCCGCGGGTTGATGAATTGCACTATGCTAAATTGCAAGGCCATTTTATAGGCAGGTATTTGTTTAGCCGACACTTTATATATCTTTAAGTGGTCGAATTTGTGTTTTATGTTTTCATCTGAGCTTTAAAAAAATAGAGTGGTACGGATTATTAGAAGACCTTAAATAACTTCAATAAATGTGCGACACTTTTGCCGTGCTAAACCTGACCGCCGATTTCCAAGGCAAGATAACAAATTACCGAAAAATTAGGTAGGTAACTAACCTAAAGATAATTTATTTAAATACACAATTTACTTTTTTAAAGGATGAAACTCCTCAAGGTCCCTCGCGTATTTAATTTAAAAAAGGAGCCGCGATACCTAAGTAAAATTAAAAACTAAGTGGATATAACTTCCTCAGAGTTAATAAAACCTGTGTTACTTATTAGCTATATTATTTATTAGTTACCAACTTCCAAAATTATTTCTAGCTTAAAAATGATAAATTATCAAAAAAACTTACCGCAACAGCCTTCATGCTATTCCAATAAATTGTTTTTTTTTGGGAATTAAAACAGTGGTGTTCTGCCGAATGCCAGTGTCGTACAAAATTCTGGTTTTAGGTGTACTCTTTTATATTCGGTGATAACCCCGCGACCTGAACAAATATTGACAAGCTAAACAAATTGTGAATGCGAGCGTTTTCCTGTACAAATTCGGATAACTAGACGTACGTAATCATTTACACTAACCACATGAAGCGTCGAGAGGCTAGTGGCCAAGAAGTTTGGTTAAGCGATATGTGAATGTTAAAATATTCGGAAAAGTTTAGGAAAGCTGATTAGACTAAAAATACATTTTCCTAAAAAAAGGGTTCCTCATAAATACCTACACTAAATAGGTAAAACATCAAACAAGAAGTAAAGAGCAACAGAAACTTGAAGCTCACCGACGAAAAATTACTAACTTTAAAATCAATTTCTGCAGCGATATAATCTACTATAAAGGCGTTATGATATCAAATCCAAAAGGTGGGACCGCTCGTATATTAAATGGCTGCACAAATTGATTTTAAAGTTAGTAGTCTTAGAGCCTGTTTCACAATCGACAAGTAAATTTATCTGTCACATAAACATGTCTCTCTCCTTGTCTATTTTCAAGTGTCAGAAAGAGAAAGGGCTAAGTTTATCTGTCAAATAAGCTTTACTTGTCGAGTGTGAAACAGGCGGTTAGTCTTAGGTTAGTAAATGCCAAAAAACATATACATACTTACTAATTATTTATTTATTCGAGCTCATCATTACAATAACGGTTTCTACAAGATTTTAGAGACTAGCCAAGCAGGTACAAAAAAAATATACCTACCGTATGAACAAAAAATCCAAGGCTCAAAAAGAAATTTAGCTTAGGCCACATGAAAAGTAAACGTCAGAAAATTAAAAAAACATGACAAGTTTGTTGACAAATGTTCACGACGGTACGGAGAGTTATTTTTCAGAGGGAAAGTTTCATTTAGTTTCTGGAAAATATGAATACTATCATTACTTATGCGACGGGTTCGATGACAGGGTAGGTAAAATATTTCGTTTGCTCAGTTTCTCTGTTACTAGTTGATAACCTATACCAACTAAAAGTCATGTTTTATTTAGGGTTGGGGCTGCGGCTACAGGACGTTACAAACAATATGTTCATGGATCAACAATAAGTACCAAAAATCCGTAGAAGTGCCGTGTATTCGGAATATCCAGGAGATTTTAGTTGAGCTTGAAGACAAACCCATCTCATTTTTGGGATCAAGGCAGTGGATTGGCACTTTTGAAGTAGGTATACTTATTTGTTGACTAATATTGGAAAGGTTAAAATGTAATATAGTAATTGTGTAACTGGAATTTAGAGTTTTGTACATCTATGAATTAACAAGATCACTGTCCCTGAACCATATACGATTCATGAATGCGGTTTTGTTCGGTTTGTTTATAAATCAAATGTGATCAAGTTTCAATATAAATTTAAATGTAGAAGTAAACATTGGACTTACGATGACGAAAATCTACTATTCAAACCCCCAATCAAACTGTTAATCTGTTCAATGCCCTGTGCACAATAATACAACAATTTTTGGCCGCAAAGCACTCTGTACACAATGTGCAGACAGCATATTTGCCCCATTGTTCAAATTATTTAGAAGAAAGAGAGAGAGTACTCCATGGGTTATTGTAGTGTTTGAATACATTTACTCGACTTCATTTTATTCAACATTTTGAACCCCAACAACGCCTGAAGTAGTCATGACTCAAGAGCTCTGCTGTCGTGGCTACAACACCTCCCACTTTTATAGTTGTCACAGGGCCAGTTTAATAGAGACATTATTTTGTATGAATTAATTTAAATTTTGCATATTTTTTACTACATGGCGTCTGCAGCCAATTTGTTTGTGTGCAATGTTCCAAAACCATGTGCTGACATAAAAGTTCACTGTGCAATGTGTATGAGGTATAATTGTTAGAACATAATTAGTTATATTTGTTTCATTGTTCCTGTTCTAGGTATTGGTTCAATAATTCCCAGTTATGTTTTAAATATGAACTTGCACTTTTTTTATAGATATGCCTGGTAATAGATAAATTGTATGACATTCCATGCAAAATAATCCATGTGAACAAGGGTGATGATTTGAACACAATAGTAGACAGTTTGAAAGCTCATTTTGAGAAGTTTGGCAGTCCTGTCATGATGGGAGGAGATGTTGACTGCTCTTCGAAAGGGATTGTGGGCATTCATATTGAGTCTGCTGGCGCCAGTCTTTTAGTTGTGGTAAGATAATATCAACAATTAAGTTTGGCTTCAGCAACTTTCTAGTAATTCAACACATTCAGCACCAGCCAATGCTATGAGTGCTACACTATAGAACCATTTCACCCGTATGTAGACAAAAAGAACAAACAGTGAACCCAATATCGGGTTGTTGGGCTGAATGTGTTAAGCTGTTCTTTCCACAACAAACATTATGTTGGATACATCTCTTTCTCTTCTACATAATAAATACCCCTTGGATAAATAAATACTTCAAACAATAATAAAACTTTTTCTAGGATCCCCACTATGTTGGTAAGGAGCAGACGAAGGAATTTCTACAGAACAAAGGATGGGTGAAATGGCATCCAATAAAGGATTTCTTAAGCGATTCTTTTTATAATATATGCATGCCATTAACTAAATAAAAAAATACCCTGATAAAATCAGTCTTTATTAATATTACATTTGTTACAGTTACCTTAAAAGCTCATAAAGTTGTATTAATAACAATCTATAATTAATAAGTTCTGTTAAAAATTGTATAAAAAACTGGAGATTATTTAGATCCTTGCAATAAAATGCAGCTTACCCTGAATGTCAGTTGAATGTCCTTGTTGCAGTAAAATGTTAAAGTGAGAGCAATTTGAAATTAGTATAGCAATAGCTGGGATAAGGTACGAAAATGTGCAGCTACTTCCTAGTTCGACCGTAGGTACATAATAACAACAATAATAACACTAACAGTTGAACATAACAAATGTTATTTACAGGTTATCAACACAAAACAATTCTTAAGATTATGTTAGTAACAAATACATCAAAATAATGTATAAAAATGAATATAATACAAACTTAATTTTAAATCAAATCAATTAGCAAGGATCCAAATAACTCTAAATTAAATATACAGACCAATTAAATATGCAACGACGTGACGAGATGACGAGTGACAGGGAGGTATGGAAAAAAAGACATGCTGCGCCGACCCCAAGTAAATGGGGTAAGGGCAGGAAAATGATGATTGGTCACGTTACATTCTGTCACTTCTATATGAAATTACCATAATGCAATGCCTAATAATGTCGTCCAGGAAACAAGACTATATAGTAATATATTATCTATTCCTATTTGATAGGGTAAACAATCCTATTGTCGGCAGACCTGATACTAAGTGGGATCTAAGACAGATAGATATTTTTGCATTTTCAATCCTGCAATCCTAAGACTGCGTTGTCAACCCTGAGGACCGAGATGGAACCACTCTATGCTAGTAATTTCACTGGTTGTGTTATCCCCAAATCGGAACGCCACAATGCGAAGGCTAGTGCTGCTTGGCAGTAGGTTTTAGGATAAAATGGTGGTAGTGACCCGGTCTACTCCAGATGGACCCTGCACAAGTTCCTACCATCATTTGTGCCAATTTTAAAGCTTACTTCAAGGGTAAAGAGCGTCGGTGGCCTAGTGACTTATGGGTCATGGTCATGGACTGCTGAGTTCAAACCCCCGCGGTCACCATTTACTAATTTGTTAAATTTAAGAACATTAACGTATGCTCTTACGGTGAAGGAAAAACATGGTGAGGAAACCTGCACATTAGAACAGCCGAGTTGTAAGAGGGTAATTGCAGAAAAGATCCTAAAGGGATCGAAGTATCCGAAAGGGCGCATCTGTAAGATAAAATAAGTTAAGATACTTACTTAAAAGCTATAGTGCCCAACCGTTACAAAACTATGCGCCAATAAATGGGTTGTTTACCGTATGTGATGATACAAAAGTAGATAAAAGGCCACTATGTCTGCACTATGTTATAGTCAAAAACTATAATTATTGTTATTATTTTAATGTACTATGAATTCTTATTGCTTCACTTCTTATTTTTGTAATTCACTTGTCTATCGCATAGATTTAAGGTATTAAATAAATAAATAAATAAATAAAATTAAAAAAAAAACTGACATTTAGGAGACAACAACAGCTATCTCGTTCCTTTACAAACTTGTGTATGAAAAATCGTCACTAAACATCGACTTAACCTTTTCAACGCCTTACGTCAAATACAAATGCGTCACTCACATGCCGAACATGTATGCAAAATTTAACTTAATCCAGATGAAACAACGTCTCTTTTACAATGTACCTGTGACAGCTATAAGTGTCGGTGGCGTTGAAGGCAGGACAGCTCATGACTACTTTAGGCGTCGTTGGCGTTCAAAAGGTTAATAGTAATTAACTGAGTGAGTGTGACCGTGAGAGAGTTAGTCGGTGTTCATGATGAGGCAGACGCCCTGCAGCACCCAGTGGCTGCTGTGCTCCGCGGTCCACAGGTTGGACTCGAACACCAGCCCCACGCCCATGGCGTTGCGCCGCGTCGACGTCGTGTACACCGGCGTGTTCAGTGTGTTCTGCCAACAAGATATTCATACACATACACACTTTGCCTACATTGCTTTATTAGTTATTACTTAGATAAGTAAAAATGGTCATATAACAAGTGATGATTTACTCATCCCCTTATCCAAAAACACAACAATTATATTTTGGTGAACACGTTCACTGCCGGCAACGCTTATAAGCGTTTTTTACTTTCTCAACCTCTTATCCAAGCGAATGGTTTGATAGAAAAGTAGTCTTTATTCTTCTTGGAACACGAGTTCTTTTCCTACTAATCATTTAGATACGATACGTACAGGGACGATATGTCCGTTCGTGAAGTATGCAAGCTCAGTATAAAATAAGATTCAGCACCTGGCGAAAGTTTGATAAACAATGCCGGCAGTGAATTCGTTGAAGCGTTCATTGTCACTTTCTGACAAATTTAGATGTCGCACTGAAAGATAGAGACACAAAATATTTGAAAGGGATATGGTAGAAGCCTTAGGTCCACATCTCGATAGGACTAGGTAGCAAATAAGACCACTTTGCGACTGCATCTCAATCTGACTTCATCTCTTTGAGACTTAAGTACATCTCAAAATGTCTGAGGGCAAGAGATATCAGCTCTGAAAGAAGAGAAAGGGTGGTGGGGTTAGGTACCTGCAGCTTGAGCTTGTGGGACTCGACGGGGATGATGTGGATGATAGGCATCTCCGTGACGAGCACCTTGGGGTGCGAACGGCGAAGGCACTTGTCCTCCAGGTCCCAGCGCGCGCCCTCCAGGTACAGCCCGCGCACGTAGCAGCCCTGCCGCCAACCATGTCTTATAGCGACAACATACGCCATCACAACCAGCAGGTTTATTATAACATGATCATCATCACAGCATCGGATGGCCTTTCCCAAGGATCTTCAGAGGCCACATTTACTGCCACACGCAAACAAGAATGAAAAGGGATTGATGGCATCGTTAAATTTAAATAAACGCTGTTTACTTTAAAACCACAATATTTCTTAAAAAAGTGGCGTTTCAGGATTACCTACTCAACTATTCTGCCCTCCTAAGCCAAAATGCAGTATCTCTGATTCAATGGCCAAAGCAGATTCAATCATAAGCCGTTCGTAATAAGGTTACATTTGCTATAGGATTTTTGTCTGAGATTTTTTTGTTTGAGGATTTTTGAGTGGTGGTAGGACCCTGTGCAGGGTCCGTCCGGATCGCTACCACCATCTTATCCATTAACCATCCGCCAAGCAACAGTGTTCGCATTGTTGTGTTCCGGTGTGGGGATAAGACAACCGGTGAAATTACTAGCATAGAGGCATTCCATGTTAATCCTCAGGGTTGGCAACGCATTTGAGGTCTTTGGATTATAATCTTGAGAATTCAAATGTCTGTGGGTCTCAGATTTCACTTACCATCAGGTGGCCTGAGTGCTCGTGTGCCTTCTCCTTAACATAAAAAAAAGATACTGCCTTTTATGTTAGCAGGGCAGCATTGAACCAAAAATCTTCGCTAAAGATCGTACGGTCGGCGGTATGGTTGTTGCGATCCAGATCGCAACACTACCGACTTTATGTGAGGCCACTTCACGATGGTTAGTTTTTTGCTACTCGCATCCATCGGTTTCCCTTGATCTTATCTCATAAGTAGGTGAACAGCTCACAAGTCACCTACCTATAAGTACCCATCCTATTGGGTAATTCCACGATGATGTAACGAAAGTTACATAGCGGAGATCCTGTGACCAACTCACCACTTTCCAACTCCAACATTAGATTAGATCAGCTCGATGATGCCATTGTATTGTCATCGAAATTACCTAGGTATACCAATTTTCAGCACAACAGGTCCGCGGGAAGTGGTTCAAATCTTGCTAGGATGACTTTAACCACTTCCATGGGACCGATTTACAAATATTGCAAGTAAAATAAAACTTGGAATATAAACTGTGTGAGGTGTGTGTGGGTACTCACGGAGACGGGACGCTCCTCGATGTCGTCGACCGAGGCCCAGCCGGTGACGCGCGTGAACTGCGTGGAGCGGTCTAGCGGCCACGTGTACAGCCGGCACGCGATCTGCACGTGCGCGATCAGGTACGACTCGGGGATGTGCAGCCCCGACAGCCAGATCACCATCGGCTCTTCCTTCGTGGCCTAAGCACAAGACATTAAAAAAAAACTATTAAAAAATAATTGATCATTTACCAGAACAAAGTGATATATTTCGCCTTATATGAGGTCTATTGGGATGAAATAAACGTTTCTTTTTAATCCTAGAGCATTTCCTGCATCATTCAATTAAAAAAATCGACAAATACTGGGCGAATTACACAAAAAAAAATACCACTCATCAAAAATGTAGTGTTTGCTTTAGACACGTAATTCTTTTTATTTTAATAAAGATAATGAGTTGACAAAAAAAATATGATAGCATTAAGTAATTTAAGGAAATATCCTGTTGTTTTTTGTTTGGTGTACTTATTTATCCGTTTTTTTTAAATTTATTTAATTGACACAGGAAATGCTGTAGGATTAAAAAAAACTGTTTATTTCATCTCAATAGACTCATATGAGGCGTGATATTTCACTTTGTTCCGAGAGGGTTGACGGAAATCAAAGTATTTTTAAAAATCTTAATAAAACATTACAACACTATTTAGTTATTTTTTATGTCGGTAAAATTGCATCTAGTTTCATCGCTATTCGTTTGTGCACCTTATCCAGGGACACACTGTATAATTAGGGTTAGGACTTTTGGTGGCATATCGTGATTCAAGAATCCATGGAGTCCCTATTTCCTAATTATTCAATACAAATCACTTTGATTTTCACCTTCAATATTGTTATATTTCAGAATTATTTATTTAATTAAACCGCTGAACCAATTTAAACGATGTTTGCTATGGTGGATATTTTCCGATGTGAAAGCATAACAAACAAACAAACGTATTTATAATAAAACCGAACCAAATATGTCTTTAATAGTTTAGTAGTGTATTTTGAAATATGATAATACCAAAGGTCAAAATCAAAGTGGTATGTATACAGTGTGTTACCGGCATGAGGGCTTTAAATGTAGGTATCGATTCTACTCCTCAAATGGAACTCCTTTTGTTCTACGACTTTAAAAAATGAGGTAATTATTATTTTTATTTTTCATACAAAATAAATTAATTCACTGATTTTACTAGTAAAGTTTGAAAGTTTGATCACCTATAACTTACTGTAAATTAAGTTATTTTCTAAGTCGTAGAACAAAAGATGTAGCATTTGAGGAGTAGAATCGATACCTACATTTAAAGCCCTCATGCCGGTAACACACTGTATAATAATTAGGAAATAGCGACTCCATGGATTCTAGAGCCACTGTATGCTACCAAAAGTCCTAAAGCATAATAATAACGTCAGATAATTGACCTTACGGCTTAAAGCAGTAAAGTAATATGGCACTCACCCAGTCGCTGTACTGGCGCGTGCGCGCCGTGAAGTGGTCCATCCAGCCGCCCAGCCCCTTGCAGGAGGCGGGCGCGAGCGAGCGCCACACGTGCGGCAGCTGCCCGTTGAACAGGCTGTACGACACGTTGTCCAGCACCGCGTCCATGCCGATCTCGCCCGCCAGCGCTTTGCGCAGCAGCGATAAAGTCGTGCGCATTCGAGCAATAAGTCTGTTGAACCTGAAAAGTTACACGGTTAATTTAATGTACCTACAGTCGGCCTGCAACCTGCACACCTTGTCGCTTCAACGCCTTTGACAGATTAGTGCAGCAGTTCAAACATGTCGTCAAAGTGACAAAGAACTAAGCTTTTGTGCTTTGTCACAATGACGTCCCTTATAAGTAGCTGTATACTTTAGTCACTAAAGTGCGCAGCTACTTATTGGGCCGACCGTAAATTTAGGGCCCATTTTAAAAAAAACTGCTTGAAGTTGTCAATGTCCTTAGAGATGCCAAGTCATTTATAACTTAGAGGAAACTCAACCTTATTGCTGTAGAATGTCAGGTTGAATTAGGACCTAAGGTGGGTCACAAATTTAAGTCTTTGACTGTACCTATCCAAGCGATTGAAAAACACGCGGTGGTTTTTAAAGATGAAAATGCAGGCAGGAGCCGCTGTCATGTGATCTTTCGTTCGCACTTCACTTTACCTACTTTACTACACCATATTATTAATAATCATCAGAATTGCAAAAATGTTCAAAAATAAGTCGAAGCTACGATCAGAACTAGGTAAGTTAAAACAGACTGCCTAGATTTGTTTAATTGAATCAAAAAGTGATATTAAAATCGTAACACGTAAATAGGAAGTAACTAAACCTTATACAGTGTGTAAAATTAATTTTTGAACGTACTATCGACCCGCAATGTACATCGAAGTCCATCTGTCAGGTGTTATTTTCGTTTATAATTTCATTGCATTTTTCGTTATACATTGCGTGTTAAATTATTTTGTATGGTTATTTTTTTTTAATTTAATTTTAACAAAAGCTGCCTAAATGTGCTCAGTAGGGGTTGTACTAACCACAGTTAAAAGGAACGCCCGTATACCATTTACACACTGTATTGTATTAATTGCTTCTAAAAGTGGGAAAAATTTAGTAGTTATCACTGACATCAAAGTAGCGGATGAAAGAGATAAAACTAGCAAGCATAACTCGTTGGCTTGCTGTGATAGATTCATCAATCTAGGTTGAATTTAGGTTGGTTGAGCGCATATTGGTGTAGACCACGAGATCCCTCATCGCTCTTCTGGTGTTTATTGCGGAGCTTTTTCTCCGCAATGATGGTCTTGTCCGAAGCGCTATTAGATATACATCATATTACCGACGTGTAACAGAGCCCTCTTGTGGCTTATTTACTAAATAAACATTTTGAAGTTTGCTCCCTTACCTCTCAAGCTCTTGCAGCAGCACCACGAGCGAGGGCGTGATGTTCATCTCGAACATCTTGCGCACGCGCCAGATCTCGTACAGGGGGGGCAGCTTGCTCAGGACGTCCACGGCGATCATGTCGATGAAGTCCTCACGCGACATGGCACCGCCGCCCTCGCCTGTAACACGTATCATGACGAACTTTAGCTGTTAAGCCACATGTATTAACATATTATAATAGCGCGAAGTGAATTTATCATTACTTATTATTGACCTGTAAGGTCACGACAATGTTAAAATGTTCAGCCCAGCATTTAAAGTAGCCTCTATTCTTCATTTTGATGCAATACTGATGATGATGATGATGGGCTTTTTAATCCATATTTATCCTAATAAAATAATTGAGTGACTTTTGCACTTACCATCATCGGTCGGAGCTAGCAGCGTAACAGAAACAATCGATAGTCAATACAACTTGAACGCACACGCAAAAAATTACTAGGAATAAAAAATATCCTTATATTGTTTTGATATTTTACAATTTAATGCTACTGCGTGCTGCAATTGAAATAAGTCAAGTGATTTAAGGACATTTTTGAATCCTGGACATTTTTAATGTATGTATTACAAATAACGAGGATTTACAAAAGATCATGTGGTTACAGTATTATCAACAAGTTTTTTGTAGCTCTGCCTGCCACACCCTGGGAATGAAGGCGTGATATTATGTATGTATGTACAAAAGATCATTTAAGTGGAATTCTTCAATGTAATATTATTATAACTCTGTGCATATGGCGCATTGGCCCCTGATATTTATTTATTCATTCATTCATAAAGCGTGTAAAGCAAAATTTCGTGATTTCATGACGTGACCTGATAATGTATAATTATATTGTATAAATAATCAACTCTCACCCCGACAAAATATTGCAATACACGCATTAGAATACACCAGAGGCGCAAGCAGGCCTGATAGATTAAAATCAGGAAAACACGGAAATATGCGGCGTCGCGAACACAGTTTTAGGAAAGGAAGACTGTTGAATAGTAATTATCAAATGTCTTTGTTAGCAAATATTAGAAACTGAAGTAATTACGAACTCTATATGGGGTTCACCACCAATTAAACAAACGTTTTATTTATAATTCATTGAAGTCCGGCAAATTTCACAACTGTAAACAATTTCACATTCGCTTAAACTTCTGTTTAATTGGTTGAGATTTGGATTTAAAGCATGTCACAAAAAAATATAACCGTACAAAAGTCTAATATTTAATTTTACACAAAATTATTAAATCGATTTTATTACTTACCTTTCAAAACTCCAGCTAACAAAGCAAAAGCAGCGTAATAAGACAGAAATTCATTTTTTAATAAAAAAATATTAAAAAGGTACATTTAATAAATAAGAGCAACCGTGTGACTGTCGGATTAGAATAACACCGCTCCTACTTATCCACGGATGTTGTTCGTCAGATATATTTAGTATAAAGATAGTTAATAAAATGGTAGAAATTAATAGCATGAAAGATAAATCAGTGGACGAGTGTTGAGTGAAATGGTTAATACTATTTGGAGTGTGGCGAAGGATGTATTAAGCGAAATGAAGGGAAAAAATTGATAGATAAGGAAACATGGTGGTGGAATGAGGAGGTGCAGTAAGTCCTCAAAGAAAAAGATTCTGAAAGAGTTTACCAGTTTAAGGATAATATCTGGAGTGGAGTGTTGGGATACCACCCAGTAAATATGGGTTTAGTTAGAGACATGAGTACATAAGAAAGAGGTTGGAATGGCAGTGCGAAGTACGAAACATGGTAAAGCCGCAGGACCTGATGGGATATTGAAAGAGGATGGATGTATGTGGTTGACGTTATTTTTTAATAAGTTACTGCATGAAGAGTTCATCCCAGATGAATGGTGTAACAATTTGCTGGTGCCCATCTTTAACCTTTTCAACGCCTTACGTCAAATACAAATGCGTCACTTACACGCCAAACATGTATTAAAAGTTATGCAATATTTAACTTAATCCATTCGAAATAACGTCTCTTTTAAACTGTACCTGTGACCTATATAATGGTCGATGGCGTTGTAGGCATGACAGCTCACGACCACTTTAGTGGTCGTTGGCGTTCAAAGAGTTAAACAAAAAGGTAACGTCCCAGAACTGCAACAACTATCGAGGAATAAAGCTCATATGACATAGTATGAAAGTGTGGGAAAAACTGAAAGAGAACCGTTTGAGAGAGGAGAGTAAGACTTCATAAAACCAAAGCGGTTTTAATTTGTTAAATGATCTTAGCCCGATTGTGCAAAAATATGGTTACAGCATTATCAACATGTTTTTTTGCACTTATTGGTAATTCTGTAGTTCTACTACTCCATTCTGGTGATGAAAGCGTGATGTTATGTATGTATGTAAAGCGGTTTTATTTCTGGTCGAGAAACAACGGACGCTATATTTGCACTTCGCTATTTGTGCGAACATAATAAGGCATAAGGCATAATACGACCGGTTTTCACGTGAGGTTTTATGGTGGACTATATAAAGGAAAGGAGTACGTGAGAAGTATGTAGAGCTGCTTCATGCGATGCAAAGCCAATGCAGTAGGTACATGCGTCCGTAATGTTAGATTTTATGGACGTGTTTATTTCGAAGACGTAATGTTTCATGGAAAGAGTGTACCCTTCTTATTGATCCTATCAATTAGTATAATAAATAGTGAGTGTTTATTTTTGCATTTTCCGTTGGTTCAAAATCCCGCCTCAGGTAAGCTTTTAAAACTGTGAATGGAGCTATTGATCTTTATAAAATTAAAGTAAGTTTTGTTTCAGTAAATTGAGCTATCTCAAGGATGTGAGATACTTCCCCTTCATGGCCCTTTGATCGTTTCCATCCTGAAGAGTAGGGTTTGTTTCGGGGTTTTTTAAGGGGACGCAGTTTGTTGTGCGTCGCGGGTTGCATCTACCAGAACGTTTGGGCTCTACATGAACGCTCCAATACATCGCCATATGTTTGAATTTCCTGCAGGTCGCGCCGCTCAACGTGGCGGCGTCTCCAGATAAGAGCCCCAACAGAGTTTCAGCTATTAGCAGATTCACTTACTAGTCTGCGGCTGCAGCTCGATGAGGTGCCCCCACATCTCACGCACGGCCTGGCTGAAGTAGCCGATCTCCGCATTCGGGTGCAGCCCGAACACCTCCGGGGAGTTCACCAGTGGAAGTATGTCGATAAACTCTGATTAATACAAATTGTAACATTTACACACATAGTTTTGGGTTGCTCAATACTTTATTGCAATTCATGATGTAAAGAGGTTTGAATACAGGAACATTACGTACACACTTCTCGTGTATAGTCACCAGTGTCAGTGTTACAAAGATACCATAGAAAACAAAGCCGTAACTATCTACCTAAATATATCAAGTTAAATGGCCGTATCGCCAAAAAACAAAGATACCTACATGAACTTATTTAAATGAAAACTAATAAAATCAAAGTACCGATGTACTCCTCGCGCTCGCCGTCGGGCGGGATGACGTAGTCGAAGACGCGATCTTTATAGAAGTGGAAAGGCTGGAACTTGTCGAACAGGAAGTCCCCCATGTACTCCTCCATGTACGTGCTCACCACGCGCCGGTCGTAGTCGTCGATCACACGCCCGCCGTACATCACCTGCCGGAGAGAGTGGTCAATAAAGGGGGCTATTCAGGGTACGACGGTCGCACAAACTGTCAACGAACTCGATGGTAGGCGACAAGATCTATCGATCTATATAGTGGGTTGGTCGCTAAGCGCACCGTTTGATAAAGCGGTCGTGTAGCAGGTCTGTTGAAGAAGTTATCAAACTTTGCAACACGGACTATGACAAATAGAGGGACCATTCACGATGAAGTCCATAAGACGATCTGAGCAACCGTCCCATCGTGAATGCCCCTATAAGCTTTGATTAGACTACGACACTATGTTATTGCAGAAGTCCAAAATAGCTCATGGAATTGGTACATTTTGCCTTGCGCTGAATGATTTTCCAACGTGTATAACGTTGAATTGGTTATGATAATCCCCAAGATTTTCCAGTAAAAAAGCCCTTCAGATCATTGTTTAATCCTTGGAAAACTTTTGAATTTTGGTTATTTTTTAAATTTTACCATTTTTTACCCCTGGATGCGATTTGACAAATTGATACTATTAACACCTTAAAGTAGACTAAATTTGCAACAAAATTATCTCGGTAAACTAATTTCATTTTAAATGGAAAAGCTTGGGATTGTCATAACCACTTCATCACTTTCACAGCATAAAAAGACCAAGACCTACCGAGTCAACGTTAGTAAAAGTCCTAAATTTCTGACTAGATAGTGGCCGAATACTTCGGACTTTTACTATTAACACTTGAAATGCGGCTGTGCAAATAATAGCATCAATCCATACATTATTTGCGCAAATGGGACCGCGGCAGGTGTCGTCGCTCTTCACGCCTTGCCTCTAATAAACGGCAATAAAATCGCGGCGCGGCGATTCAAAACAAAACACAAAACGAACCATATTATTTAAACGTAGAAGGGCGAGGAAGTCATTTTCAAAATTAGTGAACAATAAAATAACAAAAGTTAAGGCACGTATAAAATAGTTAAGACAACGTTTTAATATTTTGATCTATAACGAAGCCGTTGTCACTAAGTCGCGTTATCGTTATTCTTCGACTAATCTTCAACCTATATTTATTTATTCTCCTGCGAGACGCTACGCTACTGGAAGTGTCAATTTGTACCTTCTAAGGATATACCATAAATGGGATAAATTCGCCTTTGTACATCCTTATTTTATTTTCGTTATTAGATGTCTTTCGGCTGAAGTGGTGATAATGACGGGGGCTTGGTTCCGACTCACCTCACCGAAGAGGTACTTGAGCGTGGACCAGGGGATGGGCCCGTTGGCGGCGGCGCAGCGGTCCAGGTAGCACTGCAGGATCTGCATGCACACCACGAAGTCCGACTCGCTGAAGTCGTACGATATGTTCCAACCGATCTTGTCGTATTTGCGGCGCTCCTGTGTCAAATAATACTTGCTATTGACATTTACAGGTAAGTAAAACTATAGTATTAATAGTACTCGGATGTGTGGCTATCTCACTCTCTCTGGCATAGCAAATATACTGACAAATTCCAAGGAAAGTGCGACAGCGTTAGACAGCCGAAAGTTTGGAGATCAGAGAGAGGATCTCTATACAAATTGCAACCCACAGAAAACGAGAAAATAAGTTATGCCGTAATGGATGAGGATGCAGGATGTCAAGGGGGCTATTTCAATTCTAAAACGAAGATAAGTTTACAAAAACATAAATTCCTCATATTGAAGAAGAGAAGTAGATACAGTCAACCAATTGAAATCCTGGGCCATTATGGGAATATGTCAAGGTTCCATAGTAAAACAAAAAATATTATTATTACCCTCTGATGTGAATAAACCGCGGTTCTAGGGATATTTTGGCTTTCTGTTTATTGATTGGGACATTCGACTAAGGAGCAAAAATCAGGTTCCACCGAGATTTGAACTCGGATCGCTGGATTCAAAGTCCAGAGTGCTTACCATTACACCATGGAACCGATTGAGATGTCAATCGAAACTGAGTTTTACGTTATCTGAACAATTGTTTACACAATTATATCGGTATTATTACGTAAATGATAACGGAGCGAAAACAAAAGATCTACGAATAAGCAGAAACGTATAATATCACATTTAATATTGATAAATTTGCATTTCTTTGAATTCTTTGTTTCAATACGTCAGTAAACAGTCATAGGAAAAAAATAGAGTTATTGTAGTAAAAACATAACACATATGTGATTCATATGTGACTCTACTATAGCTGAACTTTGTAAAGTAATATCCCCAACTACATATCTCTCTAGAATAAACTATATGGAGAACTGAATCTATTTTGATGCTATTTCATTGAAGTGTGTGAAATGGCTGGCTTTCTGTTATGATGACGAGATGGCCAATTGAAAATGTCCTGCTTTAAATTTAAATATTTTATTTACTGATCATACTCTCACTCACTTGTCATTGCCAAAAACACTTTTTCTTAAAAAAAACATACCAAGTAAACGAGCTTTCTTTATTAAAAATCCGCGTCCGAATCGGTCCGTCCGTTTGGGAGATACAATATCACAGACAGACACTCGTTGCTTTAATACAAAAGCGCCACAAATCAAAATGAAACTTTGTTGCATTTAGTGACCGACCGAAACATGTTATTTTGCCGAAACCGAAACCGAAACCGAAGGTTCGGTTTCATTGTAGTTTCGGCCGAAACCGAAACCGAAACCGAACTATTTATAAAAAAAAAAGTCCTTAAAAAGTCGAAAAAATGTTAGTAATCCCGTTTTTTTCTAAAATTAATATCTCGCCGACCTATAATTACAGGTTTCTACTTTCAAAGATTTATCACAATGAAATTTCAGCACAGTTACAGAGGTTCTGTTTGAAAATTTAACTACCCTATAAAGTGAAAAAAATACATTATTTGTTACACAAAGTTAGCGATTTTTTAATGGTGGTATAAAATAACCCGACGTTAGCCGAGCGCGACCCGAAGGTACGATGTTGTAAGTTTCGGCGCGGCCGAAGGGTTCGGCCGTTTTTGGCCGAAACCGAAACTCGGGCCGAAACTTGATTTTTTGGCCGAAACTGGCCGAAACCGAAACCGAAACCGAAATTTCGGTTGGACACTAGTTGCATTTAAATTCAGAACGCTATTTACTTAAAGTTTTAAATCCAATTGTAGGTATTTGTTTTTGATTTGTGACGCTTTTGTATTAAAGCAGCGACCTATACCTAATGATAGTTTACAAAATTGTGATGAATTGAGTGATGTGTGTGTTTGTTTGTCCTGTGATTTATTTATTTATTTAATTCAGGACTAAAATTAAGAAAGAACGGTAACTTTTACATATGGATATCCCGGTAAGGGCAGATATTTGTGTGATGAGCGCGGATATTTGTTCCTGAGTCTTGGATGTTTTCTCTAAGTATTTATTTCTCTATATAAGTATGTTTATCGTTGTCTAGTACCCATAGTACAAGCCTAGAGCTTAGTTTGGGACTAGGTCAATTTGTGTGACATTGTCCCCTGATATTTATTTATTTTATTTATTTATAACGAAAATTAATCAAATAAATGTATTTCTAATTATCGTTACTCACATGTTAAAGTTAACGTTCCTTAATTTTAGTTGTTAATTAGGTCCTTCATTATTTGAAAGCTACCCATATACACAGACACACATACGTCCTCTTTTTGCACCGGGGATTGATAAGAAACCCTGGTGTTACCTGCACGACGGCGTGGAAGAAGGCCAGCACGTAGACGAGCTTCTTGAAGGCGGGGTGGGAGCACTCGTCGAGCGCGTGCGGGCGCATCTTGAAGTACGTGTTGCGCAGGTTCAGCTTCAGCCCGTTGGGCGGCTCCGTCACCACTGCACACAGTCTGCTGTTAGTTCTATTGTCTAGCTAGTAGATAGTCATAGGAAAAATAATGGTATAGAACATCGGGACAAATCTTACACGCTCTATAGCTTCTAACAAGAGAAGTGCCCGACACAATTTTCTATAACATTGTCAGTGACTTGACTGTTCAATGAAAATGCTTGCTGTCAATAGAAGAACAAGGGCCGTTTATAAAATGTACTACGAGTATAACGCGGAGCGCGGCAAGGCGGGGCACGTTTTAACCGTCACGGTGAATTAAGGAATTGTTGGGAGATGTTTGGAGACGCTTCTAACGTTCCCCGGCAACGGCTTGCAAACACACCGTTCATTGACGACACGTTGGCCTAGTTGGGAGTGACCCTGCCTCCGAAGCCAGCGGTCCTGGGTTCAATCCCGGTAAGGCCAGATATTTGTGTGATGAGCGCGAATATTTGTACCTGAGTCTTGGATGTTTTCTATATATTTAAGTATGTATTTCTTTATTTAAGTATGTTTAACGTTGTCTAGTACATAGTACAAGCCTAGAGCTTAGTTTGGGACTAGGTCAATTTGTGTGAGATTGTCGTGGATTATTATTATCGTGGACGTGGAAGGGAAAACCGTGTCACGACACGTAAGATTATATTAGCGCGCATCGAAGTCAAAATTATAGGCCCTTATCGGCTCTTGATCGAGTCTAGTCGATACTACATAATCCAAGACTCTGTAATGTCTGTGGTCAGGTCAGTGAGAGAGTCTGCCAGCACTAACCTTTGAGCGAGCGCTGCAGGATACCTATAGGGAAGGTGGGCGTGGGGTCGGTGGTGAGCCACAGCCGGTACTCGGGGTGCGGCTTCACCATCATCTCGAGTTGCTTCTCCAGTTCGCGTAGGAAGCTCACGAGCAGGTGGCAGTTCTGCAGGATCAGCCACTGACCGTGCGATATCGCGCCCTCTAGGAGAGCCAGTGCTGCCTGCGGAACAAGCAGGTTTGTTCCTAACCGACCGGACTGATTTATGGTCGTGTTATTTGCTGTGGATAAATATGGATAAAACATCCGACACTATCGCATTCTTCTTGTGCGTATTTTTCTGTCCTTTGTTGATTCTTACAAATAAATGTTTTTCTTTGTTTATTTCTCTATACAATTTAGAAAGTGACAGATGTTTCATCCACATAAACGCGAGCATAATAGGCCTGCAAGTCACTATACAACAAGTCTAATCAGGAAAAGGGATCAGATTCATATATTATGGGAAGCATTCTCAATAGTTATTATTTATGCGAGTGCTGGTATTTAAATCAGAGCAAGCATTAGATTCCAGAATTAAACCACGAGCGAAGAAAGTGGTTACGATCACCAGCAATAATAAATGCGCTTAAAAACTTCTGACAAGCGCTTATGCTTCCTGTAATAAAGACGTGTCAGATATTTTTGAGCCCAATATTGGATAATATATTATTGCTGGTGACTGTACGAGACGACAAAAAAAAATCTGCCGTGCGAAACACACCATATAAAGACACTTTACTTTGTTTGTCTTAGAATATTTGCGTAGGTGTTACCTAGTATAATTATGTAGTACTTACCAAGTATTTTACTACTAACAAAGGAACTCTTACCCCTTCTTGGCCTTGTCCAAGTGATAAATATTTGAACTTCCCTCCGCCAAACCCGCACTTGTCGGCCAGCTTCATCAACTCCGCAGTGGGGTCGGATCCGGGACTCAAGATAAACACGACTGGAGTAAATGGCGTTGTTTGCTCGTAAATCATATCAAAACTGAAAATGGAAAATACAATGAAAATAGTGTTAAATGCAAAAAGCCAACGGCACGCGGTGTTCCCAGGCGGTCACCCATCCAAGTACTAACCGCGCCCGACGTTGCTTAACTTCGGTGATCGGACGAGAACCGGTGTATTCAACGTGGTATGGTTAGTTTACACCACCTGCCATGAATTTGTGTCCTCAGTTATTTATCTTACAAGGTTGTCTGGAAGAGATCGCTATTTAGCGGTAAGACCGCCTGTTGTATACCTATGATTTAAATGCACTGTTCCATGTTTTGTTTTATTTTTTTAAATTTTTGGTGTTCAATAAAGAGTATTTGTATTGTATTGTATTGTATGGACGTTGGCGACGAAAATCTCGAAATACATTCATTATTCTATCGCTCCAAAAATGAACGCGATTTCTTTGTTTTGATTTTTTAAGTTTTAAATGTTGTTTTCTCCTGACCTGATGACGGGCGGCGTGATGTACTCCTCGCCCATGGTGGTGGTGATGTAGTCGGTGAGCGCGCGGTAGATGCGGTCCACGCGGAAGCAGCGCAGCAGCATCAGCAACTCGAAGGGCTTGAGGATGTCCCGGTAGTTGTTGGGGATGCGCGCCAACTCGGGCGTGTCGTGGTCAAACCACTACAATAGTACGTTACTTCAGAGACCGGAAAGAAAACAGTACCTGGACGTGTAGGAGTTAGTGCGGCTGCGCTACGAGTGTCATGAACAACAACCGTCCTTCCTCTCGAGGCTTGTATAGTGCTTTTCACAAACCATGCAAACAGTAAAGGAGACTAATGCTTACTAAAATTACTTAATACTGTTTTGCTGTATATACCATGATAAAGATCAAACAATATTTATTTTTATGTAACCTACTGATAAATATTGAATACAATACAAAATTAAGCCATAATATGTTTTCTCTGTGTAAGTGAAATGTATTTATATTAATTTGAGAAAACAAAGTTCTTTAAACACAAATTTAATGCAAGGAATTATGTCCCAAAATTGTCCTTGGAAAAACGCATTGCTACATCAGGTTTTTAAATCTTGTAATGACTGTATAAGCTTCTATGGTCTAAAATGGAGTACTTTTTAAAGCATTCCTTTTTTTGCAAAATCACATTTCTCCTTATAGATGAAAATTCTATTTCATGCCGCTATTGAAATATGAAAATCATTACACATGATCAGGACACATGTTAAGCGATATTCTAAAGCAACTGTTACGGTTGATGAGCAACGCAGGTGCTCACCTCCTGCCACTCGTCGAGGGCGCGGGCGATGTCGTCGGGCAGCATCGCGAACGGCGACTGGAAGTCGGCGCTCAGCTTCATGATGTCCTGCCACCCCTGCGTGGATACCACACAACATCTCATCTTAATTAATACTTATTTCGCCAATCATAAGATACAGTAAAACAAGATTCATTTTTAGTATTGCTTTTAAGAGGCCGTATACGATAATAATTTTTTTACACAAAAAAAAAGGTGGTAAAAAGTGGTTCATAAATACCAATAAAATGTAATTTTTTCATACCTTTTAGACGTCAAAACAATTCGTGAATATGCGATATTCTAAACCTCATTTAGCAAAATTCACAAAACAGTCGCCAGTTTCAGGTCAATTAATAAAAATATAAAAATAAAAACAAAAAAGTAGCTCATACATTCGTTGATAACCGAAATTATCCTTCGTGTTGCGTATTAAAATTCGTGGAAGTATTTAACTGTAAAATCACGTAAATCAGAGAAATCAGCAAAATTTCGTATATGGCCTCTTAACTCGGCCGCGATTACTGTCAAGCAAATATGAGTTATCACAACGTTGACAATACGGAAACACGTCGAAGGCATTATCGTTATTATCGTGTAGAACCTCAGCCCTGGGGGCTTATTACGGACGTGCTTATCGCGTGACTAAACGTGGATAAAACAAGTACAGTGCGAGAAAGACGCATAGACATTGGTACCTGCTGTGGGAGCCACGACGCGGGGCAGGCGCGCGAACTCTTCTCCAGCGAGACGTTCCCCTTGATGAAGAAGTCCAGCTCAGGCTGCGTCACGTTCCCCTCGCTCTGTTCGAGCTTGATGTCCATTTGCAGAGAAAACAGGAGTTTGTGCCGCTCGAATATTCCTGCGAGATCATGAATATATGATATGCTCTTGAAGACTGACAAGATGCATAACGCCTTAGCGATATTCGAGAACTAACATTACTTGTCTCATTAAGAAAACACTTTTATAACCTCAAAATTCTCCCTTTTCGCCTAAAATTATAATTTTGTCATGAAAAAACCATCCATGATGTAAAATCAGGAAAATAATGCGTTTAAGACAAAAACGATGCATTTTGAGGTTATAAAATTGTTTACTAAATAAGACAAGTCATTTGTTATGGACGATACAATACAATACAATACAAAGGATATACAAAAAATAAGCATTACATAGTGAGTCAACAGGGTGTCTTATCGCTATACAGCAGCTCTTCCTGACAACCTTGCAAAGTAATAGTGGACATAATGTAAAGGATAGACGTATGCTGATGATTTATCGCGTTGGTCGCAAATGTGGATTTGCGAACATCGCTATAATTGGCAGGATGCATTTTGACTAAGCCGCCTTGTTAGATAATAATAATAATCAGGAACTGAGAACAGCCCCGGCGCTAACCCAGGGTAGAGCGAGTTTACAAGATTGTCTTGGGCACCCTTTGGCCGAAACTCTTAAGATTACCTATGCTAAATATAATTTGGCACTTTAGCGCCTATTGCCCCCGGGCGCCTAGAGCAACCGCTCCATTCGCTCTAACCCCAGAGCCGGTGCTGCCTGAGAGGCTGAGAAGTACAACATTAATTGATCTCTACGCTAGCGGTTCACACAGTGTGTTGGGGTCGGACTTGTGGTCACACCACTGCTATTCGACGGGGCTCCTGTTTATGGCTGATTTGCCCTTCGGGCATCTAAATATACCTAACGAACCTAACCTACCTACTTTTGCGGAATAATAATGGTTTCCGACGAATTTCCGACGAAAGCGGCAACAAGTGGTGTAACAACCTGGTGTGACCACGAGTCAGACCCTTCTCATTTAGGTGTTGCAACAAATCGGTTCTAAATGACAGTCGTGGCTTAATTTATAAGGTCATTTTTACTGGGGCATTATGGGGAAATGCGTATCCACAGAAAATACAGGAAAACTGTTGTGGAAATCTTTTGCGTATTTTTACACATGCTAATTGTTTTTATCAGTTCTGTCAATATAATATTAAATGTATACATTTTTCAGCAAACGCTTTCTTTATTAATATTCATAATGTAACCATTTAAAAGTTAAATGTTGGCCTAACTCCTGACTAAAAAAACACCGCCACGCCATTTTTATCAGGAGCTATTTGTGAATTTTGCTATTTACGCACCGGTGCAGCCATAGTCATACACGTTCTTGGTGAGCATGTCGATGATGTTCCTGAGCCGCCGGCCCAGGATCACGTTGGGCATCGCCTTGCGCAGCGCGTAGGCAAATACCTGCCGATTACATTAATATTAACTTTCCAACTTCCCTATTTTTCATGGCATAGAGAAAGTAAACGAGTACACAGGTCACCTGATGGTAAGTGGGATTTGAGACCCATACACACTATCATTCTCAATACAATATAAACTAACTACATACATACATACATAACATCACGCCTTCATTCCCAGAGTGGGGTAGGCAGAGCTACAGAAATACCAACCACTCTAAAAGACTTGTTGATAATTCTGTAACCACATTTTGCACAATCAGGCCAAGAAGTTTACATAGTGTATTAGTGACAGGTTTCAAGCCCATCGCCTAACAGACTACAAGCCCTTATTCCCTTAGTCGCCTCTTACGACATCCACGGGAAGACATGGAGTGGCACTATTCTAACCCGGCAACCAACGGGTTAAAATAACTGTCACCCGCAATTACGTTCACGCAGGTGTTTATCGCTATTCCCTCCGGAACTGTTGCATTTTCCAGGATAAATAAGCTTCCAGCTACAATCTATAACTGTAACAAATTTCACGTCGTTTGGTTGAGGCATTGTGCCGTAATGACGGAACAAACAAATATACGAAATTTCGCATTTATAACATTAACTTAGTATAAAGAAGAAAAACTTAACTAAGAACTTCACATGTATATAATTTAATAATTAAGATATCTTAATAAAGGCCAAAAATAATCGACGCTCAGCTTTTTATGTCACAGAGTGTCATAGAGTACTCACATCAAGATACGAAGACAGCGAGTACTGGTACATAGAGTTGACTCCAGCCATGTCAGACAGCACAAAGAACAGGATGGAGCCGCGCTTCGCTACGGGCCGGTAGCCGTCTCGAAGTATTTCTATGTCTTTGGTCGTCGCTTCCGCCAGTGCTAGCTTTTCCATCACCTGAACCACAACGACACTTGGTGTAACAAAATAAATACTTTTATCGTTTGAGAGCCTCGACTTTACAAAGCGAAACACCTCCGAAAACAGCTAAAGGCATTATTATAGCCCTACGTTGCCAGCGGGTTTCAAATGACAATGTCAGTCAATGACATCTGGTAAAGTTAATAGGCAGTCGAAAAAATTAATGAATGAAAGATTTTTTATAAGCCTTTAGGCTTCCTCAGGCTTGTAAGAAATTTAACCCTTCTTTGCATGGCACAGAAAAATTTAAAAACTTAGAATAAGGATAATTTGTAACGAAAGTTCAAACACTTTACTGTCCTTATTAACCTTTTCAACGCCATTGACGGGTATTTTCGTCATGGTTGACAGTGCAAAATAGACATAAAAATCTTCGAGACAAAGTTGAAAGCGCACTGGTTTTGTATTTGACATATCGTTGAAAAGGTCAATAAACGTGGTGTAACCGTGGAGTAGCTATTTAATGTTCTTATCTTTATCTATCTAAAGCATGGATTAACTCTATATAGTTACTCCACGTTATTAATAGGGGCATAAATTGATTACCAACATAATTAAATCCGAGGCTAGATCTTAACCAAGTAAATAAAAGCTATAATAATGTTTACTATGGTTTACCATCACTTGATAAAAAACTTTTTCAAACTGATTCATTTTACAAACATCATTGGCAAGCCGCTTTTTTCCCGAAACTGTAAATATTTCAAGATTATTAATAGTAAAGGGTTCTACACGATGATCTTGAAATAAATCCTGAAATATTTAAGTAAATGTCTCGGAAATCAAAGCTGTTTTATGAAATAACAGGAAACGGTTAACAATATGTTGACATGTTAAAAGCAATGAGGCAAACCTAACCAGCCCAAGTAGAACAGGGACCCAGGTAATGAACACGGCCCGGTCACTTACTTCAGCAGCCTTCGACTTGGTGTTCTCCAGGGTATTGACCAGCTCCACATTGTCCAACATGTTGCCAGTAGACGTGGCCAGTTCCCTGAGCAGCGAGTCCTCGAGGCCTGACAGCAGACTCTTGTTGGCGCTGGTTTCTATGATAAGACTCTCGCGCTGCTCTTCTAAATCTGATCTTTCTGCTCGTACTACTACGCTGAGGAGCTGGTCTTCCAAGCCCTGGATCGAAATAGAAAGATGAAACAATGGGAAAGTTTAACTGTTGCCGTGCTACTCACATTGTACTTAACATTAACAAAGTCTGACACTGAAACTACGGGATATTAGGTCTTATCCAGATAGAAGATTTGTATTGACCACATATAGATACAATTTCGGGTTCGGTTCGTAAAGACTAGATTGCAAAATGGCTATGTAAGCAAAACGACTTACTTTCATAAGATCTTGGTTGCAAAAATACTAAATGTGTAAATCGTCTTGTAAATGGTAGAATCCCTTGGACTTGGTTGAAGTTTGGACTTAGTTCTATAACGTTGTATTTGTAGAACGCCCAATTAACAAAAATGTCTCGGTTGCAAAACGCCAAAGTCTGCAGAACGTACTGATAGTAAAACCACTAGGTAGGCATATCGTCAAAAAATAATATCGTCTAAGTGACAAAACGACTAGATGGTTGAATGTCGAGGAAATCACAAACTGTTATGTAGTTTCTGAAGGAACTCTTTATAATATTGATAAAGAAGGTGAGTAGAACTCTTTTATAGCGTGTCCCGGGATAAAAAGTATCTTATGTTCTTCCTCGAGACTCAAGCCAAATCTCCATACCAAATTTCATCATAATTGGTCCAGCGGTTAAGCTGTAAAAGCGTAACTGAGACATAGTTTTTTCACATTTTTAATATTAGGATATACACTCAAGAGCAATGAAAATAGTCCTCAGGGTCGGCAATGCATTTGCAGTCTTAGGTGACACATACCACTTACTCGTATCAGGTGGCCTGTGTGATCGTTTGCCTTCACCATGGCATAAAAAAAGTTGCGACGTACCTGCACAGTGACGGTGTAGTTGATGACGACCGCCTTGGCGTAGGCGGCGGGGTTGAACTGCGGGTTGGCCAGCTTGGTGGTGAGGTACATGCGGAACTGCGGGTCGTAGTCCACCTCGTTGCTGCCCAGCATCACGAACGTGCGACCGCTCTCCACTGTAAACACTCCGGTTAACATTCTCGACCACGGTAAATAGTTAGCTTGTAATAATCATCAGAATCAGATGGAGAAAAAGCTAAAAAACAAAAATACTACTAGGTTCTAAAGAAACAATATCTACCGTAAAAAAGCCAACTAAGAACCCAATATAAACAGAACTCACTACTAAGGGCTGATTTTTCAATTTCCAGATAATCTATCAAATACGTATTAGCTCGGTCTTTTTATTTCATACGACAGACACCTTATCCGGGAAGTGGAAAAATCGGGCCTGAATCATTGTAAAGGAACTAATCAATATAAAGTAATAAAATCTGGCTTGTAAATCAATCAAGTGAACCTTTGATATTTTTCTCTAGCACGTTATCCACCACGGGGTCGATATACTCGTTCACGTCTTGGAACAACACGGGCATGCCGTACTTGATAGCCATCTCCAGCTGCCTTAAGAATTGCGGGTCGTTGAATGAAAGGACCTGAATAAAACATTTATTGTGAAGCCATATCCAGACAGTTGCATAAATCTAGATATAGGTTCCCTATGAGATACGAAGAATGGAACCAACGAATTTAATGTTACTTGTTAAGGAGCGTCCCCACTGAGAGCAATTTTTATGTATACATATTTTTCCCTCCTCACGCGTTCGCATTCAGCTACGAATAGGTGAACACCAGGGTTCGGCTGAAAACCAGAGCTGTGGCTCCGGCTGCAGCACATGCTGAGCTGTGTCCTATTTGACTTCACACTACAGTAGGTACAACATTTCTAATAATTTTATTGTAGATATTATCTGATCTTGTTTTTATGTTTTTTTTTTTTACTATGTTTGTCGTGTTGCAGTGTTTATGTCAAATAAATCTTATGAATTTGAATTTGAATTAGATTTTTAATATTCGAGTGGTGTGCACGTTGAGCCGAGCGTTACTGTGGTCCGCACCACTTGAATATTCGACGCCGAATGCTCTCAGTGAGGACGCTCCTTTACAGATTGAGTGCAGTTTTTCATACGTAGTTACACTATATTGTACTAACATTTATTCTGTACATCCAGGAAGAGAAAGTAATGATCAAATAAGACTGGAGATGAACTTCTCCGGATCCTGGTAGACTATCAGCGCCGCCGCAGCAGTTCACTTTATTAGAATTATGTAAACGTGTTTCACTGTCGTGGCGTAAAATAACACGTGCATTAATATTTAAAGCTTAAATCCTGTATTTATTTTATGGTCAATTCGACCCATTCATATACATTTCAAAAGTCCGAATTGACGTTAGCACCACTTTTTATTCTGGTCAGTATATGTACCTACCTAATAATTTCCTATGAGTTTTAAAATCTTGGCTAAACGAACTTGACTTACAAAGCAATTACCGGATTATATAAAAAAATATTTATACTGGTAGCTCTTACTTAATTTCACATATCTGGGTCCAATGCTATTCCATTACGTAAAAATATAACTAGAGGACGCCCGCGACCTCGTACGAGAATTCATTCACTGCTACTGATCCTATTTCTATTATTTGGCTTTTAATTTATGAAATAGACACGAAAGAGTTTGTAGGTATAGACGATGTCAATGATTTATTATTTTTATAAGCTCATCGTGCTTAGTTTCCACTTGCCCCTGTTACCTTGAGGTTGTTCTTGGCCTCCTTGCGCTTGATCCAGGAGAGCGCCTGCGTCTGTGGGTCGATGCACAGCGGGAAGCGCGACGCGCGCGTCGTCAGGATGCCGTTCTGCACCGACAACTCGTCGGGCGGCAGACCCTGTGAGTTCCACCTGCGACCAGCGACGATACACACTTTAATTGCCAATGTAAGTTCAATTTGGGGTGAACGACCAAAACAGTCTTATGGAAATTGCGGGAACATTTTTGCATCCATAAGTCGGCAAATACAGACTAAGCCTAGTTTGGGGTTAACATGAAATTGTACCTTATAATAATTAATATATTCTTATTCTTATTACCATTTAACTTTGGCTTGTTTTATTATTATTATTTATGTGATTATAATCTTTGATTTCTGACACTAATTATTTTTGTCGCTAGCATAATTATAATTATAATAGTTACTATTTGTTTTGCGTTTTTGACGATCATAATATGAATTCTTTAAAATTGACGTGTGTGATGGATGACGTAAATATCTAGTTGTGCGGGTAGTTTTGCAGAAATTAGTATTTAATATTGCCAAGCGTTAAAAATGTATTATTATTATTAACTTAGATTTATAGAGTAGTTCTTTATTATTACTATTCCCATTGAAATAGTTGGAATATAATGTTTCCAACTTATTTCCCTTTTATTTATAATAATAATAATAATAAAGAAACGCTTATACAGGGTGACCCACGATAAATGACTTTTGAGTTAAGGGGTAATAGAGTAGGTCAAACTGAACCTAACTACAAGTTTTTTTTTTTTATTTTTTATTTTAGGCTTCCTCATAATTTAATTTAAGCATCAATATTTCCTAGTGTGGTTATGCCCTTATAACCGATACACTCAATGACGGACATGTGGGTTCCATTCATAGCTCAAAAGTTCATTAAACTTTAACCTTGACACCAACGGAATTTTGACATCGTCAAAAAGGATACATCTTCATTGCAATACCTGAAGGATATTAAACTCTGTGCAATTATAAATAGGGTTGAATCTGGAATATTTTTTATAACAGATGCACCATTTTTAATAAGGAATTAATTGAAGTTTGTCTTCTGTCACAACAATTCAATTAATAGGCACCTCTACTCAGTGAAAAGCAATTGAAAGATAATTTATTGGAAATGTTACGTTTATTTCTTGCACAGATAAAGTTATTATTGTGTTAATGTACCTAGGAAGTAAAAATACAAGTAAAAAACACTTACTGCGCCTGAAATTGTATCTAATTTCTCAACTAATCTTGAAAGTTATTTGATGAATAACTACTATTTCTTATGTCCTGTGTTTATATCAACAGTTTAAAACTCAAATTACATGAGACACAGTTGAGTAAACACTGAATGTTAAGATTGACTAAGTCTCCACAAACTAAGCACATTAAACCTACGTCACTGTAAAAATCGCAGACATAGATGTCCATCGCACTTCCTAAAGTTATCAAAACAAGAATCATACTACTAAACCGTTTTTTACACAGCAATTAATAAAAAAACACCGAATTATTTTTAGCAGATGAACAGTTAACGTCATTACTCATTAATCAATCGACCATAGACCAAGGCGAGTCATGACAGATTTTTAGATCCTCTAAAGAGGTATTACGCTAACAAACCTTCACCGCCTGCCGAGCAACATAAACCAAGTGATCACTTAATACGGTAATTAAGGCTTTTAAAACCATTATTTCAAGAGTGGTTCATTTAAGTATAAGAGTATAATTATTACTTCAACGGCAATTTAATGAAAGTCTGGCGGAAAAGTCGGCCTTACTGCTAAAATCAAAGTTTAACGCTACAATAGCACTTTCCCTTTCTTTCGATTGCGTTAAAACTGTTGAGTGTAAAGGATATACCTAGCTTCCGAAGTTTCATATTTAGGAACAACCCTACCAGACTGCGATTTAAAACCGAATACCGATTACAGAAATCCTCATAGTCCTCAGTATCTTGGCAAAATAGGCGTAGAATGCTTTCTCTAAGTACGTAAAGGAAGATGTTTTTAAACTTCTTTATAAGTATGTAGTGAAAGAGGAATAGAGAAGTTTCTCAACATTAATAACGAGTACACTACTGACCTTCATTTAATTAATTAAATTAATTAAGGCTGTGGACGCAGCCATGCACTCAGTCGCCCTCTAGAGTCTTAAAATTGAAAACAGACAGAAGACAAATAATTATGATCGTCCCAAGCCCGTAGGTTGGCTAAAGTTGACGGTAATGAGGAAATTAAGCGCTACCGAGAGCAACTGCGACGCACCTCGCAACAGTTGCCTTACATCTTTAAGTTATCCTGCAACAAGCGGCATACGTAGCATGGAGAACCGTGAAGATCCTGGCCCTTTACGACCGCACCGCTCCAACGGCATGGCTGCGCTTACATTCAAACACAAGGCGCTAACGCGCAGGCAACTTTCGTCGAGGCTACGCGCAGCAAGTTTACCATTATTTTCAAAGATGTTTCTGTCTTTTAAGATTTACAACTAAAATGATATTCTTATGATGAACCTCTTTTCGTGTGATATTGATTAACGATGGATGACATGTCATACTTAAATGACACACATCGACTAACTTTTTATGTGGCACAAGCCCTGTGGCTGCCATTAAAAGAGAAGAAGAAGAACTTTTTATGTGACAAATGTCACAGGAATTTTACATTTGTTGTTCTCTGTTTTTGAAAAAGTATACATAAATATAAATACAGTAAGTATTACGATTG
The DNA here is from genome assembly GCA_949316455.1 of Acleris holmiana. Classification (NCBI taxonomy): domain Eukaryota; kingdom Metazoa; phylum Arthropoda; class Insecta; order Lepidoptera; family Tortricidae; genus Acleris; species Acleris holmiana. The sequence goes on from OX438779.1 coordinate 12,804,002, forward strand.
TTTCCGGGCTATCCTAGGTTTTTGGATGCTAAAGTAAACTCCTTGACTGGTAAATACGAGTTTAATATGATAATTATAAATTTACAAAGGGGTAAAAGGCCGAGCTACAGTGCGTTTTGTAGAACGTAAGATGGCGGAATGAATCTCCCCTCATGACACCGCACACCCCGCGGTCGCCCTGCTGGAGCTGTCAGTGCCTTGACATGCCGCCCGACGTTGAAGCGTTGTCTTCAACCACGATGACTTCTTCGGGCGTGGAGTCATTTTAAGAGGGTGTGCCGTCGTCGTTGACTTTTTCTACGGGGAGCGGGCAGATGTTGCTAAAGTCTCTTCGTAGAAGCCCTGTAGCAGTTTTGATTTCAGCGACTCTGTTGATGCCGTCCCTGCCTGGGAAAACCTTTTGTATTCTTCCTAAGAGCCATTTGATGGGTGGAAGTTGTTTGTCCTTGATGACCACGAGAGTTCCGATTGCAAGTTCGCCGTCAGGATTCTTCCATTTCGTCCTGGTCTGCAGCTCGCTGATGTATTCAAGCTGCCAACGGGCCCAAAAATGTTGACGCAACTGGAGAATCTTCTGGTATCGGTTGGTGAAAGTAGTTTTGAGTAGTAGATCTGGTTCTGGGATCGCTGTAATGCTTCTCCCGATTATAAAGTGCCCCGGAGTAAGAGGCATAAAATCATTTGGATCTGAGCTAAGTGGGGTCAAGGGTCGGGAGTTTAGTAATGCTTCGATTTGTGTAAGTGTAGTATATAAGTCTTCGTAGGTTAAGTGTGCCAGTCCTAGTACGCGGCGCAAATGGTGCTTCACAGACTTTACACCGGCTTCATGTAAGCCGCCGAAGTGTGGCGCGCGTGGAGGCAAAAAATGGAAATTTATTGACTCAGACGTTACGGCATCTGATATCTCGGGTGAATTATCTCGAATAAAGGATTTGAGCTCGCGATACGCGCCTACAAAGTTGGACCCATTGTCGCAATAAATGTCAGTTGGTTTTCCCCTGCGCGCAATGAACCTTTTGAGTGCGGCCACGAAGTTAGCTGTACTCAGATCGCCTACCAGTTCGATATGAATAGCCTTAGTCTTGCAGCATACAAAAATGCAAATATAAACTTTAACGAGGCGACAACCACGCCCCTTTCGATTTGCCATCATTATGGGCCCCGCGTAATCCACATTAGTTACTAAGAATGGGAAGCCTGGTTGAAGCCTATGTTTTGGTAGGTTGCCCATGATTGGAGTTACGGTACGTCCGCCAAATCTACGACACGTAACACATAGACGCGTTACCTCTCGTGCCACGTCCCTTCCGCCGATAGGCCAATAGGTTTCTCTAATAGAATAGAGTAAAAGTTGAGGACCCGCGTGCATGAGAACCTTGTGTGTGCTTGCAAACAACACTCTAGTAAGCTTGTGTTTTTTGCTTAAAAGTATTGGGTGTTTTTTGTCGTAGTCGTATTCAGAGTTAGATATCCTCCCCCCTACTCGTATTAAATTGTCATTGTCAATGTACAAATTTAATGATGCAAGTGGTGATTTCGTTATACAACCTCCGTTTTTTATTATTTCATACTCATTGGGATACGATTGTTTTTGTGCAATTAGTATTAAACGTTTTAATGCATACCCTAACTCCTCTGCGCTCAGTGGGTCCTTACGTTGGTCATTTTTATACCGCGCATTGTGAATGAACCTGGTCACGTAAGCAAACGAACGCTGTATTCGTTTAAAATCAGAAAGGGCGGGGAGGCGTAAACTGTTATCGATACTAGTACTTGCTGCGAGACATGACCTTTGACATTTGACCTCGGGTAAACTAGTGATCCCATTTTTTGTAATAAGATTGGGCCATGAATCTTCTGGTAAGGACAAGAAATGTGGGCCATTCCACCATAAAGTGTTGTGAACTATCGTACTGGCAGATAATCCACGTGAAATGTGGTCTGCGGGATTTTCGTTGGTTGGAACGTGTCTCCATGTAAAGTTTGCACAAGTGGACTGTATTTCAGCAATTCGATTGCGAATGAAGGTTTGCAATTTACTTGGATCCATACCCAACCAACCCAGCACGATAGTTGAATCCGACCATAGGAAACAATTGTCAAAAGTCAGTCTCATAGATTGTAGAATTTTGTCTAGTAAGCGGGCGCCTAGTAATGCGCCACAAAGCTCAAGGCGTGGCGTAGTTAGAGGCTTGAGCGGTGCTACCTTGCCCTTGGAGCAAAGTAAGTTTGTAGTGACGTTGTTTGACGTGTCAGTTGAGCGAATATAAGCACAGGCCCCGTAGGCCAAATTGGAAGCATCTACAAATATATGTAACTGTAAATAGGTGGCGTTGCAGCAAATGACATGTCTAGGGACTTGTACATCGTTTAACTTGGGTAGTGTTATTACAAACGCGAGCCATCCATCCCTAACTTCGTCAGGAACGCGCTCGTCCCAAGACAACGTCCGCAACCACAACCGCTGCATAATGATCTTGGCCTCGAGAAGCGTTGGCGTAACTAAGCCTAAGGGGTCGAAAATTTTCGATATTGTAGATAGTATGCTTCGCTTAGTAATTGAGCCCTTAGTGTGGACGTCGGTTGTGATGCACAAATCGTCCGAAATATTGTTCCAAGTTATACCCAGAACCTTAGAGTTGTAATCAGGACAAAGATCCAGGTTACCCTGATCGCCCGCGTTTTTGTGATTAGTTATGGCTTGTACAACAGTTGTGTTATTTGAGCGCCATTTTCTAAGTGGAAAGCAGGCACTGTTTAAAGTTTCGGTGAGTTTAGTGTATGTCGCGGTGGCTCCCTCTGTTGACGAGGAACCTGAGATTAGATCATCGACGTAAAAGTCTCTGGCTATTATTTCCTTAACAATCGGGTCGTTGCTGTCTATAGATAATTGACGTAAGCAACGTATCGCGAGAAAGGCTGCTGCCGCAGTACCATAAGTGATGGTATTTAATGAGTATGTTTTAATATGTTGTGAGGGCTCGTCCCTCCAAAGTATTTGTTGTAAACAACGCTGTGCTGGGTTGACTTCGCATTGCCTATACATTTTTTCTACGTCGGCTGTAAGCGCGACGTCGTGTTGGCGAAAACGCATTAAAATGGAGAATAAATCGTCTTGTATGGTTGGTCCAACTTGCTGCAGGTCATTAAACGAATAGCCTGACGACGATTTAGCCGAACAATCAAATACGACCCTGAGCTTGCTAGAAACGCGGTCGTTCTTGATAACGGCGTGGTGTGGTGCGAAGTAAGCAATTTGCGACCTATCGTAATGTGATTGACTCATGTGGCCAAGTTGAATGTATTCATGTATAAATTTTGTGTAATTTTCTTTAAGTACGGGATTCCTTTGCAGCTTACGTTCTAGAGAAAGGAACCGCTGTTTCCGGGCTATCCTAGGTTTTTGGATGCTAAAGTAAACTCCTTGACTGGTAAATACGAGTTTAATATGATAATTATAAATTTACAAAGGGGTAAAAGGCCGAGCTACAGTGCGTTTTGTAGAACGTAAGATGGCGGAATGAATCTCCCCTCATGACACCGCACACCCCGCGGTCGCCCTGCTGGAGCTGTCAGTGCCTTGACAACGATGAGTATTTAGTTAATATCGCATAAAATTATTCAAGGTGATCCTTACGTGGAAAACTTAAGTTCAGTAGTGGATAGCCAATTTTATACAAGGATCTTAAACAAATATTTGTTAATGTTACAGCACAAAGATATGAAATTAAAAAAAGTAATTGAAGGGGACTGTATTCCAATGCAAGCTTTTAACGAAGAGAGTGCAAGTCGGGACTCCAAGGAACTATCTCGGAATCCATTTCAGCCAGTTGCTCAAGAACACCGGAACGATGTAGTTAAGTACCTACTCACTCAGCTTGGCACAGATTTGCTGTTTACTCCTCTATTGTAATAATATCTTGTCTTCTCTGTCTTTTATTATAAAACGAATGCCAAATTTAGTTTGCTGGTTAGTCTGGGTGGATGTATATTAAGTTTACACGCTTAAACCATTTTTGATGAAATGTGGAAATAGTGGAAATAGTCTCTTTTTCTTGGAGTACGAACTGATTCATACTTCCATGCTAGTATTAAGAATGCGAAAGTAATCCTAATAGTCTGTTTGTATGTTTGTTTGTTGCGGTTTCACAGATCAACCGGTAAACCAAATTTAATAAAATCTGTTGAGGATATAGCTTGAAGCCCGGAGACCCGAAGAGGGTCATAAGGTACACATTATGTTGGAAAATTGCATAATTCCCGAGGGAAGAGCGACAAACGGCTTTTACGTGAACGGAGTTCAATTTTAGCTAGTTTCTAAAATTGTTGTTTCAATGTCTATAAAACCTTATGTATGTCTTGTTATGTGGCCTTCATCGCTACACGACTGAACCGATTTTCATATAAATTATAAGAAAATAGTTTAACCCCAGTTTTGGTCCTGGGGTATTTTTTATCCCAGATAGTTAAACACTGCACAAACTACTTTACCATCGGAAGACGGAAATTGTAGTTCCTGATGAAATAGCGATTAACAACTTCTGCGCCGACCTGCGCGGGCTTTAGCGTACCTATCTGAAGACAATGCAACATTTGGATGACTTAGAGCCAATCTGAAAATACAATCGGAAAGTTGCAATAGGATCTCCGCTGAATTTTATAAATGCGAATTTGTGTCTGTCTGTCTCACAAAGTATTACATTGATCATAACCATTCCTACTTATTTTCGCTACCCCTACTGCCCTAGTACCTACTTAGTGTTTGTTTGTTAAATTTTCAGAGTATAAGGCTTCAACCAATCGATGGAATGTTTTATAGCCCGGATACGAACACGGGTATTTTTTTTCCCGAATAGAACAGTTCCCGAGGATTAACGAAAACCTACTTCTGCGCTGTTGAAGTCACGAGCGAAATCTAATGGTATGCATAGTAAGTGGTATAAATACCAAGCTAGGTTTTCTGTTTACTAAAAATCAGAAAAAAAACTTAAATGAAAGAGCATATTATTTTAACGAATTTCACAGGAAAACTATCACGGCTAAGTAAGACATCATTGGTATCTTGAGATACAGGCCATTAAAGATTTTATCTACTAAAATCATCTAAGACGGCACCAATTAACTTTAAATAGAAAATTAGTTATTACTTGTTGATTTTTATGTGCCTCTACACTGAGCATGGTCTGGCATGCTCTTGCCCAGTTTGTTTGTTTGTAGTACTTAACGGCTTCGGAACCCTACACTGTGCATGGTCCGACATGCTCTTGCCCGGTTTTTATGTTTGTAGTACTTAGCGGCTTCGGAACCCTACACTGAGCATGGTCCGACATGCTCTTGCCCGGTTTTTATGTTTGTAGTACTTAGTGGCTTCGGAACCCTACACTGAGCATGGTCCGACATGCTCTTGCCCGGTTTTTATGTTTGTAGTACTTAGCGGCTTCGGAACCCTACACTGAGCATGGTCCGACATGCTCTTGCCCGGTTTTTATGTTTGTAGTACTTAACGGCTTCGGAACCCTACACTGAGCATGGTCCGATATGCTCTTGCCCGGTTTTTATGTTTGTAGTACTTAACGGCTTCGGAACCCTACACTGAGCATGGTCCGACATGCTCTTGCCCGGTTTTTATGTTTGTAGTACTTAACGGCTTCGGAACCCTACACTGAGCATGGTCCGACATGCTCTTGCGCGGTTTTTATGTTTGTAGTACTTAGCGGCTTCGGAACCCTACACTGAGCATGGTCCGACATGCTCTTGCCCGGTTTTTATGTTTGTAGTACTTAGCGGCTTCGGAACCCTACACTGAGCATGGTCCGACATGCTCTTGCCCGGTTTTTATGTTTGTAGTACTTAACGGCTTCGGAACCCTACACTGAGCATGGTCCGACATGCTCTTGCGCGGTTTTTATGTTTGTAGTACTTAGCGGCTTCGGAACCCTACACTGAGCATGGTCCGACATGCTCTTGCCCGGTTTTTATGTTTGTAGTACTTAGCGGCTTCGGAACCCTACACTGAGCATGGTCCGACATGCTCTTGCCCGGTTTTTATGTTTGTAGTACTTAGCGGCTTCGGAACCCTACACTGAGCATGGTCCGACATGCTCTTGCCCGGTTTTTATGTTTGTAGTACTTAACGGCTTCGGAACCCTACACTGAGCATGGTCCGACATGCTCTTGCGCGGTTTTTATGTTTGTAGTACTTAGCGGCTTCGGAACCCTACACTGAGCATGGTCCGACATGCTCTTGCCCGGTTTTTATGTTTGTAGTACTTAGCGGCTTCGGAACCCTACACTGAGCATGGTCCGACATGCTTTTGCGCGGTTTTTATGTTTGTAGTACTTAGCGGCTTTGGAACCCTACACTGAGCATGGTCCGACATGCTTTTGCTCGGTTCTTAGCTTTACATAATGTTTGTGCGCCAGTATTTTCATTTATTTCAAATGTTACAAGTCAATTTGAAAACATTTAGTTCAAATGTTACAAGTCCTGTTATTGAAATGGGCCTTCCCTACTATTCATGTCCATATTCCATATTAACTCGTCTTTATCTTTTCTTTATTATTGCTATTTTATTACATAGTGCAAAACAAAGTCGCTTTCTGCATCTGTCTGTCTGTCTGCATATCCGCTGACTCCTCCTAAACCACGCGTCGGATTCTGATGCGGTTTTCAATATCAGATTTCTTTTTTCACGGGAGGCTTTTAATGTATAATAATTTCCGTTTTCTGTACGGGTATTACAGAAACACACGTAAACCGAAGCGAAGCGAACCGAGGGCGGGTCACTAGTACTAAATGCGAAAGTAACTCTGTTAGCCTGTTTGATTATTTGTTATGGTTTCACAGCTAAGGAGGAGGCAGGCACACAAGCACTCAGGCCATCTGATGGTAACTGGAATCTGAGAACCATAGATATTTGAATTCTCAAGACTATAATCTTAAGACTGCAATCCTATTACTACCTCAAATGAGTTGCCAAACCTGAGGATTAAGATGGTATGCGTCTATGCTAGTAATTTCACCGTTTGTCGTATCCCCACACCGGAACACAACAATGCTAACACTGTTGCTTACTTTTTTACCTTTCAATTGCGAGGGAATAAGGACTTGTAGTACTGTTAGGCGATGGGCTTGCAACCTGTCACTAATACACTAGTAAACTTCTTGGCCCGATTGTGCAAAATGTCATTAAGGAATTATAAACGAGTATTCTTAGAGTTGTTGGTGTTTCTGTAGCTCTGCCTACCCCAATCTAGGAATGAAGGCGTGATATTATGTACACGAAATTTGAAAGAGTAAAATTTGATAATGCTATTTTATGGTATCTAAGACCTGATCTGATGATGGAGTCGGTTTGTGGCGGAATTTTGAATGTGGTCAAATGAAACATGGGAAATGTATCACTTTTTTAACATATTCTCGATCCTTACGCACATTGTCAAATTGTTGTTGTACCTATGCTTAGACTAATTGATTTTAATTTTAGGTTAACTGAAGAAGAAGGAGACACTACGTATGACTATTAATTTTGATAAGGAATCATAAATAAGGGAAGAAAGAAGGAAACAATGATTTGAGGAAAATAAAGCTATAAGTGTAATATGAACTTCAAGACTATCAGAAGAAATGTTAATATCATAGTTATAATAGTTCATAAATAATGCTCAAAATAGGGTAGTTAGGTGCGGTCTGTTAATTGCGCATATAAAGCAAAGCAATAATACCCATGTAGCCATAGGTTGTCAAAGGAACTAAGTCCGACGAATAATCCAAATGCGAGCCATATCGATCCTGCATAGCTACAGAACCTGTCGGTAAAACCATATTGCTTTTAACACAGTATCGTATCGTATTGTTTTTACTCGTCCGCCATTACTTTTAAGTAAATAAGAGTCATCATAACATTGGCAATACGATAATATGTCAAAATCAATATTGTTTTACCAAGTATATCAGAGGCTCATTATGTAATGCATAATCATACGCATCGTACACTGTCGGTTAAGTTCGTATTCGTCCTGCTGTCTCAATTAGTTTATCGATGGGTAAGTACTGAAGCCACCCTGTAAAACTAACTGTTTTGACCGAAAAAAGGTGTAGTTATGACTCTTCAATACATCTGTCTGTCATACTACTTCGGGCGTCATCGACCCCACGGCAGAAATCTGCAGAGATGCAGTCGCGATACAGCATCGCTAAGCCATTGCTACAACCGCGATGCAGCATCGATACAGTCATAATGCAAAATTCTTTAATTTTTTCACTTTTCCTATACTTGTCTATCCAAAACAGTGTCGCGCGTAAGTTTAGTAGCGATGCTGAATCAATACAGTCGCGCGTTTGCAGCTATACTATTCAATTGCACTGTATTGCTTCAGAAAAGAATTCAGATAAAAAAAACTAGGGTTAGAGGACTTATTATACGTGTAAAACCAATCGTAAATATACTGCACCTGTGGCACCCATAGTGAAGTGTCACCGGTGTGTCGGAACAATGATTGGTCGCCTGTGTAAGTGCCAAAGAATAAGAACTACAGGCATAGAAGGAGCGATAAAATAAAAGGTAATATACAGATAGCTGTTATACACAGTCTTTTTGGGATTCAGTGTGCCGAAAAGAGACGGCTCTGTAAGCTAAAATATCATGGTCGTACAATGTTGCTGTCGCACACTGTTGCATGTATAATCTGCGACCATGATGCCCAGTTGGTGTCGTTGGAGTCCAGTTTACGCAAGTTGACAACTGTGTACGGCTAGTAATTAGCAAGAACTGTACTCTTTCCTTTTTTTAACTTAACGTATTGAAATTTTCGGACGGGTATAGATTTACGCTTTCGCTTTAACACGTTCCCTGTCCGGGTGCCCGCAATGTGGGGTCATGCATGAACATGGGTTTTTGTTTGGGGACTGAACGTGTCTATGCCTTTAAATCTTATTCTATGGTAAGTGCACCTTAACGCTTTTCGGTTATAAATATTATTATTTAAACTTCTTTCGCTATTGTCCACTCAAATAATGATTCGTTACTTTTAGGTTTTATATCAATGTTCTTAAGGTCCGAAAGTGACAAATCATCTGCACTCTGACTATGCATTATGTGTTTTTTGTACTCGGTATTATTTACGTCAACATAATAAAAAAGTACCAAAAATGTCTCATTTTTATTTGTTCGTTAATCAAACAGCACAATGTAGTCCCCTCATTGAGGCCAAACGGACCAGGGAACGTGTTAAAAAACTAATGATTAATATCAAGGTCATTACGCACTCGGCGGTCAGGTCGCCCAGTGCGTAGCTGAACTTATGTAGGTAGGTGTGCTTACGCTAAACCGCGCCACCGACTTCGAGGAGGTTCTATTCATAAAATGTCGTTAAACAACGATAGTTTAGGGTTCAAACTACTTATTCAATACCTATTTCACGAAAATCGCCTGAAGCTGTCTAGTTAAAAGTAAATTATGCTTACTGTCACGTAACTTTCTGTCATTTCATCATACTTCATATTTTGTTTGAGTTTTGTTGAATAACAATTTAATTTGCTTATTTAAATAGAAACTTATTAAAATACTAAGTAATAAATATTAGTAAGTACACATATTATTATTATGTATATTACTTGTATTTATGAGAATGCAGTGTTTGAAATCGAGAAACGGGAAACTTATGAACGTGGTTAATCATTTCATAATGATAGAATGAGGATCAAATGGATTAACAAACGGTATGATGCAGTAAGAAAAACTTTACGCACTTCATATTTCTCGATATGTTGAAGAATATTTTAAGTAAATTGCGGTAAGTTTGGCATGTGTCAACAATGAGTGATCATTGATAGTGACCTTGATCTTGAACTGCTCTGACATTAAATACTACGATAGTACTACAAATAGTAAAGGTAGGAACACACCTATTTTAATATTTTATATTATATTTTTTTTATTTTTTTTTTAAGTGAGTAGTTGAATGAAAACTTCATAGGCCTATTCAGTATAACGTACTTTATCACCCCTTGACTCCAAAAGCGATTACTCGCGGGTCACCCTGTATATTATATTACCTAGATCGTTTTAATATCATAAAGAATTATAAATGTATTTACGAATACCGTAAGTCAATTTAATTGAAAATGTCTTATATTATTGTATCTAGTAGTATTGACTTCCTTGTTGTGATTGTGATATAAATAAAAGGGGTGGAAGCCAGTCTAGGAGGCAGTTCAGCTTGAACAAGCAAGGTCGGAACAACTACAAGGTATGATGTACTTTTCTCTTATGTTGTGAACTTCATTTACGGTTCGTAGATAAATAGGATAATTAATTTAAAAATAAATGCTGTTTGTGATCTAATTCGTTCTCTTCAATATTATAAGTGATCAATAATTATACTGATATGTTTTATTTTCCTTTATGAAATACCCACTTTTAAAATCTATGTTTAACTTCATAGAATTGAACTAATATTTAATAATTGTTTCTAATAGCCCACCATAATTAATTTAACATGTGCATGAGCAACTTGTATTATGAAATAAATACATCTAAATCGGCTTTTTTGTTGAAAATATTGTGGTCTTCGAGTCCAGTTGGACTAACGTATTAGGTAGGTCCCTAGAATTTTAAAAGTGATTTTTTGCGTTTTTGAAGGCGAATTATAATTTGTTTAAACTTTTATTTTATTTTATACTTTTTAGTGATCATACATAATACGCTGTTACGTAGTCCCACTTATTAAAATCAAAATCAAATCAAATCAAATTCATTTATTTCATTACATTTAGAAGTTTCGCTATACTGATAAAACATCGATTGTGGTAATGAAAAGGGCGTGAGCACAGCTTAGCTGAATTTGAGTTCACCCGTGGTCAGCCTTAGTTGATATGAAACTACAATATTTGAGGAGTTCCCTCAAACCTCACTGATCCCCTAATCAGATTAAAATTTGGTGACAATGACCACCTCAAAAGTATACTCTACATACCAAAAAAAAATTCAGAATCTGTCTACAATTGGCGGTGTAATCGGTGAACATACATAAAAAAAAACACGTCGACAGATTTTTGTGGCACAGGTAAGCATCAATGAGGCGTTCTTTTAAGCGTAGGTATGTTTTGCTTCGGCTTACATGGACAAGAAAACTTGTAGTCTAGTGCCACGTTCAAAAGGAAAGGTAAGGTATAAATGGAATAATACGACGTACACAAACATCAAACTAATGGTCATTGACGTGACTGAGTCATTTCAAAATGGACCGATTAGTCGCGTGGGCATATACGGCATTTGTTGAATAAAATATTTCCTCTCACAGGGTTTATCCTTACGACCCACAGATGGATTTTTTAAAGTCAAGCTCTCAAACATTTTGATGCATTTCTCGAAAGTTTGCAAGAGTCGAGAGATCTGTACAGCAGTAACGGCGCCAGATGTGCCCTTACGGATACACTTAGACTCCTATAGGAATTTTTGTGCGTTTACCCTCTTACACACTCAGCTGTTAGAATGTGCAGGTTTCCTTACGATATTTTTTCTTCACCGTAAGAGCATCGAGTAATGTAATTAAGTTAAAAAAAGTAGTACATGGTGACTGCGGGGGTTCGAGCTCGGCACCTTACATCACGAGTCGACACCCTAAGCCACTACGCCACCGACACTCTCCACATAACCTCTTAATCTTGATCGCAGTTTGTTATCAAAATCAATGATCACAATGCAAATTAAATGTGTATGAGGTTGAGTGACAGATTAATTCATCTGATCACAAAATATTTAGAAACCCTACAGCGGCCGTAACAGTTTATAAAGAGGTTTTGAAATAAATGGTTGTTAATGACTGACCCGCTGATCTCCACCTCGTTGGTCAGGTTCCGCTCCACCGTAAAAGGCAGAGTGAGTGGCACGCCGCGGTTCATCACGTCGCCCAGCCAGTCCTCGTACAGCATGGTCTGCCGGAAGGAGAACGAGAACGGCCCGGCGTAGCTCAGGAACGAGGCGGCCAGCAGGCAGTTGCCGACCAGGCGGGATTGCTCCACGTAGAGGGCCGCCAGGTCTATCGTCCAGCGCGCCTGCTCGCTCGACAGCCCTACATCAAATAAATCCATACACATTTTGTATTGTCAAGACTACAATATTAATGGCTGGCGCAGACAAAACCGCTCCGCAACGGACTCATTTATGAAGCGAGTCGATGCCGTTACGGTGCTAATTAATTAGTTAGTTGCGTTGCAGTTGAGTTTCATACAAATAATAGTGAACGGCTCGAGTGAAGACTGCAATCCTAAGGCTTCTGTGTTACTAACCCTGAATGCCTCTATAAACCTCGCTCTATAACCCGAACCAATCGATAAGTAGAAATAGTCAAAACTAATCTATATTTAATATAACTGAGGCAGTATTAAAAAATCAGTATAAGTTCCTGGCAGTGAAAGGGGTACAAAATAAAAGGGTACATGTTTAATCAACCGGTCGTTGTGAAGTTTGACACTAAGATAAAAGTTTAGTTTATACCCGGAGACGGACATGGGAATACTTCTTATCGAGGAAAATAGGACAGTTCCCAGGGGAACACCGATAAACTACTTCTGTATGGGTGGAAGCGCAGGTAAAATGGTACAATCTGTTTGTAAATTAAATTAAATACTTTCAACCATAGACAACAATCTATGTCTGTCTGTCCGTCTGTCCACAAAACTGTTATTTGGCATATTTATATAGTTGTCTTTTTACCTGGGACCGTATGGGGAAATCCGAAACCGTTTTAGCAAACATTACCAATTTTTTTGTATTACATTTTTGGCATAGTTATGTTTTTGGTCAAGAGCGAGTTGTCCGTAAAAATGAATAGAACCGACAATTTTTTTGATATCATTCGCCTCAGTTTCATGTAAAGGTCATTTCTAGGCTCCGGATTTTTATGGTAATGATGTCACAATAGGTTAGTTTGGGGAGTAAATGGAACGGTGTTAATTAACAAGCTATGGTGTTTTATAGAATTATAAATTTATATTTAGGTATTCACGATATTTTATAGCTTAGGTCAAAACTTAATTAGATTAAAACTGATAAATTGATAAAGTTAATTCTAATATGTTTCATTATGATCCACTGTTCCATTTACTGAAAGGGTATGGGTGAATGGGCATTCACGATAAAAAATGCCAAGTTAATTGATCAACGTTAGCTCTCGGTATACTATTGCAAACCATACATTTGGCTTTGGTTTTCTCAGTCGGTCACTTTTTGTTCGTCAAAACGTACAAATGTATGGTTTGAATGATATACCACAAGATAATACTGATCAATTGACTAGGTCATTTTTGTCGTCAATGCCTAGTTATAACTTATTCAATTCGTAATTTTTTCGTATTAATTAACACCGTTCCATTTACTCTCCATACTACCCTTTTGTGACGTCATTGCGACAAGAATCCGGGGTCTAGTCATTTCATAGCATAGAAAGAAAAAATTGGAACAGCAGAAGTTGGTCAAAGTTCTTTTATACAAATTGTAAGTAGTTTATAAAAATATTTCTTTGTAGAAAAAAAATGCTGTTAAATTAGGCCGACAAAGCTTGAAAAACAATTATCTCGCCGTTATAAACACATTACCTGACATCAGCTTGTCAGCGGCCACCAACCGACGCATCATAATATCGGTTTCCTCCTGCAACTCCTGTCGCCTCAAGATAGCGGTGTCATATCTCGCATTCAGCCCATCTAAGGTCTTCTGCAGCCGGTTGATCTCCCGGTTGAGTGAGTCCAGGTAGTTCATGGCCTCCGTGTACTCTTTCTCGAGAGCCTCCACCTTGTCCTGCTTGGGTTTGACTTCCTTGTAAACGGCGCAATAGCCGAGAACGGCGATCACGAATTTGAGAAGGCCGTATCTATTGATAAATTTAAAGTTATACTTCAGTAAGGATTAACTATAAGGGACAAACTAAAGTTGGAGTACAAGCACCTATTGGATTTTGAGGAATGGTTATAAGCGAGTGTAGTGTTTGTGTGTGTATAATCTAACTAAATTAATACAGGAAAAAATATGTTTTTTTATAATGGATACATTTTAAAACTACTGGACCAATTTTGAAACTTCTTTCACTAGTAGAATGCTATATTTATTTTTGTACGCGGACGGAGTTGTGGGCAACAATATACTCTAGGCTCATTGGTATTTTGTCATGTTTTGTATTCAGCATGGGTTCTTCATTCATATACATTAACATTATTCATAAACCGTGAAGAATTTATGCAGACCGAGACGTATACAGAACTTGCGAAGATTGAATGGGACGAGCCAAGATGCTACCATGTGTAGCGTCACAGGACTATTGGGGTTACATTACATATACATGTTAAAAACGACAGTTCCGCTATACCAGCCATTGCGTGTACTCGCTATTAATTATAGTTTATTAATAAGAATAAAGTTACCTTCAGAACATCAGCACTATCATTTAAAAAGTTGTAAGTGTTGTAAAAGCTAATCTCAAGCAAATTTATGCATACAGTTAAAGACCAAGCTCGTCTAAACTCTTAAGCATGCTTATAACCGCTCATTCCAAGAATACCAGCGTCGAAATATAAGTTAAGGATAATCAATGATACCTTAATTGAAATGCCATGTTTTGCAATTTCACTATATTGTGAGCGCTAATAAGCAAGCGTTTTAGTAGGATGTCTATCTGTAGCTTCAGTATTTACCCAGCCTTGCTGATGGACTGCATGGTGTCGAGCTTCTTGCTCTTCTTCATGTGCGCCTTCACGTCCTTGACCTGCTTTTGCGTGATGAGGTCGCAGTTCATCTCCTGCAGGTTGCGCAGGAAGTTCGGATCCGCCATCATACCCTTCGCGCCCTTCCAGCTCACATCTTTGATCCCTCGGATTATCACCACGCACTCGCACACAACCTGCCATTTATATATAGTATTTACCATACATACGCCACGCCTTCATTTCCAGAGTGGGGTAGGCAGAGCTACAGAATACCAACAACTAAACTTGTTGATAATTCTGTAATCTCATTTTGTATAATCAGGGTTTACTAGTGTATTAGTGACAGGTTGCAAGCCCATCGCCTAACACTACCACAAGCCCCCACTCCCCTAGTTGCCCCTTAACGACACCCACTGGGAAGACACGGGGAAAGTATTTCACGGGGGTAGTTTTTACCATCCCGATACAAATTGCACTTTGTTGGTTGCCTGTTCATTGGCGCGACTATAGAAATTGCCTATGCGCCGCTGCAGCGACTAGTGGTATACCTAATTCATCTCTAATAGTTCATGAGCAATTAAGTAGAACAGGATTCAGGGTTGCAGTACTTTCTCACTCGCTCTTACACGCGCTTATTAAAAGCGACTGAGATAGAAGTACAAACCGAATCCTATGTTATGTATGTACACGAATTTTGTGTTTTGTCATAAGTATTACACTAGTTTGATTCTTGGTTAAGGCAGACGAATTTTCAAATACCATAAACACATTATTTATTGTTTTAAAAAAAAAAGTATGTCTCCTTTGCGTAGAATTTGCTATTTCCAATACTTCAGGTAGTTCCCTTCCATGTGGCGTTCGTTTTTCCACCATGTATATAGAAATGAATCCCTATTTCCCTTGGTCCCTTGACCGGAGAAGGTTTTTATGAAAGAAAAAAAAATCCTTGGGAAAGTCAGAAGTTTGCAGCGGGGCGAAGTCGCTAGCGGGTCGCTAGTAAAATATGAAAAAATATAAAAATATCGGTTTACGATGGGTGGAGTGGAGTGTGTCCAGCAGTGTGTTACCTGCACGGCCTCTGGCGGCGTGGCGAACGAGCGAATCTCAGTGATATCGGCCTTGTCCAGGTCCGCGAGCGCCAGCCGCGCCGCCTCGAGCGCCGGCAGCGCCGCCGACAGCGCCTCCATCGCTTCGCCCTTCTCCACCTCGATGATAACCTTCTGCTCCGTGATCTCCACGCTCTTGATGCCTGCCACTTGCTGCTTCACTACCGCCGCGTCCGTGGCTAAAAACAGTTTGGTTTTATGCTGAACAAAGATGTGAACACACATCAAATAGAGCGTACACTATATTGTATGTTCAGAAGCCTAATTATGGACGTGTTGTATAGCCCATAACATGCACACAGTCGACACTGTAGTTACATTCTATTTTTTTGAAATATTACCAAACTGATCGACGTCGACAAAACGGCGTTAACGCAAGCAAAATAATCCAATGTTTCTTGGGCAATCTAACAAAATGTACGGCGAAATGTTCGCCATAGCTAAACTAAGTAACCAGCGAATTACCTTTGAAGAACTACATGGAAATCCATTGAAGAGGCATATGTTCAGCAGCGGACGAGAATAGAAGAGTGTTGAGAAGAAGAATTACCTTTCGTGATTTGCTTCACCAACACCTCGCACTCCGCGGTTTGCTCGGCCACGATGACCTTCTGAACAGCTAGCTTGGCGTTCAAATCCTCTAACTGCACATTAGCTTCCTCAATCTTGGCCAAACCACCGATTAAACGCTCACACTGTGATGGAATGCAAATAAAAAAGCATCTGTCAAAAATTACATTTTCGGGACAAGCTTTTGTTGCGAACTTGTTTTTTATTGCTTAATCAATGATCTGCTTATGAAGACCAACCGAATGAATCCCAAGTTCTCAACATGTTGGGTATACGTTAAGTATAGCAGAGATCCTGTTGCTACCTTCCGACTTCATCATCAGACCAGCTCAATGATTCCAAATGATTACATTGTCATCGAGGTTACGTAGGTATACCAAATTTCAGCTCTATCGGTACCCGGGCAATGGGTAAAATCTTCCTTGCAGGATTTGACCTGAATATACTTACAAATAATAGGCTTGTAAAATGGCTTCAACCATAGAACAAATCTTTTTTCCAAGCATTTTAAATTAATATGAATTAGTACGAGTAGTTATTTTCACGACATGATAGCCTAGTTGGTAGTGACAGTGCCTACATCCAAACGTAAAAGTATAACTTACCTGTGCCACTATAAATGAGTCTTTTTCATTTAAAAGCGATAGGTAATTCGTCAGATAGTCCATGTAGTGCTTGGGAGTCACGTAGTTGTTCCTCCTCAGCCGCAGCAGGAACTCCGCCGAGTACCGAGCCACGGACATGTGGACGTGGACTACGTGCTCCACTATTATAGGCCGGAACTCATCTGGCACTTTTTGAACCTGTAAATGAATAAAAATAAAATGCAAAAAGCCAACGGCACGCGGTGTTCCCAGGCGGTCACCCATCCAAGTACTGACCGCGCCCGACGTTGCTTAACTTCGGTGATCGGACGAGAACCGGTGTATTCAACGTGGTATGGCCATTGGCAAACAAAAAATTGAAAATACGGATAAGTAAGTAGGTACCTAAGCAGTTATTTTATTTGTGATTTTTCACGTTTATGTCTAAGCTCCAGTTATTTACAAATCGGTATAATAAAAATAATACATCGACGGCGGTATGTGAAATTGTATTGTTTAATACGTGGCCAAGTAAGTATACGAATTAGTTTGTGCAATGTTTTTCTTTATTT
Source organism: Acleris holmiana (assembly GCA_949316455.1). Lineage (NCBI taxonomy): Eukaryota > Metazoa > Arthropoda > Insecta > Lepidoptera > Tortricidae > Acleris > Acleris holmiana. The sequence goes on from OX438779.1 coordinate 12,821,538, forward strand.
ATGCTATCATACGCATTAAAGACATAATGTGAGTTTTGACATAATTTGGCGGTGTATATAGTAAACATAATGTTAACTTTTTAATTATTAATTTATGAACGCAGTTTAAAAAAGAGTATTCAATAAATACTTTCTTTTTTTTACAGTTTAATAGGTAGATTCCTTTTAACTTACTGTATAAATCTTTACCTGTTTTAAATTAAATAAATATGTAGAATTTAACATACTTACATCTGCTAAAAATACATTAGCGACCGCTAATAAAGCTTGCTTCGGCCACGGGAACTGCCAATCAATGGTTGTATTGTTCACCAAACCTGGGAAACTTCGACACCTAATGACAAAAAATATATTAACATACTTAGTGATTTAGATGATTTAGTTTTTGTCAAATGTGCCAATTCGCTGTTTTCATCTCCAAGACCTGACCTACTATGGCCAGAGGCTCTCTAGGATACGATTCCAGCAAGGCAAGGGGCGAGGCAAGCATGAGGCTTTTTATTAAGACTTGTACTGCGACAAGAAATAAGAACAGAAAATCATTTAAAATGAATTATTTTATTATAAAATTAAACACTATAAAACGTGGCGAGGTTAGATTGTTGCTGAAAAGGTAGATTATACTAACACTCTAACCGCACTTTTAGCAAAAATAGATCGTAGTAACCAACCAAGTCAACGTATACTTAAAGGAAACATAAACCCTATAAGCAAACCTGTTTGAACACATAAAGCTTATCTACAGATTTGGAAAAATGATACTTTTGGCAAAAAATAGTTCGCCTAGAAGATCGTTTATATTACCTGTTCCGCAGAATGTCCCCGCTCGGCGACATAGACAAAATAATGTGAAGGTTTTCAATACACTTGGTGACAAAGTATAACCACACGTTATCTCTGAAATAAGACAAAACTAAGTTGGCGCAGCAAGTAGATAGGATCAAAAAGTCACTTCGCTTTCGCCATTGCGCATCAATTTGTTGGACTATAATTACTTCATATGATATGACATTTACAGCATTTGTGCAATTATTTTATATAGGTTTTTCCTTCCCTTATATCCTTATTTTGAAGACACGCCTACTTGGTAGTGACCCTGACCCTGCCATCAAAGCCTGCGGTCCTTGGTTCAAACCCCGATAAGGGCAGATGTCTGTGTAATGAGCACGAGTATTTTTTGCCGAGTCTTAGATGTCTTCTATTTATTAAAAGATACAGAATGGGCCAATTTGTGCGACAATGTCCCATAATATTTATTTATTATTTTAATAGTATTTCATAAAAACTCGTCGTGCCGTATGAGGTACCCTATCCACCCCTCTTTTCAATCGAGCTACTGATTCTAAAGTAAAATATCATGCCGAAAAATCAAAGAAGCTGTCCTGGCTCGAGGAAAACAGAGGGCTCTTTGAGCAACACAACACACAACACAACTTTTTTTTTTAACAAGAGCGAGGCTAGAACAGAGCCAGTTACTTAGCGATTCCGAATCCGGCCTCCATGCTTTCGTTGCGCACGGCGTTGATGATGGCGTCCTTCTCGTCGTCGCCGAACAGCGCCGGGATCATGCCGATCATCAGGATGTTGTTGATCAGCTCTAGGAAACCCTCCTCGACAATCTGGCGAGATGACGAACATGACGTACAGTCACGAACTTTAATTTAGGACCCATCTAAGGTCGAATTTCGTCTGGCAAATATATACCTTTAAGAGCTACTAAGATATTATTATATGATTTCAGTTGGAAATGTTGGTAATCGCGTTGTTGTTTATGTATTACTAGGGGCAACTGCTCTTAGCTATGCAAATCCGACGTAACGGAGAGGAAAGGTCCTTTCCGATTTTTTCCGACAGTTTGATAGAAGTAGAGAGCGGGAACAGTTTCTGACAGATGGCTACTTAACTTTTCAACTAGATATATATTTCAATTTGTGGCATTTGATATATGATTTGAATAGATTGTGTGCACTAAGTAGGGTATTCAATTAAAATAGAAAACTAGTAGGTCTCAAGCATTCGGCATTTTAAAAAAATTACAACAATTTTTGCAATCAATATTTTTACTTCATAAAATACCATTAAAACGAAAAAAAAACAAGTTCTTTTTGACAAAATAACCTACGAGAAAAAGAAATAAAGTAACATTCCAAATAAATGAGCTTTCAAGTTTTAGTATCGCGTGTATCCACCGTTATTTTCAATGACAGACAAGAGACGTTCACGCATGGATCCAACCAATCGCTCGCATATGTCAGTCCCACGGAAACCTTTCCAAATCGAATGGCAGTGCTTTACGTGTGCTGCCCTGTTCCTTTCATTTCGATTGCTCCACCTTTGCACCATCAAGGCCCATAAGTTCTCTATGGGATTTAAATCTGCAGACTTGGCCGGAAAGGGGATAACCCTAAATTGAGGGTGTTCGGAGAACCAGCTCCGAACAATCCGTGCCGTGTGAATTGGAGCATTATCTTGCACAAAATTTATTACTGGTGTTTCTTGCTCAGGGTAATAAATTCTCAAGGTCGGTAGCTCACTTTCATTTAAGAGATCGACATAAGATTGAGCAGTCGCTTTGGGAGGCAAGTTGACCAGTTCTCCGACACCATCTGAACTCATCCAGCCCGAAATGTTGGCAGTGATATGACCGGACGCATGGTTAGCAATAACGTGGTCTTGCGTGTAACGCGTGTCGTTAATTCGCTACAGATGTGACCTGCCTGTTTGCGAAGACTTAAACGTTTTTTCATCTGTAAAGGCAGTCGAGCCCCAGTCAAAGTCTAAATAATCACGTGCAAAGTTAAGACGGATTGTCTTGTGATTTTCTGTTAATGCGATCTTTCGTTCCGGTCGCCTGTGATGCAGTCCCATACTATGTAGGTGTCTTCTAATTCAAACATCTCTGTAAAATGCTTTGTAGGCGTGAAACCATCTATTTCATACTGATTTCGCATAAGGTGCCGTTGTTCTTCCGATACGGCATGAGGGCGACAGTTGTTTTGCGCCGGACATCGGAATTCCCTTCCGTTTCATACCTTCGAGCCCATCGACGAACTGTCGCTCTGCACGGCTAGCACATGACGAAGCGCGAGTTAAGTCGCGCGCGAGATAGACTACCCTAAGTAAGAAAAGTAGACTATCTCGCGGGCGACATAACTCGCGCGCCGTCATGTGCTAGCCGTGCAGCCGGCCTATTATGCGTGACACTATTTTATCGAGTGGATATGTTTAAGTTTTTAACAAAGTCGTCTATTTTATCGAAAACCCTAACATGGTTGACAATGTTGATAAACTTATCGCGGCGATATAACGACGACAAATGTTTATAAGCCCAGTGTAGCAAGAACTACGCGAAATTACTACCATTTTACAAAAATGTTGCCAGTGTGCCAAAATGAACATATTTTTACACATGTTGGATGTTGAGTGGCGGACTTTATGTAACCCTTCTGAAATGAGTTGTTGTTAATCAGCTATTGAAAGGAGCGGGCTAGGCATACTTTTTTAATGTATAAGATTATTTTGACAAATCTGTTCGATAATTCTAGGATCTGTGTTCCGAACTGAACGTTTATTTTTGTTGAGAACTGTGATTGTTTGTATTCGACGAATTTAAATAAAGAAACCTCCATAAAGAAAGAAAATTTAAAAAGAAAGTCGAGACATCAACAAGAAGTAAGTCTAACATAGTGAACTAATGAGTTTTTTGTACCGTAGTCGATTTCTTTATTATTGTTACTCAAAAAATCATGTTGTGTTACAGTTGCTGTACAGCACTAAAGAACAGAAGCTTTGAATAGGTGGCAAGCCACCCCATATTTGCCAACGGAAAAGAACTAAAACAAAAGTGGCAAAATCTCCCTTTCCATTTACGAGAGTTTGAGCTAGACTAATCTGTTTGCGGCTTGGAAAGTCGTAAGTACCTATTTAATTTGTTTCACACTCATTTACGCCTGGTAAGTTTGAATACTTGAGTAAAATTTAACAGCTTTAAAAGAAGCAAAGTTACCCGGTGTGACTAAATAATGACTCAATAATAGATTATAATAAACCGCTGAACTGATTAAATCTGGTTTGTAAGTAGCTTGAGCTCAGGCTATTTATTTATCCAGAAATGAATCTGATTACCTGCTCTATCTTGTAATACCTACTGTTCATAGGAAACTTGCTTAATTTGATTACTTTAAGTATCAAAATGGAATAAAACACAGTATTGAGTAATATAATAATTTATTATGGTGGCCTTTTTTATTGAGCTACTTTAATAAGAGCCCTAATGTCGAGAGCTGCTGGGTGGTAACAGCTCCATATCAAGTATTCTGAAAAATAATGTGTAAATTAGTTATAAATTCTGATATCTTATAATGTAGTAGGTAAGGTACTTAAAATTATAATAAGTAATAACCTGTAATGCTGCATCAAATTATTGACCCTCAACAGGCTGTTCATTATCCTGAGTGCTCGTTATAGTGTTAACCCTGATTATGCCCTAAGCACCAAAGACCTTTTTACGCCACACAATTGAGTGTATGCTTGTTATTGTCTTTCCCCTGATTATGCCCTGCGGTCAAGTGTACCCAAGTGACATATAAAAATGTCAATAAACAAATGTAAAATAATGTTTTTCCTTTTTTCAGGCTAAAGGACATGAAAATTGTTACCAACTTGGAGTTTTAAAACTATAATTTTATAGTTTAATTACAATTTTATCTATGTTTATATTAAATATTGCAATTACCTACTATAAGATCTTTTAATGCTAATAAAAGCATATCCCAAACCAGAGAATTCAAATGCCTTTTTGTTGACACACCATATACACAAGAGGATTAATTAGCAAGGACTTAGGTGTTTGTGACTCTAGTAGAGATTTTGTTTATCATGCACAGAAGATACAACTTTTCAATGTGCGAGTTACAGTTCAGCTCTGTTCAACAGAGATATTAAATATAAAGAAGTTTTGCATTCTACCAGGGAATCTAGAAGCAGTAGCATAATATTGTGCAGTTCACATCTACCTAGGATCTATATTGGAATCCATAATATCCTTTTTTGTATTTGTAAATTGCAAAATAACTGTGGTCATAATTAATCTTGCCATATTAACATTTATCCTAATGTAAATACCATAATATTGATTATCTTAGTATTGAATATCTTAATGCTTATTTGCACTATTTTGTTAAGTACTAATGATCAAGTGCCCTAACACCAAACAATCTTATAATGTTACCATGCAATCAAATCTTGGACACCCATTTTAACATACTTCTAATTTGTCAGATTGATTTGATATTTGACATACGTAAGCAGTTCCATTAACATCAAGTTAGTATGATGATGGAAACGGACGGTGGTCATAGGAACTCCTCAATGGCTCATGGGTAGATCCGTGGAGTTTGGACTCATTTGACTTGTCTCTAGATAGTACCTAAGTTTACTATCGGTGTGTGAAGTGCCTACTTGGCAATAATGTATGTTATTAAAAGTGAAATTTTGTAAAAACTTTTACGTCTGACAATTATCTTCTAAGCCCTCTTAGTGCCATAACTAACATTAATTATACAAGTTGGTAGGTATATGTACTAATCTATACATATATTGCCACATGAATGACAGAGCATCACATGAGATTGAATCGACCAAATTGGCGGTTTTTGTTTGTTGTTTACATACTTACATAATCTTCAAGACGAGGTGTACTTGTATGAACCAAAAAATCACCCAAGTGATACCTGGCACGAACAGTTATACTAGCTGTTTGTGCCAGGTATCACGCGGGTGATTTTTAGGTAGTACTACTAGGTGAGTAAATAGCTGAGTGAGGGAATAAGGGCTTGTAGTACGGTTAGGCGTTGGGCTTGCAACCTGTCACTAATACACTAGTAAACATCTTAGCCTACTTGTGCAAAATGTGGTTATAGAATTATCAACAACTCTTTTTAGATTTGTTGATATTTCTGTAGCTCTGCCTACCCCACTCTGGGAATTAAGGCGTGATGTTATGTATGTGTATGTATGTACTAGCTGAGTTAGTGAATAGTACCTAAATATTACTTACTTTAATCATTCATTCGTCATTATTATGTGGCTGAAGGTCTGCTTCGAATTCGGCACATAAATGGAGTGCTATCTCCTTACACCTCTGTACACCTTTGTCGAAACTCTTCCTCCGAAAGCTCGAAGGGGTTGGAAACATCTCTTACCGTCTTGCGCTGTAGTTTCTTCTTTCTTTTTCGGCTTGCAGCGGGAGGCGACAAAGATACACTTGACATTCTACAAATAATGTTTACCAGTTATAATGTAATGTTAAACGCCTTTCTTGTAATTAACAAAGTTCTTTTAGATTAGTAAAACATTAAAATCTCAATACTTACGCATAAATTTAAGTATTTTTTCCATATTAAAGCCTTATCGTCACCTACAGGGCACTTGTATAAACTTATCGAATTAAGATGTCAAAAGTCGATCCAAAGTGGCGACCCATATTAACCAAAATCGATAAAATTGACGTTTGTCGTTATATCGTTGTCAAAAATGGATAATGCAATTTAACCGATGCCACCATATTAGCTTACGTCGACAATGATAATATGTCGATGATCTCGTGATAAAAACGTTTTATCGCGTGGATAAGTGTCACCATAATCGGCCGGCTTACGTTACATTGTCGTGCTATTTCACGTATCACTAACCCTTCTTCGTGTAATTGGATTATTTGAACTCTTAACTGTTCCCGATTAACTGCAAGCATTTTTATTGAAAAATTTAAATTTCTTCAATTTTTTTTTGCACTGACACATAAATGTCTCTTTAAAGATATAAGTCAGAGATTATTCGATGTGATAACCTTTTTGAAATGAATAGCCATTTAATCATAATATGCCTTCTATGCCTTATCTGTCTTTCGAATAAATTGGTTTCGCGTTTTCGCCTTTATTGCGAATAAGTGATTTAAACAAATGTTCCGGGAAGTGGGTCCTAAATTAAAAATCGCGACTGTACATTATGTAACGTGCATACACATAGGTGGTCACATAATTAGAATAACACTTGCGTTTTTCGACTTCATGGGCAGCTGAGCCCACACACGACTCAGCCCGCGGGCTTAGTCGACCGCTACTATTTATGTTGGGGGCGACTCGGACCACTCGGTCAACTCAGCCCGCGGGCTCATTTAACCACTATTTACCGCTATAGAGTCAACTCAGCCCGTGGGCTCATTTAACCACTGTCTATCGCTATAGGGTGAACTCAGCCCGCGGGCTCATTTAACCACTATTTACCGCTATAGGGTCAACTCAGCCCATTAGAAAAATATTGAAAGATATTGTAAGCTGGTATAGTCAAGTGTATAAATAATACACTGTGTTACCGGTATGAGGGCTTTCCTTGATATAGAGTAATAATGGGCAACTTCTTAATGCCCCTACATGTTTACTTTAATTAAAAAAAGAAAAAATAGTACACACTTGTTTTCTAACAAAAAATAAAATGCAAGCAATGCACACCGCACCGTTAAAGCATAGGTTAAAGTTTACCATGATATATGTATATGTATAGATCGTAAATGCATGAGTATATTGTATTACAATTGTGGTATTTACTTACTATCTGGAAAGAGATTGCATAACCTTCGTAATTGGGTCATTCTTGAGAATTGGATTATTCATCTCATTCCCCTGTCGTTCTTTATTTTATTATTTTTTAAACTAGTTACAATATAATATGAAATTTTACTTAATTATAAGCGTATTTATCGAATGGGCATCACATTCTGTCAACTAGGTACAGAAATATACCACTTTAAAGTTTAGCTGCCAGGGGAATGTCAAAAACGACAAGGGAATGATAACTTTTACAAGGGAATGTTAAAAATGACAAGGGAATAATATCTTCAGCAGTATTGAGATCAGATGTTTTATTTACTAAAATAACATTTTAACAAATTAACAGTCTTCTGGTAGCATTAATTGGTATTTTTTCTATAATCAAATATATTTTTTTTTTTATAAATCTACAAAAATAAAATTTGACAGTCTTCTGGTATCATTAATTGGTATTTTTTTCTGAATCATCTAATAGACTATTGTCATAATCATTTACTAGAGTACTTCTTCTCTACATTTCTTAGGACCCATTTTTAATAGTGATGATATCTAATCACTCGTGGTTGATGGCAAAACGGACCTGAAATATGTTTATTCATAAGATATCGAAAATTTATTTTTTATCGCATATTCGTGAAAACCGAAAAAATAATCTGAACCTTTAATTTAGTCCTGCTATCAATGAAATAAAATTCCAAATAAATAAATTAATCATATCGCCCCTTCCGCGGCAAGAAGATATAGAGAGACATTCCACCAACTAAAGAGAGGAACCTTTTAAAGGAAAAATGATCATAACGTTTACGTTTTTACAGGTTTATACACATTAAATTTTTATAAGTACAACTTAGTTTGTAAGCTTTTTTTTGGTAAATACAAATTAAAATTTCATATAGGTACACTGTGTATCTGCCATACGAACATAATTATTTAAGGACTGAAATGATAAGCTCTAACTCAAATGAATATATTTTGATACATTTTGTTTTATTTATTTTTTCCATAAAAAATCATTGTGACATCAGGAACATTTGATTAATAACTATCCATTAAAACTTTGCATTACATTGCTGTTCGATGAGAACTTTAAAAATAATTATGGTCTTTTATTATGGTTTTTATGGTTTTTTTAATAGATTTATTTTTATTATAAAGTCATTAACAGTACTTTGATTAAAATTTATGTTCTTATAGAAGAAATACACTGTATACACTTTCGTATGTCAGCTTTTTTTCACGTATGTACACATAAAAAATACATACACCTTAGTGTGTAAGATTTTTATCATATCTAAATATTAAAATTTCATATGTACACCTTAGTTTGTAAGGTTTTTTCAGGTTTATTGCTTTTTTTAGGAATATACACATTAAATTTTAATATTTACAACTTGGTTTTTAAGCGTAAGCTAATATGCACTCAAGTGCTTTGTGCAACCAGAATTGCACAAGATAGTTATTTGTTAATAAATAAGGTCGATCAAATTTGCATCAGCACTCAAGTCGGTAAAAAAGTATATATTAGCAAAGTGGTTTCAAATCAATTTGTCCCAAAATGGCGCTTTAGTCTTTTTACATCGGAAGGGACGATATACAATGCGATTTAAAGGAAAACTATTATTTTTTTCTAGGCAACTTAAGAAAACTATCATCACCTTGTTCAAAAAGTCAAGGGAATGGGAACCAGGGGAGTGAGAAAAAGTATGTTTCTTGTCGATTTTACTGAAACTGTTATTTTTACAGGAATAACTATTAAATCAACACATGCAGTCATTCATGAAGTTCTTTTTTCACTAAACACTGTATGCCAATTGCAAGAAATAAAATTTATATTCAAATTCAAGGTAATGATAATCACAGTGAACCAAAGACAGGGAAATGATATATTTACCTTCATAGCTCAGAGCTCTAACCACGAGTCACGTCCTGTTCCCACGGCGTTGGAAGCGCTACTGACGCTTGTCAGGCACGGTGGGCGCAATGCGTCGGAACACGTTTAAGTAGGGATGTGCACATTGTTTAGTGAGGCAACAAGGGAATGATAGGTAAGCTCCAGACAAACCTTTCATGTAGATTTAAAAAAAAACTATGATAAACACAGCAACCATATTTTTTCTTTCAAATCAATAACTTATATGCTAACAATTGAACTAAATACAATAATTAATATTCTATCTTAGTCTTTTCAGGGTCGTTTGTTCCCAAAATGGTGAATGTACGCAACAAGGGAATGATGTATTAGGGGTTTGATATTTTTTTACGACTTATTCTAATTACCTTAAACACAAAAAAAAACCTGCCCTAGGTAGGTTGAGTGGTGATGTAACGAAACATTTTTAGTAAAGTGAATTGTTTTAATTGTACGGGTACTTTTTTCCTCTGGACGTTGAAAATTGACCCTTTCAAGAATCACCCAATTGCTGGCTGGCTTACACTTATTTCATAACAGTTATTAATTGTCATTGTCTTTGACATGACATTGAATTCTTCATGAAATCAAATCGTAAGTGTAATTAATGGGGGGCCATTTGCAACGTTAAAAGATGGCGGACGTGTGATTTGTTTTAGACTTTAATTTTTGGGTAATTAGGTGTTCAAAGTTCTTTTCTGATAGTGATTTGTACTTTTTATGCCTTTGTGTCGCACAGTGATTGAAGACTTGGACTTATTTCGTGTATCTGGCATCTTTCTTCTTGTTTCAAGTGGACTCGCAGTGGTGCAGAGGTTAAAACTATCTTGACCTCTGACCTGCAAATCACCGTACAACGTTGCCCCCAATCTTCCTAGAGAAGATTGGATTGTGTTTTATTGCTATATTGATTTATAATTATATATACTTACTTGACACTGGCGAAATCACTTCACGTGGAAACGCCATATCCCCGCGGTAGTAGCTGTTCAAGTCGCCGCGGGGGCAAAGAAAGAAGAAGTGTAATTAATACATTTAGATTTTTGAACACTGAAAATGAACCCGTATCCATACAAACCTAGTGCATCCGCATCTTCCAGTTCCGATGCCGTTGATTTCATAACGTCCCAACGTGGAGGGCGTATAATGCTGAAGTCGGGTCATCGATATCGCGTCAAGAGGAAAAATAAATCAGATGAATCAACCTTATGGAGATGCGTAAAGTGCGAATGTTATGCTGTCATCAAAACAATCGGAGGTAACTCGGACATTGTTCACGAGACAGGACACAATCACGCTCCTGATTTTCCTGATAACGAGATTAAGAAACATATGGATAGCCTAGAAAAACAAGTCGTCGAAGACATAACTACGCCCATCTCCCACATGTATAATGACATGAATTATAAAATTAAGGACTCGGGCTTGGACAAAGTCAAGAAAATTTCTACTTTCGAAAATATTAAAAAAAAATTGTATCGTAAACGCTACAAATCTTTAGGGATAAAAAAATGCACTTTTAAAAACGCAGTTGACGTAGTTATACCACCAAAATTTTCGTATTTATCGTTCGCTGATTAAAGAAACTTACGAGATTCTATTTAAGCTAATAAAAAGCCAAGTTCCAGATTGGAACCCAACAAGCGTTAAAGTGGATTTCGAAAAAGCTTTAATAGCGGCTTTAATTAATACTTGCCAGGGTATTCAAATTCAGGGATGTTTTTACCATTATACTAAATGTCTGTGGACCCATGCAAAGGCTTGTGGTATAAACAAAACCAAACTAGGCAAAGCTCATGTAAGGCGTTTGGCAGCCTTAGCATATTTGCCATTTGAGCACTTATTAGACGGTTGGCTGTACGCCTTAGAAGAAAGTCCTAAAACAAAAATGGCTAATAAATTCAATTCATACTTTTACGATAACTGGATGGATCCTAAGTCAATGTACTTTAGTCGTTGGACATGTTACCGACAATTTAATCGCACTAATAATGCGATTGAGGGATGGCATGCTAAAGTTAACAAGCTTTTGAAGCCCAAACCCGATATTTTGAAACTTATCGTGGTCATACAGCGGCTTATGAGAACAGATGTCAATAAATTAAGAGACAGTAACTTTAGTAAAAGAAAAAGTGAAATAATCGATGTAAATGACAGGATTCATGACATATTAATGGATCTAGAACATAATAAAAAAAGTTTATCGTTATGTGTTGTACATCTAAGATTCTAGATTTATACAGGATGGACCATACTTATTTAGATCGGTCAGTATGGGAAAGTTAACTTTATTTTTCAAAACGCCCGGGTTCGATTCCTGAGCTGAGTACCTACTGAGGGGTAAGTTTTTTTTAAATGTATGAGTGCATTTTTTCCTTGTTACTAGAATCGATGTCATGGTCCCTAAAAACAGATCTTCCTGTGTCTTACAGTTTTGCCAAGCTTTCCGATACTGACCGATCTAAATGGACTTGAATGTTGTCCGTTCGCGTACGTGACAATTCACGAACTCATAAGGAAGGAATTATTATTTTATTTAAATTAAGATGGTTTTGTGGTTAAGTTTGTCAGACATTTAAATTAAACTTATTTTAAATATTTAAATTTGTTTTTGTTAAGCGAATCATGAAATTTGACAAAAAGCAAGGACAAGTGCCACAGTCCGACGGTCAGAACGCCGGATGTATTTCAATTTCATATTTTTTTACAGACCGGTACATTTTTTTTTAATAAGTGGTCCAAAGTAAAAGATTTTTTCTACATAAATATGTTTTTGGTATCAGTTCTGGCTCACCCGCCATCCTGACCGTCACAAAATAATACTTTTTTGTAGTTTTCATGCAATGAAGTAGAATTCCAAGCCCCTTCTCACTGCTTAGTGTCAAGTCAGCTAAGCCCGCGGGCTGAGTAGCCCATATAGCGGTGAACTGGTGTCGACTAAGCCCGTGGGCTGTGTAGACCATATAGCGGTGAACTGGTGTCGACTAAGCCCGTGGGCTGTGTAGACCATATAGCGGTGAACTGGTGTCGACTAAGCCCGTGGGCTGTGTAGACCATATAGCGGTGAACTGGTGTCGACTAAGCCCGTGGGCTGTGTAGACCATATAGCGGTGAACTGGTGTCGACTAAGCCCGTGGGCTGTGTAGACCATATAGCGGTGAACTGGTGTCGACTAAGCCCGTGGGTTGAGTAGACCCCTTGGCAAATTAATGGGCTGAGTCACCCCCTACAAAATAAAAGGTGTCAATTAAGCCCGCGGGCTGAGTCGTGTGTGGGCTCAGCTGCCCATGAAGGGCGTTTTTCCATACCATTTCCAATTTGAGCAGTAATTCAAAAGTACTTGAGCAATTTTATTGTTATCGTTAGAATTGACTTTATATCATTAATTAAGGTTGTACAATGAGCCTCTATAAAAAACGGACCGTATATTTAGAGGGATTTAAATCAGGGACCGGAAAACCCCTTCATTTGATTAACCCTATCGATAGGGTAAGCCTATCATTTGGCTACCCAATCGATGTGGTTACCCTATGATTGTGTTACCTTAACGTTAGGGGAACCCCTTTGAACTAGTTAACCACTTCCATAGAGCTTACCAATTTCATTAGGGTTTCGGTAGTTTAATATTGAAGCGCTTAGCATTAACTGGGTTTTACCCCATTGATCGCCTCTCTCTTTTTTGCGCATTTGGGCGATTTCTGTCTAGCCTGACGTTACTTGCCTACTTTATTTAAGTTCGTGTCGGGACGGGACGGGATTGAGATGATAATGTTGTTTAATAATTCTTAGTTCATGTTCCCGCCGGAATAATAAAGACGTTTGGCTGCGTGACGGATGGCTGCTTGTGCAAGTACCTACTGCAAAAAGTGCAAGCTATTTTATTATTATAAGTGTACGCGAGAGCTGGTTGACTTTTAAATAATAAATTTTGTTTGATTTGAAAGTATTTTTAACATGGAAACGTACCAGGACGATTCTCAAGAAGAACTAAAAAAATATATCAAGCAAGCTTTAAAACGTAAATACCTATTTAATGTCTTGTTAATTTGAACGTTAGGTAAATAATTACATTTTTGATCATTTCCGTCCGTCCGCAGCCTAGCTCAGAGACTCTTAGTACTGGAAAGCTGTAATTTGGCATGAATATACATATTAGTCACGTCAGCAAAGTGGTGAAATAAAATCTTAAAAGATTTTTTTTTGTGTACTTACCTCCCCTACACGTAACGTGGGGATGATTTTTTATTTTTCGTCTACCCTATAGTGTGGCATGTTGTTGGGTAGGTCTTTCAAAAATATTGTGGGTTTGTGAAAACAGTTTTTTGATTAAGGGATCTGTTTATGAAATTTTAAGCTTTAATGCGCTAATTTTTGTTAGAGTTAAGTGTCGCCCCCCCCCCGCCCCTACAGCCAAAACTACAAATAATAAAAATCTGAAAAAAATCGTGAATGAAAGCGCATATAACGAATTTTTAAGGAAAACTATCACCACTAAGTAGACATGATTGGTTCTTGAGATACAGGCGACTAGTGTTTATACCTACGAAAATTAGCTAAGACGGCACCAAATAACTTTAAATAGTAAAATAGTTCATACTTGTTGTTTTTAGAGATAGTTTTTGGTGTTTGTAGTATTTATAAGCGGCGTCGGAACCCTACCTGAGCATGGTCCGACATGCTCTTGCCCGGTTTTTTTAAAACATTGGTTTAATAATGGACTGCTGAATGGATGCACTTTAAAAAGTTGTACTTAAGTAAATAATGATTTACACTGTATAAATATATAAGTAAATAAGTACCTACCTAAATAATTTTGATCTCAACAATAGTTTCATTAAATAATTAACCTTCTACATTACAATATCAGTTTCAGTGGTGGTAGGACCCTGTGCAGGGTCCGTCCGGATCGCTACCACCATCTTATCCATTAACCACCCGCCAAGCAACTGTGTTCGCATTGTTGTGTTCCGGTGTGGGGATAAGACAACCGGTGAAATTACTAGCATAGAGGCATTCCATCTTAGTCCTCAGGGTTGGCAACGCATTTGAGGTCTTAGGATTATAGTCTTGAGAATTCAAATGTCTATGGATCTCAGATTCCACTTACCATCAGGTGGCCTGAGTGTTCGTGTGCCTTCTCCTTAACATAAAAAAAAAATAAAAAAATATGTATATAATTTTGATCACAGCTAGTTTCATTTAATAATAATTAACCTTATATATAACAATAGGTAAACTGTAAAAATATGAAAAATAAATAAATCATTTTGATCATCAACAGTCTCATTAAACAATTGACCTTATATTGAACAATTAGTACATAATTACACTAAAAATATGTACTTAACTATAAACCAGTCTCATTAAATAATCGACCTTATATATGGAACAATTTGTGAATAATGGCTTGCTTACACTTTAAAAACGTAAGTAAATTATTTAGATCGCAGTGATGGTTTAATTAACCCTATACTCGTATAATATAACAATAGGTAAATAGTGATTTACAGCGTACAAAATGTATGTAAATCATTTTGATTTCCTCAACAGTCTCGAAAAGAACAAAGGCTAAATAATGGTTAACATTTGACTCTAACAAAAATTAGCGCTTTAAAGCTGAATATTTCATAAACGGATCACTTAATCGGAAAACTGTTTTTACAAACCCGCAATATTTTTGAAAGACCTATCCAACGACACTCCACACTATGGGGTAGACGAGAAAAAAAAATCATCCCCACGTTACGTGTAGGAGAGGTACCTACACTAAATAAAATGTTTTTCAAGATTTTATTTTACCACTTTGTTGGCGTGACTAATATGTATATTCATGCCAAATTACAGCTTTCTAGTATAAAGAGTATCTGAGCTAGGCTGCGGACGGACGGACGGACGGACGGACGGACGGACATGGCGAAACTATAAGGGTTCCTAGTTTGACTACGGAACCCTAAAAAGCTACTTCTCATTTTACAAATATTTAATATTTATTAATATTAACCGTGTTTATAGCACGACACAATTAATAATGCGCGTATGGAAGCGCTTACACCGTTGATAGAGAGTCTATTATTGCATAATCCGCGCGCCATATTAATTGCGCCCACCTATAACATCGTAATTTGCCTGCGCAAAGCAAGCTTTCCATTTTGTTTTCTTTGAAAATTCGTCGGCGAAACTTTTTAACTGACGATTTTATTTAAAAAATATCTAATATTTCAGATGGAACTAAGAACTTAGCTAACTACGTAGGTAGTATACAATTTATTTAATCGACCCTGATCACTCATTTCTGAAAGTAAACAAACACTTTACGCCAAAATCCACCAAAGTCAGTTGAACCTACAGCCTTAAAAAAAACAAGTTCAAAGCAAATCCCAAACAAAACAATGTACATTTTGTGGGAACGATAATTAGGTTTACTATTGTTTGATGTAGCGAACAGTGCGACTCTATGACAAAGCCTCGGCCGTCTTCGGCACATTTCGGCTCGCTCACCTCGCCGTCTCGCATGCGCTACTCACCTGCCGCCGCTACCCATTCAATTGTTAGGTAGTGCAATAATAAGTCGAAACACTTGCGCATAGAGATTAAAAAAGCTTGAAACCGTTCGATTAAGTTTAAAAAGGGTAACAGATGATAGGGTATTGGGAATGGGTTAGCGCTTAGTCGAATTAATTGTATCGCTTGGTTGCCCTTTCATTGGACTATGTCAACGATAGGCTTAGCTCATCCTTGGGGTTTGTAAAAACAAGTCTATCAAATACCCTATCGAAAACCCCTTTAATGCTAAGCGGTTCCGGTCCCTGATTTAAATACTAAGTCACGCGTCCATACTAAACTTAACAACACGTGCAACCCTTTATGAACGTCATTTTTTTTAAATCCTTATAAAATGGAAGTTCGTTTTCAACAGAGATAAATTGCACACAATTTTAAACCTTACGCTGTTAGTTAACAATAAGTGTAAATGAAACGTTTTCAAAAAAATAAAATAGTTAAGGTTTAATTAAAACAAAACTTAATTGACTCCTTTGTGTAACGAAAGTTACCCATATAGTTTGTACCTATGACTAACTTTCGTTACACAAAAGACGTGATCGTGATTTGGTTTTCATTAAGCCTTTAATAACAACAACTCTACAAAACTTGTAAATTATTTGTTAAAAAAATAAATTTATAGGATGCAGGGAATTTTTTTTAAACACTAGCCCCTCTGTTCTAGCTCGACACGGTCCCCGAGGATACAAATATCAATTATTG
Organism: Acleris holmiana; assembly: GCA_949316455.1. Lineage (NCBI taxonomy): Eukaryota > Metazoa > Arthropoda > Insecta > Lepidoptera > Tortricidae > Acleris > Acleris holmiana. Next base: position 12,838,317 of record OX438779.1, read on the forward strand.
AGAGTCAAAACTGCGAAATCGCTCGAACGCCACACCTATTTAGTGAACCGCTCGAGAAGCTATGATTTACATGATATTCAATCAAATTAAATCACATTTTTATTTAGAACAAAAGTGGTCTTTGAAACAATTTACACATTTAATTATTATAAAAATGCTTATTTTGAGTTTACGTAACGTGCGTAGATACGTACACTGTTAAGTGTTTATTTTAAAAGAAACCGGTCTCTCACTCTTATCTCTCTCTCCCTTACTCGTAAAATTTTTACTCATCGAAAAACTGTTCTTGTGTTTGAAAACTTTATCAATCTAAAATTACAATAATTTTCATCATAAATATACTTATTAATATATTTAAAGTTGGTTAAGGTAGGTAGGTTTTATTTCCCCCCCGATTGTGCTGCCACCTTGCCGTGGTGGGGGGGCTTGCGTGTCTCTATGATCCCCGTGGCTATACCGGACAGGGCTACCCATACCGGAAAGGCTCGGGGTGAGGGGCCAGACTAAGAGCGGCACGTCCCTATCCCAATCCCACCTTCCCGATTTCCCATTCCTTCCCAGCTCCCATCCTTCCTCCCTTTTCCACCGAACCAGTGGCGGGATATCCACTTTCCAGGGCCAGCGCGGGCCCGGGGAACCAAATACTCCCCAAAAGAGCGCAAATGAGGGGGGCGACGAGGGGGAGTTTGAAGGGACGGAGCTCGGGTAGGTGTCCCCGTATCCCGTTCCCGGAAAGCGACCCTGGTTCGCCCAGACGTGAGTCTCGGGTCTAGTGACTTCTGTTTTCAGAGGACATTTTAGACCTGAGACAGGTGTAGTGTGGGTGTTTGAAGGAACGTGGACTTACCCCGGTCACTGCGACTGGGGGGAATAGCCTGCCGGAAAACACCCTACACTCCATGCAGGCTGTGAAGGGAAGGCGAACCCAGCTTTTGCTGATCGCCTGAACTTCATGGGGAGCCACGTGGGTGAAGGGCCCACATTGCACGGCTCCCCCAGCTTGGGGACATCGCTGTGTGCGTACGCAGTCGTCTCCTCCTTTGGCGGTGTGCTCTTCGGAGCAGGCTGGGAGGCGCCCAGCGGGCAATGCTTTGGCGGTACCGCGGCGTCTCCGTTAACCAGCCAGGAGGGTTACGCCGGAGTGGTTTTAAACGGTAGTTCGCTTAGGTGAGAGTCCGTTATACCCCCCATTGCACGGTCATCCTTAGGCCATCGGGGGGATGCGTAAATGCATTTCCACTTCGTCATCAAAAAAAAAAAAAAAAAAGGTAGGTTTTATTTAAACAGTAAAATATGCCGCCAAGGAATATCTGTAGTAAATGGCTTTACTAATCAATTTATTACTCAGTTGCCAACCCTCACTTAGGAACGAAGTTAATTTCGTCACGCGACGCACAAACAAACAATTATGTACTTTACGCGCGCGTTAAAAGGCACATTTTGGCACACAGCATGGGGGCAACGGTTGTGGTGGGGGAAGTAAAGACGGACGCAAGTAATAAAAACAGTCGAGAAGTAAGGAGTGCATTAGTGTCCTACAGATGAAATACCTGTTCGGCGGTGAAGAGGAACGAGGTGGCCTTGCCTTCGATGCCGAGCTGGTTGTACATGCGCTTCATGTCGTCCTTGAACGTATTCTCGTTATAGTTGCGGGTCACCGCTATCTCGAATACTTCGTAACCTGCAGTGTGAAGTGACAGTTAAAAATGCAGTAAAAGTATTGAAATTACATGTCTGCAAATTGGCAGGTTTTGACAGTGCGGTCTGCTAGGCTTTCTGATGGAATTGGGTTGGCAGGAATAGTGCCACAAGCTCCCCACGCAAAATAGACGCATACATAACCTACAACTTATCAAATACCGACCGGCAGCAAAGGTCGCGAGGCGGCTGATGCTCCGTTTGCCGGAGCCGCCGACGCCGATGATCATGGCGTTGCCGCGGTCCATGCGCAGGATGCGGTGGGTGCGCGTCAGGTGCTCCAGGCAATCCTCGAACAGCACCACCGACATCTTGCTCACGCGCTCGTTGTACTCGTCCAGGATCTAAATGATATATTGAATATGAGTGGACAATCTAACACAAACATACCTAATACAAGCAATTCAAACTTCAAAACCAACTTATTTAATAGAGATGATTTTCACTGGGTTTTATGAGTCGTTCAGTTTTGAATGTCGCCTATCTACCGTCTCTACATATTTGGCATTAAGCTAGATATTAATAATGCGAGTTAGTAACGAACCTCTTGGAACAAGAAGTAAATGGCTTCGTAGTCGAGCAAGTCCTCATAGTACCGGACCTCCTCCTCGTCCAGAGCGTTACGGTAGTCGCCGAACAACAGAGGGTCCCGCTCCACGTACTCTTCGAGCTGAAACCCGATGAGGTGAAGGTGAAACATAGTCTTGCCGCAATTCGTATGCCAAGAGACAATTAAATCAAAGGACTTGAGTTAGAGAGAAAGAGGTGTGGCGAGCGAAAGTGAGTGGAGATGTCGGTAGGGGACGCCCTAGCTAGACGCACATACAGCGATCAGATTCGCGATGTACTGAATAACGGCCAATCAAAATCGTCGTACGTGCATGAAGAGATTGATGAATGTAGAGGAAGCAAAAGTTGTATGTTTATACCGGTGGTGCACCTGGCATTCCAAAGACTCTGTCTACCCCATCGGGAGACAGGCGTGAATGTATGTATGTACTTGAGTTAGAAGGTATAGTTTTTACCAAAATATTTATTGCAGGTATAGCGCAAGAGGCTGTAAAAGTCTTTCGTGTTTGTAAGTGAACGAAAGCGTATGAGAGAGAAGTACCACCCGAAGTACGATTTAAGGGCTATTGCATTGTACCAAACAAAAATCTTCTTCTTCGTGTTTTCATAGGCGGTTGTTTCTTTTCTCATTAGTTCTTATCATACCTAACCTCGTGCCGCCCAATGTACATCACATTGTACAAAATGACACTTAGCGTAACCGCTCAGACTAAAAAAAATAGCTAAACGCCCAGTGTACATTACACCGTCCCGTGGGCAGTTTGGACATAAAAATCTTTTGGCTTATACATTGCACACTGGGTGTTTAGCTGATCTCGCGTTTTTTTTTCTTTGGCGGCACGAGGTAAATTCAAAACGACACTCAAAACACAAACTGATTTTAAAATATGCATTTAGATTTAAGAACTCCTGTACATACTGTTATATGGAGCGTCAAGATTACTTGAAATAATATTAAAAGAAATGCTTGTCATAGCATATCACCCTTAACAAAATGTTGGTACTTCACAATCAGTTCCAATTTACGTAATGCGTTGAGTAAACGTAGCTTGAGATCCTAAACAAAGGAAACTTATCTCCACCTTTTATGTATTGGCTACTAATATTATAAACTAAAGTTTTGTGCTCAACGGATCTAGATGAAGTTTGGAACACAGATAGATTATAGTCTGGAATAGAACATAGGCTAATTTTTATCCCGAAAATTTGGACAGTTCCCGAGGGAATAGCGATAAGCGACTTCTACGCGGATGAAGTCGCACGCAAAATCTAGTCTTCAATAAAACACTGATTGATATGGATAGAACCCACCCTTTTTTCACGTGATTTAAAAGCTCACCGTAAGCTCCCGTTCCTGCTCCTCTTCCTCCTCCTCTTCTATTTCTTCTTCTACCTTTGCAACCTCCTCCTTCGGAGCCCTGGGTATTGGGTCGCCGAATTCTAATGGAATTATGCACTTAGTGTGAATATTTCCATTTTTTTTAAATATACAATAAGAAACATATATTAACTGTGATATTAATTTCTTCAACATGTGGAACTAACTTTGAAAAGCCTGTCCTGCTTTTGTACAATAATTGACGTTGACCTCTGCAGCATCGGGACTGGAAAGTCCGTATGTAAAATATAGTGTAAAAATCTTTGTATGATCACCAATAAGAAATTTAAATCACTTCAAGCCATTTAGGTAGGCAGTACTTCTACACCATCTTAATTCGAGAGTCAAAGGAGTCCGTCACGAACAAACGACAAGCCATATAAAACGATCGCATCTTGAGACGGGCATATCAGTCAGGATCCGTTTATTAATACGGCTCTCAGTCCCCCAGGCCCCTGATCTCAGATCTCACTTACTATCAGCCCGCTATTTCACCATCCTGTTAAGGATAGGTGACAGTGTACATGAATACCAGTGATTTAAAAACTTGCTAACTTTGCATGTATACAGAAGTGTCACCTGTCATACAATACAATACAAAACACTTTATTGTCCACCAAACAAAAACATACAGAGAAATAGCACAGTTTAAAAGACAACAGGCGGTCTTAACGCTGATTAGCAATCTCTTCAAGACGAGATAAGGTGTCAAATTAAAATATTTTACACAGTAGGTGGTGCAGACTAATTGCAAACAATGACAAAAAACTATGCAAGCTATAAAACATAATATAGCAATAAATATACGCTTATCAAACTAATAAATAGATAATCAAATACAAATAAATACATTAAAATGACTTACATAAATAAATATTATAATAATAAGTAAATACATAAATATAAATGTTAATGTCATTTACTATGTCAGGATGGTGAAATAGGGAGCAGGTGGCTTGTGCGCTCGTTTGCGTCCACCATGTCATAAAAAATGAACCAGTTCCGCTCACCATCCAGCTCGTCTTCCAACAAGTCCTCCTCATGCACGACGATCTCTTCCAGCACCACGGGCTCCTCCTCCGGGAAGAACTTGACCACGTGCTCGCGCATGTGCTCGCGCATTATCTCGTTATCCTGCCGATAGTTTGAAGTTCAAGTTGGGCAGTAAGGGCAGCTCCTACAACCATTGATTGAGTTGCTGCCGTTTTAAGTAATTAAAACTCTGTAGAAAAGTATAACCAGCGCGCCAGACGATGTGGTTTTAAAGTGAACTGCATTTATTTGAATTTGACGCTGCCATCAAGGCGCGCGCAAACCATCTCCATCTCATGTTCTTTACGCGAAAGCACATAAAACCATCCCCTTTTATTTTTGTACAGACGTGGTAATATGTGGCCTCTCAACATACTTAGCTTCTCCCCGACCCCGTCCACGCTAACCATCCAAGGAGAACAGTATTTTTTGTAAGGTAAAATGGAACGCAAGTGTATGAAAGTAAAAAAAGTAAAGTTAAGGAAAAGTAAAGTAAAAAAGAAGAAGAAATCGGCTCGGTGGTGGAACGGCTCAGCAACTTTATCAAATTTGTACGCGCCTCACCCACAAACAAGTTAGAACTCGTCGTTCTTCCCGCGGCACGCTCGGATACACGTCAAAATTACGCGAGGCGCGCACACCGAGGCGCCTTTGGGCGCGGTCAAAAGACCGACTCTCGGCGGCTCGCCACGCGCGGCTCGCCCGCTGCTCGCGCACAGCGCGTGAGCGGGTACGAATTTGAGCAAAATGGGTGAGCCGTGCATGCCTCAACCCGACGCTGCTCTAATTCGTACCCACCTTTACACGGCGCTGCGGACAGGATAAAAGCGCAATTATAAAATCGCAGCAATTTCTATCTGGTATAAGTAGTGAACCACTGACGTGTACAGTGATGAGCCGGTCGCAGATGACGCGCGTGAACTCGTTGCGCCAGCAGCGCACGACGGCGCGCTTGTCGCTGAAGTAGTTCGGGTGGGTGAGCAGCATGCCGGCCGCCACGCGGGACAGGTCACGCAGGTTGAAGATGTAGTGGAACTTCGCCGGCGTCGGGGGCAGCTCCACTAATATTATCTGCATAAGACAGGCTGTCATAAGCACTTACGACAGAACCTCAAGATATCGATAACGCAACCTCCTTAAATATGTACTTAACCATGTTTCAAAGTTTCATTTAATAAGCACCCCACCACTCCATTATGTGGGAGTGGTGGGGTGCTTTTCAATTACACTTTGTATTTACGCATAACATTATTTATTTAGGATAATTGCTTATTATATAAAAACAACTTTGCCGTGAGATATGTGGAGATTGGGTGGTGGTTGGAACGGAGTGGTTAAGTAAAACTAGTCATACTAGCCGAAGCTGTGTATTCGGAAGATCCAATCTATCAGAGCACAGTATTTATATCTAATTATTGTCTATTTCATACAATTACGTGCGTCACATGTTTTAGGGCGTAACGTTAAGTTACGGTTATTGTGTTAATTCGGCGTATAGTACAGCCGTATGCTTCTTGAGGTTCTATCCATGTCTGTTGTGACAGCGTTCCGTTCCTATTTTCGATATAGAGAGGTGACGAGGAGGTCTTTAAACTTTACAGTAACTTATAAATAAAGTATATTTTATCAATCTAAAAGGTGAAATCATGAGTAGATATCGTTACAAAGTAGCTATTTGCGTGCGAAAACTGAAGCTAGAAGAAGTCATGTTTGTGGCCGATTTATTGTTATTTTTCACCTTTTCGTCAATAAATTTTTCGATACATATGCAACTCTCTATTAAATATATAAAAATGCACCTTTTAAAGTTTTTTTTTATGGCAAGGAATAGCACATGAGCATTCAGGCCACCTGGCAGTGGGTAGAATCTGAGACCCATAGACATTTGAATTCTCAAATCTATAATCTCAAGACCGTAATCCTAGGCCTTCAAATTACTTGTATATATTATGTAAAACGTATGGGTACTAATGACCTTTGTCAAACGCTGTATTTTGTGATTACCTTATACAAATCCAGCGTCATCTGCACTATCTTCCCAACGATGTCCTGAATCTCCTCGGGGAAGATTTCATAGTGGCCCTTCAGGATCGACAGGTAGATGTGTTGCAACGTCGTCTCGGAGGGGAACTGCAAGTTGTACACGGAGAACATCGAAGTGAAGCGCGGGTCCACCTGCGGACAGCAAACACGTTAAATAGATTGAAACCAATAATCATCCTACTTTTAGCCCTGATTAATCTCTTGAACTTTTCCGTGAAAGCTAGCTAAGAACCGTCCCGATTAAACAAACTTTCTTTAAATGTATTTAGGAGCTACAAGGGACTAGAGCTAGGCAGGGGTAAGCCATTTTTACGTCATTAATGTCAAATGTAGATATTAATATAGATACACCTTAAAAAAAAGATAGAAAATAAAACTTTATTAAGTAATTATAATTAAACTAAAATGACAATGCATTATGTACAAAACGAGTAAGTACTGTTTTTTTATTTATTCTATTTCTTCTTGATTAGTTTAATATCAGGTTTGATATCATACCATACTACTTGATTAACTTTCATAGTAGCATATAGATATACATACACATTTACATTTTACAATTTACATGCATTTTATAGCACTCATGTGTCATGTTGTAATTTTCAAATGCTGTGCGCAGTTGTCATTAAGTTACAAACATTGCCTTTCGTAAATTGTGTATTAGTTTGTAAGAAAGTGTTGGTTGGTGATTTATTACTGTTCCATTAAAAAAAAAAAAGTTTGTTAAGAAAAGCTTGCTATTAAGTTAATTTGTTTTGATGGCGACGTAAAGATCGTAGCGGAAAGGCAGCCTGAATAAAATAATACAATACAATACAACTACTCTTTATTGAACACAAAAAAAACAGAAAAGAGAAGAGTACATTTAAATCATAGGTAGGTATACAACGGGTGGTCTTACCGCTAAATAGAGATCTATCCAGACAACCTAGGATTTCATTAGTTATTAAATTAAACCACATCTACCATTGCATGATGAGGTATGTCCACGTTAAGCAAACTGAAAGCAGCTCACCCTTGCTGAGCTCTGCTACAGACAGATTCACAGATCATACGTTAAAGGACGTTAAAATTAATCTGGTTCAAAACCACGCCGAGTGCACGAACAATACTTGGATGGTGATCTAGACATCTCAGTAGATCTAATTGGAAGTGTTTCATGCTAAGGAAAGAGCGGAAGGTTAAGTCCTAGTTGAGGTAATTGTGAATCATAATATGTTCTAACCTTTGCCCGCGTAAAACTTGTTCATTCGTTCTTTAAGTTTTCCGGGGTAAAAAGTATAACGGTGGCAATCCAAGACAGATGTGTACTGAAGCCGTCGTTGCGTGATTTTTAAGAAACTACCTCAGAAACTTTCTTAAGAATATTATTACGATTGTGCCAGTGACTAATTTCAATCATATTTCTCAAGGTTTTCCAAGCGGAAGGTACGCATACGAAGGAGGCGCGTACTTAAAATCTTATATTTCTATTTCGTATGTAAGTAATCGGCACTCTTTTGACCATCTGCTGTCGTCACGCGGCTCGTATACAACGTTGATATAGTGGTAGATATTTTTTAATGACAATAATGACACAAAGATAGCATTATAAAAATAAAGCTGGCGATACACATGATTGTAGCTGGTACATTTGTATAACAACTCTTTGCACGTGCCGCCTAATTGTTATATTTATACGCTCTGGCATGCCTGTTTCTGGCAGGCAAGTAGATAGCACATTTGATTTACTGGCATACAATACGAGGGAGGAGACCCGGGAGGCTGCAAACTGTATGCATGACATGCCCGCCTGGATGACAACTGCAAGCATGTTAACTCGTAAATGTCAGTTACCCACGAATGCCTGTATCCAGCATGCAAGTATTGAGGAACCCCTAGTATACATATACATAACATCACGCCTTCATTCCCAGGGGTAGGCAGTGCTACAGAAATACCAACAACTCTAAAAATATTTGTTGGTAATTCTGTAACCACATTTTGCACAATCAGGGTGCAAGCCCATCGCCTAACAGTACTACAAGCCCTTATTCCCTTAGTCGCCTCTTACGACATCTACGAGAAGACATGGAGTGGTACTATTCTAACCCGGCAACCAAACGGGGAACCCCTGGTATATTTGATAAGAGAAATGTAGGTGTAATATTTAACTTAGTGATGAACAGTGACTTGTTCTTATATATGGACTTACTTCATTCCTGCCACCGCCAGCTTTGCCCATAGCAGCGATGAAGCCGATATCTTTGAGATTCTTCCAGCAGAGATCCTTGCCTCTGTCGTAGAAACCTTTTTTCTCGAATAGCAATTTTAATAATGCTATTGGTTGTTGGGTGCCGTAGGTATCGACCTGGAAAATGTTTCATGATACTAATCAAGATAAAGCGTTGGATTTTTATAAAGTACACTTAAGTACACGTACTGAAAATGTATTATTTTATCAAGTATAAATATCTAAGTTCAGTATAGATTTTTTTTTGATAATTTAACATATTAAGTATTGTTCGTACCATACTACAAATCGGTAAAGTTACAGCGACCGAGGCATTTATGCTGGGGTATTCATACAAGAAATCGCTTTTTGGCTAGGATATTTGTGTTAATTCGATTCGAGCGACAGTGAACTTTCATTTTTCATTCAATTATGGTTCGTAAAACTATTTTAATATGTTAAATATAAAAAAAAACATATGATTATAAACAGAACTAAAAAGCATGTTGAGAATTAACCTTTGTAAAGCATTTGCAGTCGCTATTAGTACTTAATATGTAAAGTAGTTATCTAATCCATAACTAATAAAGGTTATTATCAGAGGCCGGAACTCTCGTAGCACTTTTGAGCTTTTGTGTAAATGGGAAGTCGATAAACGAAAAGTCCCTATTCTCGTTTATCGACTTCCCATTTACATATAATGTACCTATAATATCGATAAATAAAGAATACAATATTTAAAATATGACTACGTGTAGAAGTAAACAATATGTAGTCGTATCGCGAATAAGCGATCTCTTCGAGATACGGCAGACAATTTTTTGGAAATTTTAATATTAATATAGAATCATATTTTTTTTCTCATAAATAATTTGTGGATTTTTTATGCCTTTCAAACATTTTCGAAAGAAATTGCAACAAGAATTGCTAATAAATTTTCATTGTTTTCATTGAAAATCTCTATTTCACATTTCAACTACTCAAAAGAGATCGTTCTTTAGCAATAAGACTGCCTCTTGTTCACCTCTACTTTTAATGTTCTTTAATATGTTGCGTTCTTTAATGTATCGATATACATATAGATATCGGAAGTCGATAAACAAGAAGTCCCTACGACAGCCCAAAAGTGCTACGAAAATTCCGGCCTCTGGTTAATATTAACAAGATAATGAATAAACTCAAAGGTTTAATCTCGAGTTGAAAACAATAGGTTTTCTCACAATAGGCATATTCATGTCATCGATAAAAATGAACAGTTTTTTTCCGACGGGTGGCCCGAATGTGTCTTTGGTCCGTTTCTCCACTACAGACTCCAAGTTGCGTTGTACGTCCATGGACGACGTACGGGACGAAAAATTCATTTGTTGTATTACCTGAAAATTATTAACAAAGTTAAATAAAAAAAAACCGTCTAAGTGCGAGTCGGACTCGCGCACGAAGGGTTCCATACCATAGAAGAAATAGCAAAACTATCACGTTTGTTGTATGGGAGTACCCTTAAATATATTTTATTTTTATTTATTTTTAAAGTGAATAGATGTAGGTACAACTAAATAAACTGTCTATACCGGGTGTTGCCTGTAACAGGAGCAATAAATTGAGGGACTGTTTCCACACCACAAACGTAACTATATTTATTCTACAACTTTTGAAAATAACTTTAGATTTTCTAAGCAAGCAATGTATTGCGAAAACTACGAAGTTGCTAGGCTGATAGTAGATGTCAAATAGACTAGTACATTGAAAATACTATTTAGTTTGTTCGAAAATATCCCAAATAATAAATTACATATTTTTTTAAAGTTGTAGAACAAATGTGGTTTATATAGTAGAAGCGATCCCTCAATTTATTGCTCCTATTACAGGTAACACTCGGTATTTCAAGCGTCTACTTGTTGCCTTTATTAATACCGAGCAAAAAAACGGCACGTTTGTTGTAAGTTGTGAGCCCCACTTTTTTATGATTTGATGTCATAGCGGCGATAAATCTGTGAAAATTTTAACTGTCTAGCCATCACGGTTCATGAGGTGCAGCCTGGAGAGAGACCGTTTTTACCCTTAAGACTAAATCTTAGAGGAAAATTGAGGTACTAATAAAAAATGAGACGCAAAAAGCCAACGGCACGCGGTGTTCCCAGGCGGTCACCCATCCAAGTACTGACCGCGCCCGACGTTGCTTAACTTCGGTGATCGGACGAGAACCGGTGTATTCAACGTGGTATGGACGTTGGCGACTGATGAGGCAGAATGTTTACTGTTACTAAAAATATATCGTTCTACTGCGACATAGCCCCTTTTTATACAACTAGAGCAAAACCCCACGAACGTAAGTTACTCGTAGAAGGAAAAGCATTTTCTCATACAAATAAAACTTTACAAGTTTAAGGATTTGTTATCTTTACTAATCTTAAGGCTATGATAAAGTATATAATCATATTCATTATTAACATTCATTATTATTATAATAATAATTGATAATTAATAAATCTTCGCCTTTTACTCCGAAGTTAACCGTTCAAGTATATGATATATACTTCAACGGTTGCTTTCAATTACAGTTGTTATCATACTTATAGGTACTGTAACATACAATAAACATATTGGAGGGATCGCTACCACCATCTTATCCATTAACCACCCGCCAAGCAACAGCAGCAGCAGCAGTGTTCGCATTGTTGTGTTCCGGTGTGGGGATAAGACAACCGGTGAAATTACTAGCATAAAGGCATTCCAGGCTTAGTCCTCAGGGTTGGCAACGCATTTGAGGTCTTTGGATTATAGGCTTGAGAATTCAAATGTCTATGGGTCTCAGATTACACATCAGGTGGCCTGAGTGCTCGTGTGACGTCTCCTTAACATTAAAAAAAAAAACAAAAAGTACTCAAACTTAAGATTATCGTGTACAGCGGCGAACGTAACCCTTTTTTTTTGTAAGTAGGATCTAGGAATTACTCTATAGGAAGAAAGGACAATAGAGAGATCTCTTTCAAGACGTTATGCCTGAGGTCCGAAGTCTATTGGGTTGGGATGAAGTGGGAACTGGTAAATAGTTCAACTGACTGAAGAAACTTCGTTAGCGCGATGTAGCGCTCTGTCAGTTTTAGTTGCGCTGTCTGACGCTGGTGGCGCTGTCGAGTTGGTTGTTTCAAGTTGTCACTAGATGTCGCTAGGTCACCACATATTTATCGTTGCAAGTACAGTTGCTATCAAAATGATGATAGTTTTGATGGCGACTGTTAATACCCATAGCACAAACCTAGAGCTTAGCTTAGGTTAATTTCTGCGAGATTTTAGCCTGACATTTATTTTAGTAATTTCCGCCCGCGACTTCGTATGTATAAATCAGATCCCGAGATGAAAGGTACCCTATGTGTTAATCCAAGGTATAAGTTGTTTTCATTCCAAATTTCACCAAAATCCGTCCAGTAGTTTTTGCGTGAAAGAGTAACAAACATCCATCCATACTTACAAACTTTCGCGTTTATAATATTAGTAGGATTCCTTTAAATGACGCGCCAAGCCACCTTAAACTTCCTAGGCTAGGCTTTTTATATGAATAAAAATAATATTTTACTAAATCACACCCACACAATATTTGTATTATAAGACTATTATAGCGAAATGTAACTTTATAGTGTAAGGTAATTCCACGATAATGTTACGAAATATACCATTTTAATGCGAGTTTTTTTAAACATTTAAATGCTAATATTTTTCTAGATTTAAATTTAAAAACGAATATAAAGATAAATGAACTCTTCCATTTTGTAATATAACTAAAAAATCAAGCAGAATTACGTTACTCTCTGCCATGGAAATGTCCTCTATCAAACTCGTACCTTAGTTACTTCTGCGTGCGTTACTTACAACAATGTGTTATTACATATCTATTTTCCAAGACTATAACAATCAGCTTTCAGTCTGAAAAGGAAATAGATAATGCAAAAATGTGCAGCAAAATTTATTTGAATTGGGATGTGTTTACTTTATTTATTATTGTATTTTATTTAAAAAAATCTGATTGATTATTTAAAAATAAGTTTTAAAATTGACTAAAAAATCGCAAAAAAAAACATATCGGAAGATTCGTTAATATCTCGTAAAGCGCGCCTGTTTTTTTTTCAAATCGAATAATCGATACTTTGCTCAAAGAAAGTTCTCAGGCGCCTCCTCTACTGCTTTTAATTACGAAACCGAAAATATTAACAACATGTCAAGTAAAACCGGTAAATGACGTTTTATTGCTAACCGATCATTCGTAGGCACAATTGAAAGGCAGAATAAGGCGCCAAAATATTAATAAAAATCTTCCCCATTTTTTTATTTATTAATTAAATTAATTAAAGAATTCATTGGTACACTAGAGATGTTACAAGTCTAATTTAAGAAAGATTTTTTTTTACCTAATACAAAGTTCACCATCTCGTCGCTACTTTAAAAAAACCTCGTATCTCTTATTTCGTGGTGTACGATTTTAAACTTAATTCATTTCTCGTTTAAGTTTGAAATCGTACATCACGAAATATGAGATACGCGGTTTTTTCAAAGAAGCGACAATCTATAAGGTTTTTACGGCTAAGCAAATAGTTTATGAACAGAATATTATAAATAAAAAAGAAAGTGTAACAATGACCATTTGAACAATTATATAAGACAATCCACAATTATAAAGATTACACTTCTCGTATCGCGTCGCGTCCGGCCATTTCTATGGAGTTGTTCCACCTTCAAGGCAAAAATCTACTGTAAAATACGCGATCGAGTAAATAGCTACGAGAAATTAGTATCGGTGCCCCCAGACTGGCCGTTTACTTTCCATAACGCTCAAGATAGAGTTACAGCTGGTGTCTCAGTATACGTATTGAAAAGCGTCTAGACTAGTTGGTAGCGACCTTGCCTACGAAGTTAGCGGTCCGGGGTTGGATTTCACGTATGGACGAGTGTTTCTTTCTGTGACTTGGATGTTTTATAATTATCTATGTATTTTCTACAGTACAGTCAGCATTAAAAGTAGCTAAGCAGAATAAATTGCTCAAAATGATCTAGTCACGACGTATTCTCTCGATGATAGAGTCGAGTGCAGATCATTTTCAGCTCTTTTCTTGATGACTGTACAGACCTAGAGCCGATGTATGATTCCATTATGATTATTACGTCGTAGATTTTATTTTGTTTGTATGGTGTAACTAACATATATACATATTTACTGGAATAGGTTTTTGGAACAGGGCCTCTATTCTACTGCGTTATAACGATATCGCGTTTGAAGTGTTTTAGAATCGTTTATGTCACAGTCGCCATTATTGTAAATGACATCAGAGTTATCAAAACATTGACAATACGGAAACACGTCAAATGACAATGACAATGAATAAACTTTATTATATATAATTGGTTTTACAGTTTTCTGGCCGCCAAGTACACAGCATTGCTATTTTACACATGTGTCTTACTATAAGATCTAATTGTAAAGTAAGTGGGGCTCAGCTCAGTCATGAACTGGCTCACGCTACACTGCTACGTATTTAATATCTAAATCACAGGAATACGAGGAGGGACCATTCGCTTGGAGAGTGGTTTACCTCTTTGTTGTTTGCACACATAATCTATATCACCAGCACGCAAACTAGGTAACGTGGGATTATGGTGGTTTGCTTTGTCATATTTATCACCAGGCTGTTCAAGACCAGGAATTTGCAGGTCACTTAATTTACGTAGCATGTCTTCATGAAGGTCTCTAGCACGTAGGTACCACGGGTCTTCATCAAGCATCTCCCAGATCACTTTTGAACTCGTATTACGAGGAAAATTTGCAGCAGCTTTCAATGCCATACGGTATTGTCTTTCTAGTTCGGTCAGCTTGGATTTACACACCCGAGGGTAAAGTTGCACTATGCCATAGTCCATGATCGGTAGCAGCGTTGCTTTTATTACTTTAATTTTTTTTTCGAGTGACACCTTGCTATACCACCCTATAATCGGCGCCAACATACCGCGGACTTGTTTAACTTTTTTAACAGTATGTTTAGCGTGTTCTTTCATTACTAGTCTTTGGTCAAGGTGTACTCCGAGATATTTTATGCTCGTCTTAATCGGTAAATTCTCGCGTTCAATTTTAACTGTCCTACTATATTTGCGTATTAGTGAACATGGCGCAGTCTGTCTTGCTGATGTTGCAAAGTAGTCCAAGTATCTTATTCTTACTTCAGCGCGTGATAAACTTGCAGTCAGAGATGGGCATTAACCGATTAACTTTTTAATCAACTAATTAATCGATTCAATCAAACAATCAATCGTCAAAAAAATAATCACAATTAATTTAACCGCAATTAAATTAATCGACGGTAAACACAAATAACGATTAGTTAATCGTCATTTTAAAATCGACTAAATTTCACGATTATTTAAATCACGATTCAAAATTGGATCACGCACGGTACAAAAATTCTATATGTTGTAAATTATGTAAAATGTAAGCTGTTAAGCCGTAGCAATCTGTCAACATATCTCGAAACTTATACTTACAAAAGAAACAATTTATTCCTAATATTAATTGAGAGAAAATGAATCTAATTAATACCTAACAATTTAGTCACTGTTAATTAATCCGCGATTAATCAATCGCCATTTTTAATCGTTCGATTATATTCTGCCTATCACTGGCTTACAGTCAGTTATTCTTGAAGTGTTTTATAAATGTTTAAAAACCAGCCACTCAGACAGCGAAAGTGCCCCACGCCTCCCCCCGAAGAGGGAAGTGAATCAAGTGAACGATCATCGACGGCTGGTGACATGACGTCACCGCCTCTCTCACGCTCAGGGCACCACGCCACGTCTCATCAACGTGGATGGGGTCGGCTCACTTTTTGTGATTGCCTAGTGAAGAGCTTACTATAGAAATGATCCTATGAAGTAAGGTCTTGCCGTTGGACGATTTAGCTGGGGTAGTCATTACTTCAGGGGAAATCTTAACAGCGCGATGCAGGATTGAGCGCCGACGTAACAGCGGCATCTATCGAAGCGATGGGAACCGCGCGAGACGCGTGCTGATGACGTCAAGGTCTATATTTACTCGAGCTCACATGGCCTTGCCATGCTTGTGATAGCAAAAAGCAACGTAATATTGACGAATAACTCAGTATTTACTAATTATTTAATGAAAAGAATAATAATACTCGTAGTAAGCCATTCTCTACCAGTTAAACTTTGAATAGTAGGCAATTATGAACATTATTTTCATAGTTAATAATTAATTCTTTACTAACTGTTAAATTTAATATCTTGTCTTGACATTTTTTAAAGCAATATTAATTCTTTTACTCATGAAGCATAATGTTTAACTTAATTATTACTTAGAATACGCTTTGATATTGTTTTATTGTTACATTTGAAATTGACAAAGTGCTAAATTACAATAATAGTATAGGTTAATTATTATTTAAACCCGGTTTATTGTGCTATCCTTGATCATCTCTAGTATTATATCATCATTAGTAAGGTTGTCTAGAAGAGACTTGCTATTTAGCGATAAGACCACCTGTTGACTCACTTTTATTTGTATGTATTTACTGTCCATGCTGTAATTGTATGTGGTGTTCAATAAATAATATTTGTATTAAGTATATTTTCAATAAAAGAGATCACAAATACAAATGTTAGTTGGTAAGGAAGTGGACGAAATCGCGGGCATAAGCGTGGTTTCCCGCCGTTTCCAAGAACGGCCGTTGGACCCCGACTATCGGATCTTTTGTTATATCACCCCTCTTACAACCGTGCCCCAATTCATCCCGTAATTTCATCATAAGAATAAGTGCTAAGGGATATTTTTTTGTGTATACAATACACATTTGTATCCCGCGTACAGATCATGCTTGATACGGCTAAGAGGCATTCAGAACGTTATTTACTATCTATCTATCTTTCTATCTATTTTTGTAAGTATTTGAATGTATTAGTTTTGTTTTTTTTTCTATGGTTCTTTTTTTCATGGTCTTTTTGGTTAGTTTTTGTTTTTTGGGTGCTCTAAATAAATTTCTACACCTGTTTACTCGATGCACAACCTTTCACTTTTCTCAATCTCTCAAGGGTTAGCTGGAAGAGATCCCTTAAAGGGATAAGTTCGCCTTTGTACATCTTTTTATTTTTATTCATTGTATTGTTTTGGTTTTTCGTTTGTACAATAAAGTGTTTACATACATACATACTTAAAGTTTAAATTCAATTGTATTTGTTTTTGATTTGTGGCGCTTTTGTATTAAAGCAGCGAAATATTCTAGGGGATTAAAGTCGGGTCAGCTAGTAAGGTAGACGTCTGAGTGCTCGACATGTCCAGAGAAAACGTTTATTTAAACTTCTACCTAAATCATTTTCATGTGTTTTGGGAGATGTGACCTTTAATTTTGTTAAATGGAATTTGTTTTATATGGTGAACATATCAACATTTCTCAAAATGAACAAAAATGTTACTCAATCGGATTGTATGAGTACGTGTCAGGTGCTTTAAATTGAAAATAAGTTCTACATTTTAAAATTGACGTGTGAAATATTAAAAGTCAACACATTTCTCATCGCTAAATTGATTTGGTGATAAAAGTAATGTTGATCTTATTTTATCTATCGCAATACATAGTATGGTGACAAGTACTAGTACAGCGACAATCACTAGGGACATCTTAAATAAATAAATATAAATTAAATTTTAATTAACACACTTAATTTTCGAAAAATTTACTCCTTAAATGTATTGTCGAAAGTATCTTAAATATTGTACAGAGGATATTTTTATGGAAACATTATTTTACTTGTTAAGTAAGTTAAGTTACTTGCCTCATTTGGGAATCGAGCCGGTCACGTGTGGAAAATAATATACTTACAGTATTTTTGATGATGGCAATCGAAAAGGTACCGGTTTTGTACGTTTGTCTCGATAAGCAGATGATACCAGTGCAAAAAAATACAGTCAGTTGGAAAAGTTTTTTTAGAGCCCTATTATTATCAGATTATCAGAATTTAGTTTCACTTCTACCTATGTGTGCAAAGAACTATATTTTATTTTTTTATATTAGCGCATAACTAGTGATGGATTGACTGAAAGCTAGTTTATCATTAGGGGGTCGAACTTTTAGTGCCGATGACGTAGAAGTTGTTTAGGTAATAAGTAACTGGCACAAATAAATACCACCAGTATCAATGAATATTTTATTTTGTTTAATAAGGGTCATGTAGAACCGGTTCCACGAAACCTTCATTAAGAGTACATACATACATACATAACATCACGCCTTTATTCCCAGAGTGAGGTAGGCAGAGTTACAGAAATACCAACAACTCCAAAAAGACTTGTTTATAATTCTGTAACTACATTTTGCACAATCAGGCCAAGAAACTTGGTAAAGTTTCTTGTATTAGTGACAGGTTGCAAGCCCATCGGCTAACAGTACTACATGCCCTTATTCCCTTAGTCGCCTCTTACGACATCCACGGAAACATATGAAGAGGCACTATTCTAACCCGGCAACCACACGGGGTTATCTTTACTTTTTAATCCTGCTAATATTATAAATGTGAAAGTTTGGATGGATGTACGTTACTCAATCATGCCAGAACGGCTGAATGGATGTAGGTAAAATTTGGCACACAGACTCTTTATCCCAGAAAAATGCACGGTTTCCGAGGGAACAGTGACAAATGACGCGAACGGAGCAACGAGTCACCTACATTGACCTCATCGGCACCAAAAGTTCAACCCCAGATCATTGGTTTTAAAAGTACAGTGTTATTAAAGTTTTTTTTTATATCCAACTTACTATATGCGAAATATATGGTTTCATAATATATTCCTTAATCTATTAGTTCACTTACGTATTTTTCAGGTGGCAGCCCCTTTGTGTAGTTGGTGATGATAGCCGTCTTGGAGGTTCCGGTGTCTCCCACGAGGAGGACAGGCCTCTCCACCTGCATCGAAGAAATACTTTGTGCAACGAAACGTGACCTTTAAAAACTACAGACGGCAAATTAGTTGCCTTCGCTGACTAAGATGGAATGCCTCTACGCTGGTAATTTCACCGGTAGTCTTATCGATACCAGTTTCATTACATCCTATCCCAACACTAGAACAATGCGGACATGACTGCTTGGCGCTAAGTTAAAGGATACCGGTCCGAATTGTGTTACTTTCTTTCATGAGAAGTTGGTAGATATTATTTCAAGTGTGGCCTCATTTTAGTTTCGACAAGATCTGGTTAAGGGATCCATGGAAACTGAACTTCTTTATAATTTGGTGTCTTCAATATGAAGCTCTTTTTTTAAATCGTTATGCAAACTTGGAACAATATTTAAAAGTACTTACACTTTCCATGATTTTAATGAGCCAAGTCAGTCGCAACGTGTCGACGGTCGGCACCAAAATGGCGGAGAACTTCATGTCCCTGTCGTGTATGTACTCTGGGATCAGCCACTCCCAGGCTTCCCAGGTCTGAGTCGTTAGCTCCAGGCAATAGTCGTATAGAGACGGAAAAGCCATGGGGAAATGTTCTAGAAAAATAAAGCATTTTGTGAAATACGCTCACCTTAGCCATACGGTCAATCGAAAAGGTTAGCTGGAAGAGATCCCTTAAAGGGATAAGTCCGCCTTTGTAATTTCCTTTTCAGTGTGAATATCCTATTTGAATTTCTGTGTTTAGTACAGTAAACTCTTTACATACATACATACATACGGTTGTATCTATAGATGCATGACGAATAAAAAGCGCCATCTTTAAAATTAAAAGTTGAAACTTATGATTCAAGTATTCATCCGTTTCAAGTTCTAGATTTAGAAAATAGAAAAAATTGCTTTCAAAACAGCATATAATTTTTAGGGTTTTCCTTATCAAAATGTTGAAACACACTCGTAGACCTCATTTCCAATTAAGTACGTTTTTTATCATTTATTATCGATTAAATAGATGCGGGCAAAAAATAAAAGTATAACTATTTTAACAAATGGATATCGTATAAAAAAGCTTTTTTTTGTAAAAAAAATAGTCTGGTTTCGAAGTTAAGGCCAAAAACGTACAAATTTACCGTTTCCCATTTATCTCTGAGGTTTACGGTACGAAAAATCTGAAATAATTCAGACTAATAGACATTGATTTTAATTTTATAGAATAATTATAACGTATTTATCAAAATCAACAGTTTTCGAGATATTGACAAAAATAGCTAGTTTTAGCTATTTGACGACAGATGGCGCTAGCTGTACTTAGTTTAGGTATGGAATTAAAGGATTTTCTAACGGGTACGAGTGCGGCTAGCGCTATCTGCGATATAAATTAACGTTTAGTTTAATTCCGGCGCGATAAATGGTATACTTTCCATATGAATCACAACAACATAATTGTTAACATGTAATTTAGCCACTTGACGACAGATGGCGCCAGCAGTACTTATATTTAATATGGGATTTCATTTTTTATGGGAACGAGTGCATCAGCGACATCTATAATACGAGTTGAAGTTAAGCTTCATTCTGACGCGATAGATACTACATGGCAAAGTTTCTTTATCAATAAAAACGACATGATTATAAACGACTGTAATTTAGCTCCTTGACGACAGATGGTGCGAGTAGACTCATTACTAAGTAAACACTCAAAATTGCGAATTAGTTCTGATGCGAACCATATTAAATACGGACTTAAACGCAGAACCCTTATCGCACATTATCGGTTTTTTTGACAAAAAATGCTTGGTTTTGCTATTTTGTTCAATTTCAGGTAATTTGGTTATGAAGCCAAGCGTAGGAATTACTGAATTAGTTTTTATTTTCTTTATGGCATGGAAAAGGCCAAATGACATTAATGCCACCAGATGGTAAGTGGGATCTGAGATACATAGATATTTGCATTCTAAAAAAAATTATCCTAAATATAAGTAATTGTACAGTTGGTGACATAAACAACGTGAAGAGAAATAAGTTTAAAATCGTACATCACGAAATATGAGTTACGAGGTTTTTTTCAAAGTATTGACGATATTAGACTTACTAGTGGTGGCTTTCTTTTCAGGGCAGTCTTCAACCAGCATCATGGGACAAGCCTTCTTGACGTAGTTGTCGAAGTCGAACCGGCCGTCGTCGATGATCGCAGCGCCGAGGCTGTTGTACATCGACTATGGGCGAACGTGTATTACATTTATGAGATACTAGCCACCCGTTTGGGTTTAATATACTTAATAAATAGTCTAAGTATCAATTTCACCATACTATGTTAACCACTTAATAGACGATTAGACCGTTAACAGTTGTCAAAATGTATGAACTTTTCAGTCGATTAACATTGATTAAATTTAACATCGTGTGATGAAATTGGTACTAAATTAGTCAGATAATTCCCAAGATACAAACAAATAAACACACAATTTTAACTCTTTATAATATTTAGTAGATAATTAATTTGTATATTGCTCCTTACGTAGGTAGTAGCGCAATACATAGGCATTAATTTTGATAGTCGGAAATATTAAATTTAAAAGTGAAAATCCAGACAGGCCTGTTTGATTATTTAACCCCTCGTATGCTTAGGCACGGATCCGTGCTCAAAATTTGGATATACTTTTGTATTTTTTTTAAGTTCACCTTTTTGGACTATATCGTAATCAGAAGAGACTCGAACTTGGTACCTCTTTGACCTCCTGCATACGAGGGGTTAATAATAAAATAACGCAAAGTGCGTTTGAAAATACTTCCTTGAAAAACATGAAGGATATTTTGTACGTTTAATTATTCCATAAGAGTGTGCATTTTTTTTATAACAATATCTTTAAATCATGATCCTTGTTAAGTACAAGGATTTTTTTAACCTTGCTGTGCAAGATTACTTAAAGATCTAAAAGTGCAGGAATAAAATTAAGTAAATTGGTATTTCCTAACAATTTCCGTATCGAATACCCTGAATGAAATAAAAAGAAAATATTAATTGGAGGCGCCGGGTATCGATCCCGGTACCTCTCGCATGCTAAGCGAGCGCTCTACCATCTGAGCTACGCCCCCGATACGCTTAGCGCTCGAATTTAGGGAACGGGTCGACCGGTCCACTATAGGAATACTGTCACGACAAATGTAACAAAAGGAACACCAAAATCGTGACTGATGGACGCGTTCAAGGTTATTTATTTAATAAATTTCCCCAAAGTAACAATTCCAAGACAAATCATTGTGAAACCTTTATGTGAAAAATAAATAAAACCAGCAAACTATACCTAACGGTTTACATTATTATATATATAATAAAAAACAATTCTACGGGTTATCTAAAAGCACTATCAAAAAATATATGTGAACTCACCACCATGAATACACACTCGACTAAAGGCTTATCGACTTCTTCATTGGGATCGTCTTTGTTTGGTATTAAACCGCTTATCATGTAGCACAACTGAACGACCTGAAATAAATATAAATAACTTAAAATCTATACAGGGTAATTTTTTATTAGTGAATAAATTTTGACATAATTATGTTTTTTTATCGTTAATATAACATATTACGACAATAAAACGAGTTAAAAAAAATTTTTTTTGTTGCCAATTATCTCTCTTTTACCTTCTCGTGTGGACACAAAGTGACACTAGAAATGATGACATGGGTTGTCAAGCTGTAGGTATGCGATACACTGTATTGATATTCGAAATTTGAAATTTCATGTACAGCTTATCAGACAACAAGCCCCTCTCCTACTTATATTCTAAATTTGAAATATCATTTATTAACTTACTTAACAACACTCCCCTCTCCTCGCACCCTTGCATTAGAGGGTCCATGAATATCGTTAAGTTAGTGGAATCATTGAATCGGCAATATCTCTAATATTTTTTAAGCTAGAGTAAAAATAACACAACATGTGTTATTGATTAACAATAGCGAAGCAAATATTAAAATTTGTGCACCTATTAAAAAATTACCCTGTATATAAATGAATCCCTAATTCCCTTGGTCACGGCATCACGAGTGAACGATTTTTTGTTGTTTATTATTGTCAGGAAAAGGTACTTTTGAAAGAAAATATATTAAAAACCTACCGGGAAAGTAAGAAATTTGCAGCGGGGCAAAGGCGCTGGCGGGTCGCTAGTAAGTAATAAATTAGAGTTTGACGAGCGGTGAGACTTCATTATGGATTATTGTTATTAGAAATCCCTCACAGTATTTTATTTAAATCTGTACATTGTTTACTATTTACAATACCTACTCTTATTATGGTTTATCGTGTGACTAACGGTGGATATAACATCCGTGACTTTTTGACAAGGTAAAATGTGAGAGTGATAGAAGCTACCACCGCGATAAACGCGACCAAAATGCGGGCCCAAGACGCGTCGCATTTTTTTTTTTCCAAGTTACATTTTTAAACTTTTTATTATAAAAGTTCATCTGTATGATCCTAGAGGATTTAGAGAAAATTACTGTGAATTCCGTTTAGTTCATAGAGGATAAATAAGCTAAAAACATTGCTTTTACATGTCGACATAATTACGTTCAGTGCATTTCGTGAACGAATGATGAAACGAATGTCAATTTTATATTATGGTGAATTTAGCGCCACCTTTTGTTACAACGCTTAACTACTCTTATTGAAACATACCCCTAATTGAATCCGTAGCGCGGTTTTCCTGGTAGTTTCTCATCCATGAATAAGATGGCGTGGCGACGAGGGGGGCAAATTTTGAAGCTCACCGACGTAAAATGACTAACTTTAAAATCAATTTGTGCAGCGATTTAGTCTACGAGCGGGCCCACCTCTTGTATTTCATTTCATAACGCCTTTATCATATCAAATCCAAAAGGTGAGCCCGCTTTAAATTTATTTTAAAGTTAGCAATTTTTCGTCAGTGAGCTTCAAAAATTGCCCTCCAGGCTCTATATTCGAAAACGTCCAAATCAAATGGTTTCCGCGCATTTTATATATCGACATACAGAAATATTTGTCAAACACTTTCTTAGTACCTATATCTAAAGAAAAAGACCCAACACAACGATAAAGAAAGCCATCGCCCGGCATTAATACCAAAGGGTCCTTTTGTGCGTCGTGTTACGTACCCACCTACTTTTGTTTTTGACTCGTCCTAATAAATGTAAAATCCAATCAAAAACATGAATTGTAAAATGAAGTCTCGCAACGCAGTTCTTCTACAACATACAGTTTGGAGATGTAATGTTAAACCAAGTCGATTATTTTATTCAGTACGGGAGGTGTCCACAGAACTCGACTTCTACCGAGTTGCCCATTGGCGGCGTTAGAGTAGGGCGCGGTCGGGCGATCGGCCAGGGAGCCAGATATAAAGGGGCGCATGCGGCTGATTATGTCATTCTATCCGTTCCTTTTTTCGTATGGGTTTGGATGGGGGCGCCTTAGAAATCTCGCCCTGAGCGCTGGTACTTACTGCTAAAACCGGCCCTGGACTTGCCTATTATTTAACCGTGGAGGAACACATTTTATAGTTCTCAAATAAAGAGTAAGCCAAATTAGCTCCAGATTGCCAAGCAGATTAGGTTTGTTTCCACCACTAACTATCCATGGAACCATTATAATTATGTCTAACAACTTTGTCATAAATTGTTACCTAAAACGTATCAATATTAGATATCTTTATTTTTTTAATACACATAATGACTTGACCATCGCACGGCTACATAATGAGATTAATGAGTCATCGATAAAATGATGTTTCTATCACTAGCCTGATTAAGTGTTTTGTTTTGCCATGAAAAATCCGGGCTCTGATAATGACATAAGAATAATCGTCAACTGTTTAAAATAATCCTAATTAAACATAGCGCTAGCCCTCACGACATGCCGCTTGAACGTGTGTGAGCAATACACAAAGTTTGAGAAAAGCGTTCTGTACGATGGCCAAGTCATTCTAGAGTTCTACTGTGCTCACACGGAATTCAAGCACAGTTTTTTTCAAGACACATTTTAAGCGTTGATAGTATATCTAGGGTATTTTAAATCAATTTTAATTAAACCAATTTTGAACAAATGGAATATGCATCTACTGTTTGGAGCCCTTTTAATTTAGTGCGTATCAATACTATTGACAAAATTCATAATACGGTTAAAATATAATTTTCCACACTTTAACACTTCTAAAATCATTTCACTTGATTCGCCAAGAGAACAAAGAGATAATATTCTTATATAAGCTACTGAGTAATTTAATTGAGTCGGAGTGTCTTATTAACAAAATACGTTTTAGGTGTCCAAATTTTAGAACTCGCTCAAATCATTTATTCCCTCCTTGTCGCACTAAGTATACAAAAAATACATTTTTAATACAACCGTGTGCAACTTATAATAATAAATACTCACACATTGACCTATTTAACATTAATACAAATCAGTTCATGGCTGCAATCAAGAATCAATGAAAACCGTAGTAAACTTGTTAACTTTAATTATTTCGTAGGATTATTGTAATTTGACTTTGTAATTTTACATTATTTTTGTTTTCTTAATGTGTCACTCTGTCACCCCTGAGCAAATGTTATTGTATTTAACTTTAAGTGGAAACTGTTTTGGCTTACTGTAATATCCAATATTTTTTAAGATACGTGAATTTATGTACGCTGTTTGTTTCCCAGTAATAATAAGAAAAAAAATATTTGAAAGGTTATTTTTATTCCAACACACAAAGAAATATTGACACTTACCAGATTGAGTGGCGTTTGCGGCACGATCGTCTTGAGCGGCGTCTGCTGCTGCAGCCCGAACATGCCGAAGACGATGTAGTTGATGGCGCCGGCAACGTAGTGCTCGAACAGACCGTTCAGCTGCTCCCGCTCCTCCTCGTTGTTGCGGCCCCGGAGCCACCTGAACGAACAAACATATCCTTACTATTAACTCTTTACAAATCTAGTATATTATGTTATTTATACTGGTTATATTGGTTAGTTATTTTTAACGTTCTAAATAAATTGCTTACTCGATGCACAACCTTTCACTTTGCTAAATAGGTCAGGGGTTAGCTGAAAGAGATCCCTTAAAGAGATAAGTTCGCCTTTGTACATCTTTTTTATTTTAATTGTATTGTCTTGGTTTTTCTTTTGTACAATAATGTATTATTTCATCTTTACGGTTAAATGTCTCAATAGCTGAGGCGTCCATATTTTTATAAAAGAACCGTTTTCCATAGTAGGTATTGTACGTCGGTTTAAACCTTAAGTAAATTATAACTAGCAATAAAACTAAACAAACACTGTTAGATTGGTGGTCAAAGTCGTAATTCCTAATTATGTGACCACCACTGTTCTGCCCTGCCAACACAAAAGGCAGTATCTCAGACAAAACACTTGTAGCAAATGCAACCTTATTACCAACGTTTAGGATTGAACCTGCTTTGGCTATTGAATTTGAGATACTGCTGTTTGACTTAGGAGGTCAGTGTTGTAGAGACTCATAGACCCCACTTCGTTCGATAACTCCTGTGCGGAACAAGTCGCGGGAAAATATCATACTTATGATATTTTATCATCTACAATCACCATCATCCTATCAGCAGAAATACTTCTACAACTGGACATTGAGCTCTCCCGATGCTCGCTACAATAGCGAAACAGATAAAGTAATAAAGTGACACGATAAAATAATAATTTAATATCTATTAAATAAATTTGCTCCATTGATTGCCAACGTCCATACCACGTTGAACACACCGGTTCTCGTCCGATCACCGAAGTTAAGCAACGTCGGGCGCGGTCAGTACTTGGATGGGTGACCGCCTGGGAACACCGCGTGCCGTTGGCTTTTTGCATAGGCATTGCCACATTCTCCGACATTTTTAACCTTTTGCATGCATAGGGATTTACCGGGGATTATTTATGCACTTTTTGTATTTTTTGACGCAATTTTGTGTATAGAATCATCATCACAATATTTTATTTATTCGGATTGTGTGTTTGTGTGCGTATGCGTGTGCGTGTGCGTGTGCGTGTGCATGTGCGTGTGCTTGAGCATGTGCGTGTGTGTGTGGGCAGAAGCTAAATGAATAAATAATGAATTCTGTCTGTCTGTCACAAATTGGTTACATCGCTGAAAATTTTATAGTAGAGAGACTACTCGGAAAAAATCGCTTCGAATATATACTTTTCCCAATACGGCTCGTATCCCAAGTTCTTGGGGTCCACGAAGACCATCCCGGCCCTGGAGACGGTGGCGGGGCTGGCGTAGTTCAGGTCGCCGACCTCGAACAGCAGCGAGCAGTAGGGCGCCAGCCGGATGCGCTCCCCGTTGGCCAGCGTCAGCAGCTTGTTGTCGTCCATCACGGAGTTCATGTTCTCGATCCAGAGCGCGTCCACGTCGCCGTCGAACAGGGAGTAGCGGCGCTCGTTCTCCTCAGCTGGCCTGTTGAGAATTTATACACGGAACAAATCAGTCGGCCAACCTAACTAAAGCTTACGTGTGTAATAAGTGCCTTGAACTAGTTAATGCAAATAAACGGTGAATTTTTTATATATGCGAATTATGTTATATGCATAAGACCCAGGTCGTCAACACCATGCACCATGTATGTAAGTAAGAGGTGACCACAATATCGACGCATCCCGTTACCTATAATAACACAGCAACCTTTCTTCCTGGTGTAAACATAAAATCCAGTGACTTTCAATAGTCCTCACCTGTTCATTTCCCGAAAGATCTTAGAGTATAAACCATCTGTCCAGTCTCTTGTGACCGGGTCTAGGATTCCGTACAGTTCGATCACAGAACAGGCCTGCAAATAAAGGTTTAAATGTAGACCTTATTGACACTACTATCGTACATTTATAAACGTACAAACGTGTTTTAATTATGCTTTGAATACGCCATTGCCCTCACTTTGCGTCGGATGCGGCTCATCAAGGTTTGCACGGCATTGTCAGGGTACTTTTTACCAGCCCATGTCCATGTTTTTTGCAAATCAGCCACGGAATTGATTTGCCCGCCCTTCTTTTTTAAAATATCCCTTTCATTATAGACCAATATTCCTGATAGGCCTGAGTTCAGGGCAATTAGGAGGATTATAAGTACACATGTATGCCCACGTTTTGGCGTGTACAACCTTTATACTTATGTTCATACAATGTATTTATCTAATTCCTTTTCTGTACTAGTTTTATATTAGTTGTTTGACGACGACACGTTTTCGTTGGCCTAGTTGGTAGTGCCTACGAAGTTAGCGGTCCCGGGTTCAAATCTTGTTAAGGGCAGATATTTGTGTGATGAGCACGAGTATTTGATGTTTTCTATGTATTTATGTATATATTTCTCTATATAAGTATGTTTATCGTTGGCTAGTACCCATAGTACAAGCCTAGAGCTTAGTTTGGGACTAGGTCAATTTGAGTGAAATTGTCCTGTGATATATTTTTTTATATTCTATGTGCCGACATGCGTTCTTTTCTGTTTAGCCGACTTTTGGTAACTGAATTCGGTTTTGGTTAAAAATATAGTGGGACGCCGACTTCAGTTGGACTGACCTATCATTTTAAAAGAAGTTATTTCTTGCTTTTTGAAGACGGTTTTCAGTTTTTTAAAACATTTAGTTGATTTCATATATTTTAGTGATCATAATAATACTGTTATGTCGCCAACGTATATTTATTCCTATAAAATTTGAGGAGTTCCCTCGATTTCCCCAATATCCCATCATCAAATCTTGACGTGCTGGAAATGGTCCCCTTTCCAGAAAATCATTTAAGGTGAAGAATAACAAACTCTGATGTAGCTGTAGTTTTAAGCACCTTGTAGTAGCTATGATATACTAAATTCAAACCTACTTTAATACGTTACTGCAAAAAGGTTTTTTTTTTAGTTTTTCGCAATTTGTCGGAATTGTGGTGGTTATTCCACGGCACCCACGTTAGTAATCGCTAGAATAGATCCCCTGTTTTTGTTCCAAGTAAAAATGCATGCATCGTATGGCAAATCACATTTTACCGCGATAGTACCTACTAGAGCACAGTCCTTGTGATTACCTTGGGGTTGACGACCTGCATCTTGGTGTTGAGTCCCAGCTCGCACTGCGCCTTGACGAGCGCGTTGATGACGACGGACTTGCCGCCGCCCGTGGGGCCGACGAGCATGCTGCAGTGCCGCGTCATCATCGTCTCGTACAGCTGGACCACCTTGTCGATCTACAACACATTACACTAGGGCTGAGTTGCGGGCAATCACGGCTAAATATTTCTAAGAAAGTTACCGCTACAATGAAAAAAAGCAATACGTAAATAATAAGACTTCACTGATTGTTTAACTCCCTACAATTTTAATTAGCAAACAAACAATTACAATATAAACTTTAAAAAAAGGAGATTCGTATTAAAATAAATTCAGCAAAAACTAAATTCAACCGAATTGAAAAAAGGTTAAAAAGAGTGCCTAATGCGGGCTTGCACCAAAATTGTAACCTAGAGTTAATCTGACAGTTCTGGTATGAATCTGACAGCAGTTAAAATCTAACTCTGAGTTGATGATGATAAACCCAGCGTGGTGCAAGTGGACCTAAGGAAATTAACATCAACAAGCAAGACGTAACGTAACGACTCAAGAACTTTACAAGGGACTATATGGGAGGGAATATATGCCCCGTGTGATTGCCAAGTTAGAATAGTGCCACTCCATGTCTTCCCGTGGATGTCGTAAGAAACGATCAAGGGAATAAATGCCTGTAGTACTGTTATGCGACTGTCACTAATTACACTATTAAACATCTTGGCCTTATAGTGCAAAATGTGGTTATAGAACAATAAACAAGTCTGTAGTTGTTGGAATTTCTGTAGCTCTGCCTATCCCACTCTGGGAATAAAGGCGTGATGTTATGTGTGTGTGTAAAATACCGCGACTCTCTCATAGGAATATCAAATCAAATTATACTTATGTGTAAAATAAATACGGTGTAAAGATTAAATATATATCAACCTGATGATCAAGTATGATGTAACCTTCTCGCTGCAACACAAGAATGACGGCGGCGTTGAACTGGGGATAGCCCACCCGCGGGCACTCCATGCCGGGGAACAGGTCCTTGATCAAACCCAGGAACAGAGGGACGTCTTCAAACACGAACTTGGGATAGTTCATGTCCCTGCAAAATAGGTCTCTTTAAAAAGCTGACTTGGTAATGTTCGCAGCAAAGAAAAATAAATAGTACATGTAGTCAGAATCTTTAACTTTTTGTACTTATAAAAATACGAAGGAGATTGACCAGGGGCTCTATTCTACTGGGTTTCAACGTTTTGCGTTTGACGTGTTTTGGTATTGTTTTTAACTCGGCCGCCATTACTGTCAAGGAAACACGTCAATGGCAATGTGGTTTTATATCAGTAGAATAGTGGTCCAGGTTAGGACCAAAATGCTGTCCAGAAGTGAAGAAACGTCTGATGAGTTCCTTAATTTACGAGTATTTTTTGGTTGGGTCTCATACACACTCTTAAAACCAAAAGTTGTCTCTCCTGTGGTCAATAGTTAAGAGCTTGTGTGCATATAAGTTATGTTTTTATATGATAGGTTAAGACAGGCTAAGCCAGAAAATTAGGCCTTAAAAAAGTTAACTTTCGGTGTGTCCACAGGAAAGACGGTAACCTAAATAAATCTGTGTATGACCCGGTTAAGTTCTCAACAAAAAGTATTTTTATGACTCCCGGGATAGATACAATCCAATACAATACAAATAATCTTTATTGAGCACCAAAAAAAACAGAACATGGAACAGTACATTTAAATCATAGGTATACAATGATCTCTTCCAGACAACATTGGATAGAGAAATAACTAAGGACACAAATTTATGGCAGGCGGAGTAAACTAATTCACATAATTATAATCATCATCATCTAATTTAGCGTTTGCCTAAGGAACATAATGCACTATGTGTTCATTCTGGGCAGCACTTGGTCTAACTCCCATGCAAAGATGGTCACTTCTTTATAATTATTACTTCGTAACCGCGTAATTTCAAGCAAGTTTATACTAACGAATTATACACTTAATCATCATTTTAATGTAGAAATCATAATTACATACGGTATTTTTGACGAAAAGCCCCCTACAGCCCCTAGTTGCCTCTACTCGCTCTCCCTACAGTGCTGCCCTCTTAAGCTAATAAACAGTACGTCAGATTCAATTGCCAAAGTAAATTCAATCCTGTCTTGTTAGTAATAAGGTTGTTATTGCTACAGGAGTTTCATTTGAGATACTGCTATTTGGGTCACCTGAGAGCGCGCATGAGCACCATCATCTCGCTGAGGTTCTCGGATTCGCGGCGCAGCTTGCCCGCCATGCGCAGCACGGAGGTGAGCGCGCGCAGCCCCCAGTCGTAGTGGGACTGCTTCGACAGCTGCTCGCGGGCCACTTTGTACAGAACTGTCATCTTCTTCGCTAGGACCTTGACAGAGGGGCTAATTAGGATAAGTCTTCTCTATTCTAAGGGTTCGTAAAACGGGAACCCTATTAATAAGACTCCGCTGTCCGTCCGTCCGTCTGCCACCAGGCCGTATCTCATGAACCGTGATAGTTAGACAGTTGAAATTTTCCCAGATGATGTATTTCTGTCGCCGCTATAACAACAAATACTAAAAAAACAGAATTAAATAAATATTTAAGGGGGCTCCCATACAACAATTGCTTGTTTTTGCTCGATATTGATAACGGCAACAGGTTTGAAATATTCACAGAATATTTAGTTCTACACATTCACTTTAAAAATAAATAATTAAATTTAAATATTTATTGCGGGCTCCCATACAACAGACATGATTTTTCTGCCCTTTTTATAGATATTGGTACGGAACCCTTTGAGCGCGAGTCCGACTCGCATTTGGCCGGTTTTTTTACCCCTTCCAAGGTGATGTCTTACCTTCGCAGTGAGGAACCCGTCAGAGAAGAGCGAGATCATGCAGATCATCTCCAGGTCGGGCAGGATGCACACGACGGGGCGAAAGAGCGCCTTCACGGACTCTGGCAGCTCCGTGCGCCCCGCGTACCCAGGGTTCATAGTGATGAAGATGCCTACTTTGCTGTCCATGGCTATCTCTTGGCCTTCAAACTAGGGGAAATAATTGAACAAGTTAATAAAAATTAGGTTATCTCGATCCTGTGCATTTAAGAACCTTTTCCTACTTTGTAACCAGGTTTTTCTATAACTTTAAACATATTGTTTTGTAATTAAAATTCTATTAAGAGTATACTTTCTTAATAGCCAATAGTATAAAAATGAATCGCAAAATGTGTTGGTAAGCGCGTAACTCAACAACGCCTGGACCAATTTTACCAATTCTTTTTTTTTAATGTTCGTTGAAGTCCAAGGATGGTATTTACGACGAGAAAAATTCGAATAATTTCTGGGTAAGTCAGAAATTTTCAGCGGGCGAAGCCGCTGGCGGGCCGCTAGTAGCCAATAATAATAAATAATATAACATACAATTTTAAACAAAACTATAGACTGTAAAATAATGTCTAATGGATGAATAACTTTTTTAGAAATGCTATCCTATACGTTATAAAACTTTTCGTGCCTAACAACGCACAGCTTAAATCACTGAACCTAGGGACTTGGAATTAGGAGGAAATATTCTTTATTAACCTCGTGAGGCCATCCATACCACAAGCAAGATTTTCGTAAGTGGGAATTTGAACCAGCAAGGAAATAAAGTTCAAGTACCTTTGCGCCTAAATGCCATTTTCTATAGTAAAACAAATTAAAAAGACCTTTCTACTCGTTAAAATACAGTTCAAACTAAATTGCCTGGAATATGTACCACCTATAGACACCGGATCTCACGAGGCTAACGAAAGGTTTCGCGATCCTCAATGGGAAGAAATAGAGGAACTGCAAGAAACCAAAAACCCAGACGCGCACGGGTGTCCCTTAGTTGATTAGTAAAACGAAATTATTAAGTAGGTACTAACTGTCACCCGCGACTCCGTCCGCGTAGAAAAACAGACTATTTACCAACAACGTGGCTTTCTATTGGTAAAATAATTTTCTCATAAGCTCACACTTGCTTACAAAGAGGACTCACACTTACTTATAAACGTGGATTAACCGTGGGGTAGCTTATGCCATGCTTTGTTTTTATTATACATGTGTGATTGTGACATTTGCATCTGACAGAAATTGACAAAGCATGGCATAAGCTAGTCCACGGTTATACGTAAGGGGGACAAACTTTGCCTCTATATAATATTAGTATAGATTAGATTATTGTTCCTCGTTATTAATTCAATGTTATAGTGTTATTCATCTACGGAGGCGCAACTTATATGGTTGTTGCTCGTTTGCGTCGATATATGTCAGTCAGTATTCATTAAGTAGTAGGAGTAAGGCGGTCACTTCGTGTATGATAAACGCTACAAAGAACTGCGACAAAATTGATTTTAATGTTGATAATAATTCGTGAACCATTCTTTTACTTCTTAAGAGGGCGTCGAGCGTCCAGTGGCGCCCTGTTTACTTTTATTGTGTTGCGTAATAAAATGAAATGAAATGATATGACAACAATTATTGATCTATGAGTCAGCAAATTAATGCAAAAAAGTGGAGACCTTTTTCCGTTAAGTTGACTACACAAAGGTCAAAAAGTCTATTACTGTGTGATGTATGCTATATATTCCGTATTCATGTGTAATACTATATTTTATATCTTTATAAAAGTAATGAGGGCGCCACTGAACGCTCGGCGCCCTCTTCCCTCTGGAACCATCGGTCTACTTTCCCGATCGGTCCACTTTTGCGAACCGTCTACTTTCCCGATAGGCCCACTTGCTTTTCCTTATCCGTCTACTTCCTGATCAGTCCATTTTCCTGATCTGTCTACTTACCAAACGGTCCACTTTCCCTAACTGTCTACTTGCTTCTCCTCATCCCTCTGTCATTCATTACATTTGGGTCCAAAATTAAAAAAAGATTATAAGTCTAGTACAGACTGCAACAACGTTAACATTAGTACCCTGTCATTGAAGCTAGCGGTCCTGGGTTCAAATCCCGGTTAGAGCAGATATTTGTATTAAAATTTCTAGGGAGGGATCACCCCGCCTCATGTAAAAGTTTCGCCTTTTTGCTCATGTGGACCGGGGAAAGTAGACGGTTTGTACAAGTCGACCGATCGCGAAAGTAGACGGTTTGCACAAGTGGACGGATCGGGAAAGTAGACGGTTTGCACAAGTGGACGGATCGGGAAAGTAGACCGATGGTTCCGGAGGGGCCCTCTTAAATGTCTTTCACGGGTTAAAAAATACATACCGTGAAACGTTTGAGCTTCATAAGCAGTGCGCTTCGGATGCACTGCAGCTGAGTCGAGATCACGGAAAGCACCGATATGTCGATCCTGTTTAATTGAAAAAAGTTTTAATATAATGATGCCTTTCAATAGTTTAAACCTTTGTCGCCGCCTAACCTCCGAATGTATGTAATTTTGAATCAGAGAATGTGCTCAAGAATTAATCTCATAGTAAGCAGACATAAAAATAACACCTGGGAGACCGATCGTCGCTGGAACCAAAAGCGAATTTTCCCGAAGATGAGAAATTGCCATCCATTTTTTGACCCGAAACACCCCTAACGAGCATCCCGCAATTTTCATCAAATCGTTGGAGCCATTTTAGAAGGTGTGATTACAAATACTATAAAAATTGCACATTTATCTTGCTTTGCTTAGTTTTAAATTTACCAAAAGCAAGATATGAAAAGCCGGCTCTTTTTAACCTGACCTACGACTTTGCCGCTATGTATACCTAAACTGATCATAATAACCGCCTTGATATTTAAATAACCGTTGTAAAAAAAAAAAACATACATACAAACATAGCATCACGCCTTCATTCCCAGAGTGGGATAGGCAGAGCTACAGAAATTCCAAGAACTTAAATACTTGGTTATAATTCTGTAACCACATTTTGCACAATCAGACCAAGAAGTTTACTAGTGTATTAGTGATAGGTCGCAAACCCATCGGCATCGCCTAATAGTACTCTAAGCCCCTAATTCCTTTAGTTGCCTCTTACAACATCCAAGGGAAGACAAAAAGTGGCACTATTCTAACACGGAAACCCCACTGGGCCGTTAAAAAAAATATATATTAAGTCCTTAAAGAACTAGTTCAATGCCTGTTAAACTCGTCGAAGCAGCCCCAAGCGCCGCACTGGCAGAGCCCGGCGAGGATCTGGCCGACGGCGCGGAAGTCCATTCCTTCCCCGCAGTTCGTCACCACACAAAGCAGTCCCAGGGCTTTAGCCAAGTCCTTTGTTGTCTCGGTCTTGCCCGTACCGGCTGGGCCTATCATAACAAAGCACAACGTTGAAAAAAGCATCTAAAAAGGTCGTTTTCGAAAATTATAAAACGAAACAATAAATTTGCATGACAGGTAATTAAAGAATGTAAGCCCTTATTGTCTCCCAGGCCGCAATGCTGAAAATATCTAAAATGTACAATTGCACCAGTCAAACGTGACACCACCGACGGATTGCATCTATGTCCATATTGTCCATCCATCGAACACGCCTGCCACAAATAGTGTACAGTCCGTGAGCAGTTAGAATAGGATTCGGTTTCTACTTCTCTCTCACTCGCTCTCATACGCTCTTATTAAAAGCGAGTTAGAGAGAAGTACGAGGGTGAATCAACTTTTAAAGTCCTCCTTTTCTACACGCTAATAAAAACTTACTAGAATATGTGAGATTGATAATGGTTTACACATGTTAAAATTAGATAATCAGATTTTCGGATTTCACTATTCATAATCACAAACCAATTCTATAATTTTGTAAAAACATGGTAACGCAGTGGAAAATGCACGTTTTTCATACAAAACCCGGGGACAACGTAGAAGAATTTTTAAAATTGTCAGCTAGAAAGTAAGTTTAATTGTCTGATTTATTCAATATATTGACCACATCAAAAAAAAAATTGCATTCTACCAAATTAAGGTGACATAGTGAGACATGTCGAAAATTGGGGAGTACCTTAAAAGTTGATTCACCCACGAACAATATTGTACACGTGTATCAGTAAGAAAAGCTAGAGCGTTACCGGCGGGCGCGCCGCCCAGCTGCATGGTGAGCGCCTGAGTGATGGTGAGGTAGATGCGGTCCGTGAGCGGTGTCACCACCAACCGCCCGTTCAGCCCCATGTACTCGTACCCGTACTCGAATACGCCTGCCACACAGATATATGCCGTATTCATAAAATGGTCGTGAGTAAAGCGGGCACATTATCCAATTTTCTAGAGCACTAGGTGAGTTTACGAAATAATTTTGTAGTGTAAAGACCTCAATACAAAAATCAGTTATTCTCCAAAGATGCACGTATTTAGAATGTAAAAAAATACGTTATACAACATAATATAAAGAATTTATCCCGCTCATCCAGAGATTCTTATTCCACCGAGAAGTGGAAATAAAAAATAAAAACCAAAATGGAGAAATCCTGTTTTTGCTACAAGTCAATTCACAAAATCAGATTTATATGCGCCTTCAATTGCCACTTATCTTTGTGGGAACAAATTTTCCTAATAATTCTTTTGTGAAGAGGTCACACAAACTATAAAAAATATTTTCGAAATGAATAATTAAAATGGCATCATCTACCAGTTGACATCTGGACAAATTAGAAAAATGTTGAACCTCTGCTTTAATTAGCGCAACGGGTGTGGAGAATCTTCGCATCGACCGCGACTTAGGAAAGTCTACCTTCAACCTCAGACTTTGCGACCTTGTCGCATTAACTATATGGTGCCTTTATGTTACGTCTTATGTCCTCAAGACAAACCTGGGGATTCTGGAGGTCGGGACAGCCTCCATGATTCTCAAGCCCGAAGTTCACTAACCGGTGCACTGGCGGACCCACTGGTTGTCGTCCTTCTTCAGCCAGTAGAAGCGCAGCTGACTCTCCCACTCGAACTCGGCGGCCTCAGTTACGTTGTCGCGCACGAAGTTCTCGATGATGTCGCGCGCGTGCACGTCGATCGTCGTGATCGTTCGGAACTTCAATCGGTCGTTGGAGGTTAAATCTGAAGATATAGGCGTCTTTACGTCAATTCAGTGGATAATTACTAGGCCAATGTAAAAATATGCTAAACTTTTTAAATAAGATTTTATTGGTAAAGTATAGCTGGATTTACATTAGTTTGACTTGTCACACACAGATGAGCGCCAGTTACACTATGCCCTAGTACTCCATGATCCACTCTAACACAACTCTATACTCTAGGCACGGACCTTGTCTCACTTTGACCACGAGCCCGTCCAGCTGCTCGTTCTGCTGCTGTAGATGCTCCTTCATGGCGCGCTTGTTGCCCTTGCGGATGCGCACAAGCGTCTCCTCGGTCTCGGCCGTCCACCACACGCAGTTGGCTGCCAGGCACACCATGCCCTGGTACTCCATGATCCACTCTAACACAACTCTATACTCTAGGCACGGACCTTGTCTCACTTTGACCACGAGCCCGTCCAGCTGCTCGTTCTGCTGCTGTAGATGCTCCTTCATAGCGCGCTTGTTGCCCTTGCGGATGCGCACAAACGTCTCCTCGGTCTCGGCCGTCCACCACACGCAGTTGGCCGCCAGGCACACCATTCCCTGGTACTCCATGATCCAATCCGTTCTAAATTTAATAAAATACCACTATCAAAAAGTACAACAAGAAGCTTTTCTTGTTTGCGTAGAATACATCAAAACTAAGAAACATCTTGGCTGAGATGATGCCCGTCACAAGATACATCAAAGCTAACGCCAATCCATAGAAAACTGCCATTTTTGACGCATCTTGAGACTATAGCATTAAAGTGAGATTAGTTTTATTAATACGGCCCTTATAGTCAGTTAATGAGGATTAAATCGTAGCTTAGTGACGGTTGAGTGGTTTTTAAATGGAACGAGTTCATTTTCTCTAAATTCTCCGTCCTTCTAGATTCAGGAATTATGTATATATATATAAATATAAATGAACAAAAACCTTAACCCCACGGTTTACGTAGACATGGTATGGTTTAGTCTACCAAAGGACACAAAGAAACAAATAAAATAACACATATATGGAAGTCACTTAAATAGCATAAGATTAATTAACCCTTTGAACGCCAACGACGCCTAAAGGGGTTATGAGCGAGATGACTAAAAAGCCAGATGCCGTTTAAGCGTGACGTCTAAAAAGCGAGATGCCTAACAAGAGGGCTGCCTAAAAAGCAAGATCCCTAACAAGCGGGTTGCCTAAAAAGCAAAATACCCAAGAAGTGATATGACTAAAATGCAAAATGTCCAGAAATTGGGATGCCTAAAACGCAAAATGCCTAACAAGCGATATGTCTAAAAAGCTAGATTCAACTAGCAACTCGCTTAGTAGTCATTATACTTTTTAGTCATACAGCTTGTTTGATCCGTACACCATTTATTTTAATCTAGTTTTAGGTATTATTTTGATTGCATTCTTGGTACTGTAATTCGGAACGCATCTGTTAGTGACAGTTTACGTAGGGTACTTTTCGTTATATTTTGTTT
The DNA here is from genome assembly GCA_949316455.1 of Acleris holmiana. Classification (NCBI taxonomy): domain Eukaryota; kingdom Metazoa; phylum Arthropoda; class Insecta; order Lepidoptera; family Tortricidae; genus Acleris; species Acleris holmiana. Next base: position 12,876,752 of record OX438779.1, read on the forward strand.
TTGAAAATGCCAGTTGGAGGTAGATCGATTTGTATGGCTGCTCGCTGCTAGACGCGTAAGCCCTGTGTCTTGTGTTAAATTGGAAGGAACGCTAAAAATAACCTCAATACCACTCCAACCTTGTGTGCAAGATCCTCCAGCATATCATCATCCAGAAACCAGTGAAACTAGACCGGTACCGGCTCGGATGCAAACCAGGCTGAAATTGGGTGAGTCGGCTTGCATTTGATTTATTTTCACTGGCCCTAGGATATCTATTATTCGCGTTGGTTGTAATTTTCGCTTTAATACGATCTCCCGAATCGCGGGCAATCAAACACAGCTTGTTAGTCATATTGCTTTGTAGGGAACTCGCTTGGTAGTCATTATACTTTTAAGGCAACAAGCTTGTTAGTCATCTTGCTTTGTAGACAACTTGCTTGGTAGTCATCACACTTTTTAGGCATCAAGCTTGTTAGTCATCTTGCACTGAAGGCAACTTGCTTAATAGGCATGCTACTTAGGCATCATACTTGTTAGGCATCTTGCTTTTTAGGCATCTCGCTCAAAATGGGCCTAAAGTAGTCATGAGCTGATGTGCCTACAACGCCACCGACATTATCAAGAAGGTGATATAGGGGCCTATAAGTGGCCAGTTATTGACAATTTATCCCTCTTGTTTCGCAGTCGGGCTAAAAGAAGCGTCTAACGTATTGTAAGAAGTTACCGAGGCACTTTCCAGTTCCGTCCATAGTAGAAGATGGCTTTCTTGGTGATGAACTTGTTGGTGCGGCGCATCTCGATCAGCACCAGGTTCATCCAGTCCTCCACGCGGCCCTCCGTGTAAACCACCGAGCGGAACTCCATCAGCTGATGGAGAACGGCCATTAAAAATTTGGTACTTCAGTCCTCGCATTATGGACGCCTTTATCGCGGTGGGCATCCGTCACTCTCGCACGTTACAGGGACTTGTTATCGTATGGTCAACATTATGTTAGCTCTTAATGACAGTATTGGCGGCAGAGTTAAAACCAATACAATACATACATGTATTATAACATCACGCCTTTATTGCCAGAGTGGGGTAGGCAGAGCTACTGAAATACACTCTAAAAAGACTTGTTTATATTTCTGTAACCATATGTTGCACAATCAGGCCAAGGAGTTTACTAGTGTATTAGTGACAGGTTGCAAGCCCATCGCCTAGTAGGTATTACAAGCCCTTATTCCCTTAGTCGCCTCTTACGACATCCATGGGAAGACATGGAGTGGAACTATTCTAACCCGGCGACCACACGGGGGAACATACAATACATCGCATCTTTAGAATTATAGTGACCTAATCCACATATTTTATATTTCGACTTAGGTCTCTATAGTACTAAATTTATGACTCGAAATCGAATGCTGAAAATGTTTGAATTAGGTCACTATAATTCTAAAAGTGCGACATGTCAAAACCAACATCGTTTTACGGAGTAGAATCAAGGCCCTGGTCAGAAAGTTTTGAATATTTTATCGATCTTTATTCACATCGTTAAATACGAACATAAAAGGCCCGGGGTACATAAAGTATGGTAGAAGTAATTTATAACACGATTATATAACACAAATACAGAGAATAAGCAAAACTCTTTTCTAAACTCTAGTGTTTTCAATCCACTACGACCTCATTTTTCATATATTATTATTGTCCGTAACCGTGCGATGTCAATTTGACTATCAGGGTGTTCCACTATAAGAATAAACTAAGCTGAGTCTGTATCTTGGGACCCTGTGAGTTGGTTGACATGTTACAAAGGAACCACTTTAAAAAAAACAAATACAATTTATAACAAAACACAACAACAAATAAAAAGTTTTTTCTATATGCGATTTATTACACATTATTTTGCCGATTTTTTTTTAATCCTATATAATTAGATAGTTTATATTATGAAAACCCCCATGAATTGACAGAACAGTTTCGTAAACTTCTAATAGGGCCTTTTTATTATAAAGTTTACCCTAGATAAGAAAAGTTAACGTTTCTTCATTTTCCTTAACTAGGGTAAAATTTATTTTGAAAATTCCTACCTGCTTTGAATTTTTCCTCACTAAAAATATTCCTACATTTTTACGATATTTCAAAATGCATTGCAAAACATCAAAATAATAAGACGATATTTTTAATGTCTTGACGTTTTTGATGTGTGTTTGTTTCTATAAGTTATATGTTTCGCAAGACTGTAAATACAAGTTTTTAATAAATAAATAAATGTACTAAAATGTCGTTGATTTACCTCGTTTTCAGCAGAGACCATTTTCGCTGCCACTGGGCGGTTAGTGTGATCCACGTACAAATCCAAGGCTTTTATATTGTCGAACATCTGCAAATGAAGCCACGTTACACTACATCGGATAAACAATAAATCAGACTTCATTTTTATAGCGTGGAAAAGGCAAACGAGCGTATGTACGAGCCAACTGATGGTAAGAGGGCGCGGAAGTTCATAGACTAGATATATTAGAAAACATTTAAAAAAATCGGAATTCCTTTGTCGTGAGAGTTCCGACCAAAGCTCTGTCGTCCTTTTTAAAGGAATAATTCCGCCCTAATGGTCTCAAGCCGGCTAGCTAACACCGCGAAAGTGTTTGAATAGCGACATTTTAGGTTATACATTGTCATGTATGTTATTATGTATGGTATTCAATTAATAATAAATATCACGGGACAATGTCACACAAATTGACCTAGTCCCAAACTAAGTTCTAGGCTTGTACTAAGGGTACTAGGCAACGATAAACTTACTTATATAGAGAAATAGATACTTAAATACGTATAAAACATTCAAGGCTCAGGAACAAATACTCGCGCTCATCACACAAATATCAGTCCTTACCGGGATTTGAACCCGGGACCGCCTGTTTCGTAGGCAGGGTCACTAACAGCTAGGCTAACGTGTCTTAGAGTCGTTTGTAAACATGTATGGGCCTTAGTTGCCCGAAAAGAAGTTTTCGATTCTATAATTATAATTATTCTATAATTAACTTGTCATTGTATTGTAACTCTACAATTTTATTGTGTCGATTGTTTTAAACGACTAACTCTCAGGATCACCTAGGTACAATCAATTATGCACTTAATTATTAGCGGGCATGGCGCAATAACTGGGTCAAACTGTACCTTGATCATATGCTCCTGCACGCAGCTGCACTCGCTGCTGCCGAGGATCGAGAGCAGCTCGTCGGTGGAGATGAAGAAGAACCGCGGGAAGATGCGCCGCTTCGAGTCCAGGTAGTCGTTCAGGGACTTCTGACACCTTCCAAGTCATGAGCTCGTTAATTGGCTACACTACACAATTCCGAATGCATTTTTTATAGAAGACTTTATTTTTTGATATCGCTTATAAATCAAATCTTACCTAACCTATAATAGCAACTAAATTATGCATTTTATTTAAAATAGCTTTAACGTAACATAGCTTTCGGAAAAGTAAACAATTCGGACTAATTAATATTCGTAATTATGCTTTTCAGAATTTTAGGTATTCCCAACCGCGCAACTTCAATTGAAAATACTAAACCTAGATGCTAGAACGAAGTTTTGGGTAAAATCTCAAGCAGCAATGTCACGCCTTTGTAAAATTAAAATTGCGTATTCTAAATTACTGTTTTAATATGTAAGACAAGACATAATTTATTTATTTCTCTTTTTAAAACAGTAATCTTAATCAGTAAGCAGTACGTAGAGACACGACTATTGTAAATCGTTACCCTCCCTTTGCTTGGCCGTAGTCGCAAATACAAACATGAAATGTTGCTAAATAGATATTACTGGCTCCTAAACTAGGCTAAGCCTGTCTTTTAGGTAACCAGGTCGAATTTAGATTAACCGAAAATGACGCATAAAGTTAATAAATATGCCCGTCCTTCATTCCGAATACACAGCCATATTTACTCAAATATTATCAATGTCACAAAATTGAATTTGTGTACGTGTAGGAATTTGGTACAAATAGAGATGTATTGTTAATGTCAATTTTTTTTTGTAAAAATGTATTTTTAGGGTACCAATCACATTCCATACCATACCAAAAATATTTACTTACATATTGTATATATTTTATTGACCGTTTAGGAAAAATGTGTCATTAAGTCATCGTCCCTAGATTTAATGTGTACGTCCTCGTCTAGCGTCAAATGATGAACAGGGAATGAAGAAATTGCAATATTTGGAATAAAAAGACATCGTTATTTTATATTTAAAAACAACTATTCATTTTTAGGGTTCCGGAGCCGAATGGCAAAAACGGAACCCTTATAATTTCGTCATGTCCGTCTGTCCATCTGTCCGTCTGTCCGTCTGTCCGTCTGTCCGTCCGTCCGTCCGTCCGTCCGTCTGTATGTCACAGCCATTTTACTCAGAGCCTATTGGCACTATATAAATGAAATTTGGAGGATAGATGTATTCTATGAACCGCTATACAATCATGAAGTAAAATTGAAAAAAAAATATATTTAAGGGTGGCACTCCATACATGTAACAAAAGGACGAAAAATTTTTTTTTCAGTTACATCAGCGTGTGGGGTATTTTTAGATAGGGCTTCCAAAATGATACTGACTGAGGTTTTTAAGTGACTTTTTTACGTAAGTAAACAATTGGCGAGATATAGTTACGCTTCTAAAGTCGTAAAAATTCTGTCCGGGTGGGTAGCTTTTGAACTGTTAAATAGAACATTCTAATAAAAAATACAGTAGTAGAACATACGAAATACTTCCATCCAAATTTGTTTTGAACACGATACGCTGTGTAGATTTTGCGATTTAAGAAAAAAAAAAAAGAATTTCAACCATGAACGTTCATCCCAGCTACGGAACCCTTCACTGTGCGTGAACAATTTAATTTTATAGATTCCCTTACATAAAATTGTATACTAGTTTATGAATAATATTACTTTATCTGCGAAATAATTAGTGTATACCTACCAGTAAACAGGATTTTGTGACTGTCTATGTAATTAACCTGAATTCTCTAGACAAATAAATGAATTTATTAATGAAACGCACCAATTTGCACTTACTTTTGTAGTCCTAATCCCAGATTGACGAACTCCTCCAGTCTTCCTGAGATTGTGCAGCAGTCAACCACAATCAGCCTCTTAGCCGTATCAAGCATGATCTGTACGAATAGGTACAAACATGTATTTTATACACAAGAAAATATCCCTTAGCACTTATTCTTATGATGAAATTACGGGATGAATTGGGGCACGGTTGTAAGAGGGGTGATATAACAAAAGATCCGATAGTCGGGGTCCAACGGCCGTTCTTGGAAACGGCGGGAAACCACGCTTATGCCCGCGATTTCGTCCACTTCCTTACCAACTAACATTTGTATTTGTGATCTCTTTTATTGAAAATATACTTAATACAAATATTATTTATTGAACACCACATACAATTACAGCATGGACAGTAAATACATACAAATAAAAGTGAGTCAACAGGTGCTCTTATCGCTAAATAGCAAGTCTCTTCTAGACAACCTTACTAATGATGATATAATACTAGAGATGATCAAGGATAGCACAATAAACCGGGTTTAAATAATAATTAACCTATACTATTATTGTAATTTAGCACTTTGTCAATTTCAAATGTAACAATGAAACAATATCAAAGCGTATTCTAAGTAATAATTAAGTTAAACATTATGGTTCATGAGTAAAAGAATTAATATTGCTTTAAATAATGTCAAGACAAGATATTAAATTTAACAGTTAGTAAATAATTAATTATTAACTATGAAAATAATGTTCATAATTGCCTACTATTCAAAGTTTAACTGGTAGAGAATGGCTTACTATTATTATTATTTTCATTAAATAATTAGTAAATACTGAGTTATTCGTCAATATTACGTTGCTATCACAAGCACGGCAAGGCCATGTGAGCTCGAGTAAATATAGACCTTGACGTCATCAGCACGCGTCTCGCGCGGTTCCCATCGCTTCGATAGATGCCGTTGTTACGTCGGCGCTCAATCCTGCATCGCGCTGTTAAGATTTCCCCTGAAGTAATGACTACCCCAGCTACATCGTCCAACGGCAAGACCTTACTTCATAGGATCATTTCTATAGTAAGCTCTTCACTAGGCAATCACAATAAGTGAGCCGACCCCATCCACGTTGATGAGACGTGGCGTGGTGCCCTGAGCGTGAGAGAGGCGGTGACGTCACGTCACCAGCCGTCGATGATCGTTCACTTCCTTCTTCGGGGGGAGGCGTGGGGCACTGTCGCTGTCTGAGTGGCTGGTTTTTACACCCTTATAAAACTCTGACACCCTTAATAATATACACTTACGAGTACCACAACTGATTGAAAATAAATTCCCCGTTCAGCCACGTTCATAACAAGTTTTCACAACTGGTTATGAATAAGGATTTTTTTTCAGTTTCATAACCAGTTATGAAACAAGCCATTTTTTTCCATTTTTACAACTAGAACCTCCGATTCATGAGTTTTAGGACCGTTGGTCCCACTGCTATTGGATCACCTCCGGAAATCACCGCAAAGCTCAGAAATTACCGCAAAAGTAGGTAGGTTAGGTTCGTTAGGTATCTTTAGATGCCCGAAGGGCAAAACCACCCAGATATAGGAGCCCTGCCGTAAGGCAGGGCTCCGTCGAATAGCAGTGGGACCACGGTCTTAAACTCAAGAATCGGAGGTTCTAGTTGTGAAAATGGAAAAAATGGCTTGTTTCATAACTAGTTATGAAACAGTGAAAAAAAAACCTTATTCATAACCAGTTATGAAACAGTGAAAAAAAACCGTATTCATAACCAGTTATGAAACCTTGGTTATGAACGTGGACGAAGGGGAAATTCCCAGTAGTAAAGTAAAAAAAAGAAGTTATCACATCACCTAATATTTTCGTGGTAAATGGGAAAAATATTTCCACTTGTTACCACCGAGTTTTTTAGTGGTAACAGGTGGGAAAAAAAAACCAGCTGTTACCAGTGGTAACAAATTGGCTGGATTAGCCCCTCGTATGCTTAGGCACGGATCCGTGCTCAAAATTTGGATATCTTTTTGTATTTTTTTAAGCTTAATTTTATGGACTATATCGTAATCTGAAGAGACTAGAACTTGGTACTTTTTTGACCTCCCGCATACGAGGGGTTAAGCAACGATAAACATAACTATATTGAGAAATACATACTTATACACGGTAAACGCCTTAACGCTTAACAGCCAGGAACTCACTTGCTCTCATCACACATTTTTTTTACCATTACGGGAATTGAACCCAGGATAGCTTTGCTTCGGTTTATGCGAGTTTTCAGTAACACCCATAGACAAACCAGATTTTATTATACATAATACCTTCCGTGGAAAATTATCTCACTGATTGTTATTGAAAATCGCGTCAAAAAACCGTTCAGTAGTTTTTGATATCAACGCGAACATACATACAGACGCGGCGAGGGACTTTGTGTTAGAATACACCGTGTTACAAAATAATCGGTAAAAAAGAAATTACGAAAGTAGTGTCAACCCTCGTATACTGTATACCTAAGATACTGAACTGACGTTATTTAATAAGGGTTGACACTACTTTTGTAATTTCTTTTTTACGGATTATTTTGTAACACGTTGTATAGAGGTTAGTGCTTAACATTAAAAAAATGTAACTGTAACTGCTATTTTTGTTTATTTGCTCATAATCGAGATACACATATTCAACCAAACGCCGTTTTCCAAATAAATGTGTAACTATAAAACTGTGGTATTTTTTTATTAATAAAATTCAACGGTCTAGAGAAGTGATAAAAACCTATACGTCGATTTCTGCCAGCCAAATATAGACCGTGACGTTATCACACACGCGTCTCGCGGTTCCCATCACTTCGATAGATGCCGCTGTTACGTCGGCGCTCAATCCTGCATCGCGCTGATAAGATTTCCCCTGAAGTAATGACTACCCCAGCTAAATCGTCCTACTGCAAGACCTTACTTCATAGGATCATTTCTATAGTAAGCTCTTCACTAGGCAATCACAAAAAGTGAGCCGACCCCATCCACGTTGATGAGAAGTGGCGTGGTGCCCTGAGCGTGAGAGAGGCGGTGACGTCACGTCACCAGCCGTCGATGATCGTTCACTTCCCTCTTCGGGGGGAGGCGTGGGGCACTGTCGCTGTCTGAGTGGCTGGTTTATAAATAATTATTAAGCACTGTAAAGTCAAATTAGCCTTTACAACTCCTTACCAACGAGTTACGAGCGTCCGAAATTCCTTCCAAACTACAGGTGTATTACTTGTAAGTACACTACGCAGAATCATATTGAGACTCATCGGCTCTAGCCTCGTACTAGACAAATAGATAGAAAAATCCGATAAACAAGAAGGATTCCAAACCTGGACCGCTAGCTTCGTGGGCAAGGCCAATACCAATTAGTCTACACGCTTTTTTTAAAACTTATACTTAAACACCAGCCATAACTCAATATGTTGAACGTTAAGATAATGTTTTGTAACCGCAGTGGGGAGTACCAATACAACTCGTGTTACGGATTAATAACACGTGAAAAATGTGTAACACGACAAATTGACGTATAACGTCAATCTGCTTAACAATCAAACTCCTCGACTGGACGACTGTACATCCACTTGCGCTGCTTCGTCATATGACTAAAAAGAGCGTCGGTGGCCTAGTGGCTTAGGAGGTCGACTCGTGATCGTAAGGTACCGAGTTCGAACCCCTGGCGGCCACCATGTACCAATGAGTTCTTCTAAGTTAAGTACAGTTAGTTGCAAAACTGAGTCAATATTTGCACCTTAGTAGAATGTAAATAAGTTGATGATAGTTAAAGGTATTTTTAAATGTTTAATAAGACAAGTACCTACTCCTTGAAATTTGCTACAAATACTCCTACCAAATGATTTACCTGTCATTTACAGTTTTTAAGTAATTTTATCGTAAAAACTGTTGAATTTAACTTTTTTTATTTGTCTAATATTTTAATTATCTATGTGGCAACCCAAAATAAGGACCCTGATAAAATTAAAGAAATTTAGCCTTTTTAAAATAAGTAGAAAATTATTAAAATCGGACATACTTTTGGGGGCAGTTATTGGCAACATTAGTTCAGTGCACGGTTCACTTTTGCACCGAGACAAATTAGCCATACAAACTGGTCGTTAGTTCACTATGGTAGGGGATTAAAATTCTGCAATAACTAGAAAACTACGTCCCTGATTCAAGCAGTTGATACCTCATTTAAAAAAAAATGGAATTCTATATTTTAAATAGGTTTCTTATTTGGGGTTGCCATAGAGAAAACTAAATTACTAGTATAAAACATAAATTGAATTTTTACAGTTTTTGGTTCAAAATCTTTAAAAAAATATAAATGACAAATAAATTATTTAGAGAGCAGTTTTGTAGCTTACTTCAAGGATAACTATTCTGTACTAAGCATTTGAAAATAGCTTTGATTGTCATCGACTTATTAACATTCTACTAAGGTGCTAATAATGACTCAGTTTTGCAACTAACTGTATATTACCCGTTGCTCTTACGGTGAACGAAAAACATTGTAAGGAAACCTCGACATTCGAACAGCTGAGTTTGTAAGAGGGTAATTGCACAAAAGATCTCTAGAGGGGTCGAAGTCTATCCGAAAGGGCCCACCTCTACAAACATAACATCACGCCTTCATTCCCAGAGTGGGGTAGGCAGAGCTACAGAAATATCAACATCTCTAAAAAGACTTGTTTATAATTCAGTAACTACATTTTGCACAATCATCAGGCCAAGAAGTTACCAGTATATTATTGACAGGTTGCAAGCCCATCGCCTAACAGTACTACAGCCCTCATTCCCTTAGTCGCCTCTTACGACATCTACGGGAAGAAATTAAGGCAGTGTTTTAATCCGGCAACGACACGGGATATGACTACTATGACACGGGATATAGATATACATATAATATGACTAAAACCTTATAATCTCCACTGTAAAAGGCGCACCTTTCTAAAAGCCTTGTCGATGTCATCAAACTTCTTGGCCTCCTCGGGCAGCTGTTGGCGGATGTCGCCGCCGACGAAGATGCCCTCCAGGTACAGCCACTTGCGTTGCGTGGCCATCCACTCCTCTATCACCTCCGATATGAGGGACAGCTTGCGCTCCCAGCTTTGGACCACCGTGAGAAACGGTCCGATGAACCTGGGATTGCGAAATGGATTAACTTACTTGGTATGTTTTGGTAACATGTCAATTACATGTTGGTTACGTTAGCAACGGTTAAATGTATGTATGGACTAGTATACGTATGTAAACTTATTTTTACACAAAAAGAAGAAACAGAAACAAAAGGTAATTTTCTTACACTAAGTGGATTATTTCAAATAGAAGAGGTACCTACGATAACTTCTAAGAAGTTAGAACAAATATTAATTGTCTATAACGAATGTCATATGTGTACATATATTAAATGTTTGAAAGGTTTTTTTTAATTGGTTTCTTTTGCTCGACTTGTACAGAAGAACATTGTTACATCACTAGTGTGTCAGAAACGTCAAATGCTACCACGAAGCCACGAGTCGCCGATGTTGAATAATAATTCAATATACATTATTGAATTATATTATTATACCGGGTGTTGCCTGTAATAGGAGCAATAAATTTAGGGATCGTTTCCACACCACAAACGTAACAACATTTATTCTACAACTTTTGAAAATAACTTATTGTTAACCAAACATCAATGAATTAAGATTTTCTAAGCAAGCAATATATTGCGAATACTACAAAGTTTGTAGGCTGACAGTAGATGTCAACTAGACAATTGGATGGAGTACATTGAAAATTATATTTAGTTTGTTTGAAAATATCCCAAATAATAAATAACATGTTTTTCAAAGTTGTAGAACAAATGGTCCTACGTTTATAGTGTAGAAACGATCCCTCAATTTATTGCTCCTATTACAGGCAACACCTGGTATAGGTACTCGTACATGCCCAATTTACGAACAAGATCATAATTATATTTAAACACGTTATCACGTGGCGTTAAAAACATGTAAACATATCTAATTTAAATAAGGTACTAATAATGAAATATATATATAAATCAATTTAGTCGACCGTATCTAAATAAAATGATGTTGTAACATCACTTCATGGCGTTACTAGTCGAACATATTGATTGTTGTCTAAAGCAGAAACTTTGAATTACACTTTTTTACTAGTTATATCTTAAATGTACTTAATGTATTATACGATCGTAAAAATAAGTAAAAACAGCTTTATCTTTTTAGAAAAAAGCCCATAGCGAATTGTAAAAGTTATTAGAATGTTATTTCAGCCAGTAAGTTATCTCGGTGCAAATGATTTTAATGTTAAAGTAGGTACTTAACATAAGAAAAGATTTATTTTACTGTTAGTTTGTATATTTCTGTATTAAATATACAACAGTGTATCAGAAGACTCAATGCAAAGTATTAAGTGTAAAGAGTCACTGCAAAATGTAATGAATAGACCAGACTTCCTCAAAGTTATGAAATACATATATCGTTACTATAGTGCTATATTTCGTCAGTGTCGTACCTCAAAAGGAAAAACGGAACCTCCCGTCCACCTGTTAAAACCATATTAAAGTCTACAGTCCCTTGAAGATGTGAAAATGAAACTTCTAAGTTAACGTAAAAAAGACATAGAATCTGTACCAAAAGCGCCAAACTCAAAAACAAAAATAACAATGAGTAATGTTACAAAGAAGCAATGTACTAGTATATATCTATCCCCAGTATCCGACAATGAAGTCGCTAAAACAATAAGATCTTTAAAAAATACAAAATCAGTAGGAAATGACGAAATCGGGACACAAATAATTAAAAAATCAGTTCCTAATAGTAGCCCCTCTAGCACATTATAATAAATATTTCTTTCGAAACTGGTGAGTTTCCAGAGAGACTAAAATCGTCAGTTGTAAAGCCTCTTCACAAAAAGGGAGACACCGAAAATCTCAATAACTATAGGCCGATTACGCTGATACCGGTGTTTTCAAAGGTGTTTGAACGCCTTATGCATAACAAGCTGACAGTCTTTGCCGATAAATTTAGGTTAATTACTAATGAGCAATGTGGTTTTCGTAAAAATAGATCAACAAATCTCGCTATTTTTCAACTTCTACAGCCTTTATACGAATGCATACAAAGTAGAACTCACGTTTCAGCAATATTTACGGACATGTCCAAGGCTTTTGACTGTGTAAGCCACAACATTCTACTGAAGAAACTAGATTGTTACGGTGTGCGAGGGCAAGCACTAGATTGGCTGAAAAGCTATCTTACTGGTAGACAACAATGCTCAGAGGTCCGTTTCTATTGTAATAAAACTAAGACTATGAAAGTTATGAGATCAGGCTATAAGGTAAATGAAAGAGGTGTCCCTCAAGGAAGTATTTTGGGCCCTCTTTTGTTTCTTTTCTACATAAACGACATTCCAAGATACATAAGTAATCAGATGGTACTGTTTGCCGATGATAGTACGGCAATAATTAAATGCACTTCCACTGTTGATAAATACGAATTAGACATTAATAAAACACTTAACGATATTATTGAATGGTTAAATAATAATGAACTAAATATAAATTTATCAAAAACACATTTAGTTCAATTTCATTCTGTAAAAAGACCGGCAATGCCACTACATATTGCATATAAAACGGAAGCTATTAAAAAAGCTGAAAGCACAACATTCCTAGGTCTCACGATAGATGACAACTGTAATTGGAAAATGCACATTGACAGGATGTGTTCTAAACTATCTAAATTCATCTACCCTTTACGCCGCATAGTGCAAAACTCATCAAAGAAAGCGGGAATAATGACGTACTTTGGTTACGTGCAGTCAATTTTATGCTACGGTATCATCTTTTGGGGCAACTCTACAGATTGGCAAAAAGCATTTAAAATACAGAAGCGTTGTATAAGCATAACGTTATGCTACATCACAACAACATCAACATCTTAACAAAACCAGAATGACATTATAGTAATTGTTATGAATTGCGCGCTGTTAGCAGTTTGTACATTAAATGCCCTAAACCAAAGAATCGTGCCGCTGGAAATGTTACAACGTTATCGAAAAATAGCGCTATTTGAAGGTCTGGAATAGACTCGCTGCGAAATATAAAGTGTACAGACTCAAAGCAAAGAGTACTACGGACTCACTGGGAAGCCGCCATGCTCTGAAGCGACATGGAGTCGTCGTCGACTTTGACGATGATCTCATCGCAAGGGTTGAGCGTGTAGCCGCGATCCTCGCCGCGGTTGAAGTGCCGCGCCACCGTGAACGCTATACTGCCCCATGTCTCTTGCACGTCCTTTACGCCACGCTCGATCGCCAATTCCTGTTAAGTTATGTAAGCTTTTGCTGTAAGTTTTTTACTCCCTAGTGGAGCGCCTTTGAATTTGTAGTCAGCGTCACACCAGCGCTTATACAGCGTCGACGCGAACGTCTGTGGTGGGCATTATCTACGCTGCGCGGGCGCTGACACGAGACTGATATTCGAAAGACGTCATTGACGTTGCGCTGGCGCTGCGAAGGCACTGGTGAGACGCTGATGCTTGATAGACGCTGCTGACGTTGCGTCGATGTTGCGTCGAAACTAGTGTCAGGACGCCAGTCTAGTCTATGACACTCCTTGGGTTAATACCAATCTAACGATACTCTTCACTTTAATTAGTCAAGGCGTTTAGCCTCTAGGAGGTCACCAATAATCGATACATGACATCGATAAAATGACGTCAAAGGCTTACTAAAGAATGCCAGGTTTTATTTTCCGACAAAGTTAATATTTTAAAGATCCTAAATACAATGCTTTCGTAAGGTCGCATTTAAAAACGGTATCTTCTTTTCAGTTCATATTAATTCACTTAAAAAAATACAAAATAAATTTATTTAGTAAGAAGTACCATAACTGTATTTTTTTCCCAAACTGTAAATAAATTTATTTCAGTAGCATCGTGTGGAACCCTATAGGTTATGTTGGGTTAGTTTTATATAAATCCTGAAATATTTACAGTTTAAGAAATAAAACAGTTGGTCAAATGATATGTTTGAAAAATGAATCAGTTTGGCAAAAACTTCTTGCGAAACGAAGGTAACCCAAATGCAATATGGTTTATACCCAGTAGAATAAAGGCCTTGTACATCTAGACACACGGCAGTGTGTCCGGACAAGTTCTAAGAAAAAGCCAAGCGACACTGAAGTGTGTATATTTACACGAACCCATTCAGGCCCTATTTCCCACCCTCATAACTTTTTACATGCATACACTCCCAACCATTATAAGAGAAGCTACGCGACCCAGACTAAACAAGTCAGTAACTTTGTTCGATTACTGGTTATCTTCTTTCAAAAGCCTCTTAAACGGTCTAGCTGATTGAACTAGCTTTTTTATCCGTTTGCAAGCTACGATGCGATAGACAGGCAAATAGATACACAGAAACAGAGATAAATATGGCGTGGGCTGTTCATGTCGATACTGAAATACTCACTTTGATGGCGTGGTTGACGATTTCCTCCGCGACGTCTTGATACTTGTGTAGCTCCATAGCGAACATATTCTCGAGCGTGAACCTTTCCGGCGACATATCGAAATCCTGATCTGTAATTTAGCACAATAAGCATAAAGCATAATGATGCCTTACACTTAAAGTCGCATCCAAATTGTTAATGGATAAAAAATATCCTTTCATTATTTTGAAACTTTCCAACGTTTCGCAACGCAGCATAGTCAGAAGGATTATTATATTATTATGAACACCTATCGCGGACTACATAACAGAGAAATATAAATGAAAAAAAACGTATATTTGTGATGTTGATGAAAGATGAAAGACCGAGTAAATCTCACTAGTTTTTTGCATGAGCTCCTTCCAATGGCGCTCGCGCATGGCTTCGTTCTTGAGCGAGACCATGAGCGGAACGACGCCCTTGAACTGCTTCATCTTCAGGTCCAGCATTAGCCCCGTGGGAGCTAGCCGGATGGCTTTGGGCAGCTTTCTGAATAAACAATGGTTAAAATTTGATGCCGTGGTTTGAACACGCGCCTTTCAAGCGGACACCTAATTTCACACAAGGTAACTCATAACATAAGTATGTATGTATAAATAAATAAGATAAATATCACGGGACAATGTCACACAAATTGACCTAGTCCCAAACTAAGCTCTAGGCTTGTACTATACACATACTTAGATTGACAACGATAAACATACTTAGATTGAGAAATAAATACATCAATACATAGACAACATCCAAGACTCAAGAACAAATATTGTGCTCATCACACAAATATCTGCCCTTAGCGGGATATGAACCCGGTACCGCCGGCTTCGGAGGCAGGGTCACTCCCAGCTAGGCCAACGTGTGTATGTATGTAAACACTTTGTTGCACTAAGGCAAAGAGGAACATTACAAGAAGCGGAGAAACTGTTTTATAAATAATTAACGTTGTCATAGTAATAACTGTTATAGTTTATATTTCTGTAACCACGTTTTGCATAATCAGGCCAAGAACTTTACTAATTACCCTTATAGTACTAAAAGCCCTTATTCCCTTAGTCGCCTCTTCGACGTCCACGGGAAGACATGGAGTGGCACTATTCTAACACGGCAACCACACGGCATCGTACATTATAAATTTTAATATTCTTTTAATAGTAATTAATTAAAATGCTTGTAAGCGTGACTTATGGGCCGCTGTATTATTATAAACTTGTAAAATTATGAAAAACATCAATAACCGCTACAGCAAGACTAATTCTCACCTGTAATCCTTAAAGAACTGCTCAATCCCGTCTACCAACGCCTGAGGGTTCAGGTTCACCCACAAAGTCTTCGCCCACAGTTCCCTCGCGTTCTTCTGGGCTTTGTATATCTTGTAAACTTGCTCCATGGCCTGGAAGTCAGTCTTCGCTCTGTTGAAGTTCGAGAAGTCGGCTAGAGGGTTGTCGAACAACTGTTCGGCGGCTTGAAGCATTTTCTTGCGTGAATCAAACTCTTCAAAGTATTTTGTGTATTCCTGTGGCAGACAAAGCTCATTCAATTTAAGAGTAGCAATTGAAAATATTATAAGTATATTGGAAATATGTTTAATTACTTTTTTTAACGGTGTACAGGTTAAGTAGACAGTTTCATTGCAAGCGTGCCTATTATTGGCGCATAAAATTACACGTATTTGAGTATTGTGATGTTTTTGAGCTATTCGCATATCTATATAAATAAAACCGGGCAAGAGCATGTCGGACCCTGCTCAGTGTAGGGTTCCGAAGCCGTTAAGTACTACAAACATAAAAAACAACAATTAATAACTGATTTTCTATTTAAAGTCAATTGGTGCCGTCTTAGATGATTTTAGTAGGTATAAACACTTTAATCGAATGTATCTCAAGAATCAATGTCTACTTAGCCATGATAGTTTTCCTTTTAAATTTGTTATATGCTCTTTGATTTAAGTTTTTTTTTCAGATATTTAGTTTTTTTAGATTTGGCGGTAGGTGGGGGGGAGTGGGAGCTATACTTGATTGCAACAAAAATTTGCGCTTTAAAGCTTAATATTTCATTTAATCGTAAAATTGTTTTCACAAACCTGTAATATTTATGAAATACCTATCCAACAGCCTCCACACTATGGGAAAGACGAAACAAAAAATACATCCCCACGTTACGTTTAGGAGAGGAAAAACAAAAAAAAATATTTTGACTGCGGAACCATAAAACTGAATCGCCGAAATTTTCCGCGCAATGACTACATCAAATTGTATAATACTTTTTGTGTTGCTTTCATTATTGTCAGGACAAGGATTGTACATATAACAAAAAAAGCCACCAGGAAAGTCGGAAATATGCAGCGGGGGCGAAGCCGCTGGCAGCCAGCTAGTAACTAAATAATTCAAATAAGTTAGTACGGTGAAGTCCGGAAAAAAAGGAGACATGGAAATTAGTTTTTTTTCGGAGCCTGTATAATAATACGTATGTTTCTCTAAATCCTACGCAAATTAAAAACTAAACGTAAGATATAAAATCTAAAGTATGTACTAAATTAATAACTGGACGTAGTTACAGATAGAAACATAATCCAATCTACATTAGCATTTTATTAATATTTCTGTTTATATTAAACAGAAAGATCACAACCTCCATAAGCACAAGACCATTATCCATTTCCTCCCCCACTGTGCCAGGTCCTTCTCTGTCGAACTTCTCCACGAATTCGTCCAGCTCCTTCAAGAAGTTTGCTATCTCTATGACGTTCAGCTTCGAGAATTTATCCTTCGTCTGTTCTAGGGTGTTTCCTCTGAATATGGCCGTTTGGCACAGGGTGCCCCAGGATCCTTGGAGACTCTTGGCGAACTCAACGTCCTCGTCTGACACCTACAAAATTCATACAACCACTGACGCAAATTATTATTGCTACAACAAGAAAACTGTTTTCAATATTTAAAAATATTATTTATTTAAATAACTGACCTATTGCCGAGAACCCAAAAGGTAAATACTCGTAAGGACAATGCTAAACCAATATCTCAATACCGATAATTACCTTTATTGTTTTTTTTTTTAGTACCGATCCTATATTATTAATCATCCTATAATATGCACTTTTCGTAACAGTACCAAAAAAACCCTGGTTATTATAATAGTGATGGATGAAAGAAGCCTTACATCACACCCATGCTGCCTCAGCATGTGAAATATGTCCTGCATTCCTCTGTACCTCACTTCAGCCGTAATAGTCATTTGTTGTACCATGGCAATACTGGCCATTACCATCTTGAAATCTTCGAGGCCCTTGATGTTCATGTTCATGGTTGTACGAAGAGACTAAAAATTACAATATTATTACACCTTAGATATTTATGGTATTTAGAGAGCAAGATACCTAATCATCAAAAAGCCAACGGCACGCGTTGTTCCCAGGCGGTCACCCATCCAAGTACTGACCGCGCCCGACGTTGCATAACTTCGGTGATCGGACGAGAACCGGTGTGTTCAACGTGGTATGGACGTTGGCAATATTACTGGGAATTATTGTATCACAATCATACAATAAATATAAAAAAAAACTTTTTCTTACGTCAATTTGATGCTTTAAATCATGCATTCCCATTCTAGTTTTAGCAGCTATGCAGTTTCCTAAACAATTCTTCCACTCTTGCGCATGGCCTTGAATTTGCATGATAATGGGTCGCAAGTTCACCCTTATGGCACCAACGTCTACAAATTTTACGTGTGCATCTAAGTCCGCTATGATATCCTCAAAGCAGAAGAATTTTTCATCATACTTAAAAATTTGATCGTATTTTTGTATGTATTTCTCGCACGATAAGTTCTTGTCGAAGGCCCAGAGATGTTGGTACTTATTCCACCTAATAAAAATTAGACATGTAAAGTTAGTAGAAAATGACTATTAAAAAAAATGCTTTTTTAAGGCATAGGGAAGGCAAACGAGCACTCAGGCCTGGTTGACTGATGGTAAGTGGGATATGAGACCCATGGACATTTGCGTTACCAAGACTACAATCTTAAGACAGCAATCCTAAGACTGCTAATGCGTTGCCATCGTTGCTAATAATTTCACCGGTTGTCGTATCCCCATACCGGAACATAACAATGCGAACACTGCTACTTGGCGATAGGTTAAAGTAATAACATGGTGGTAGCGATCTGGACAAACGGTCCTACATCCACTAATCCGTTTTACTACTTACTTCTGTATATAACCATTGATATCTTGCGTAAGTCTGTAAATAGTATCCTGAATGAGTAGAGTGATGTCGTTGATCGCAATGACGCGTAAAATATCTTCGAAATAGGAGAAGACATAAAACTCTTTCCCCGTCGCCTCGACGAGGAGTTGTGGGGGACACGGGAGGCATGTCTCCTTCATCCAACGAGGAAACGCTGTAAGCCTGTAAAATGGGACAAAAAGCAAAAAGTCAGCGGCGCGGGTTTTCCGTACGGTCACCCATCCACGCTCGACGTCGCTTAACTTCGGTGATTGATCGAGAACCAGTAACTCACGTGGTATAGAACCCAGGTAACCAGGGCTTGAAATTATCAAGATAACTACACTTCTTGATAATAATCTGATAATTATTACAAATTTTCCACCAGTTTCAAAATGTATAAAATTCCAGTTTAAAAAAAAAACACGTTTTTTAAGCAAGTATAATTAGAACATTCGTTTAAAATAATTTATAATTATCATCTTGCCATCATCCCAATCATTCAGATACGGCGCAGCATTGCCTTATCCCCATTTAATTTTGTCATTTGGTTGGCAAGTCCATTTTTCCCGTCGACGAACTTTCGTGGATGCTCAATTATGAAGTCTGTTCAAAAAGGTTAATAAATGCCTTAATTACGAACCTGTTAAAGAAATGTTTGATATTATATCCCACTATGTTGCACACTTCCGAGGGCGTAGGCCGCATAGTGATGTCGGGAGGCACTAGGACGGCATCCACTTGAAACATTGGATTCCTCTCATTCAGCATATGTTCGAACATTTCGAGGTTCTCTAGGATTAATCTAGAAACAAATTTTTTTTTATGTAAGTATTTTTTATAGCACATACCCGTAAACCAACATTATTAGCAAGTGCGATAGATCTAAACGCTTGTATTAAATGTACAATATTGATAAATATCAACAGTTTCAAATACCGAACACTGGTGACGAAAGTAAACAATAAAATATTTTATTTTACTTCCTTCACTGTACTAAATTCGCAAGGTATATAAATGGCCTAAGTTCAAAATGCCGAAACTTCAAAATGTCCGAGGTTCGAATAATCAGTCTTGGAGTTAACATTTTATTTCAAACTGTAAACTTACCGGACCAGACACTCGAAGATCTTCTTCTCCCAGTACGCGTAGTAAGCCGTCATGACCTGGGATTTGCCCGTGCTGGTGCCGAGAATGAGGTACTCCAGCTTCCTAAGTATGGGGCCGACGCGCTCGTAGATGCGCGACAGAGAGGCTAAGCGTACAAGACGTTCGTTTTCCACCTCCCCGAAATATGTCTGGGAGTTAAGATTATAACTTTAAAACATTACCAAGATATAATGAAAGACACAAAAACAGATTAACCTCGTGACGACCTTCCTACAAACAGGGAGATTTTTGTAAGTGAAAATCTGAAGGAATAGCGATAAACCATTTAATATAACCTCCTTAGTCCTGTTGTTGCAGGAGTTGCATTAGACTTGTTGTAACATGGTCTATAAATTTTACAATAAGGACCGTATCGTTAATTATGGAAACAAATAAAATGGTGTAATCTGTATAAATACTTTTTATTACAAAAACAAAACTTAAACTACGCGATTCTTAGATCTTCAAAGTGAACCATACAAACTACTTTTAGTTATTTATTGATCCCCTTTGCCAGTTTTCTCACTTTGCTTTTGATGCTCTTCATTAGCCCTTGGACATCGACTGTTTTGAAAGTTTTGTGGGTACGGATCCAGTCTTTTTTTAATTGGTCCATGTTATCTGTTGGTTTAGCTTGTTTTCGTAGCTTTGCCTTCATCAGAGCCCAAAATTTCTCGATGGGCCTGATCTCAGGGCAATTCGGGGGATTTAATGATTTCGCGACAAATTCGACATTATTCTCTCGATACCAGTTCAACACATGGCGAGCATAGTGACACGCAGCTAAATCAGGCCAGAATAATGTACGACTCCTGTGCTTTCGAATGAGTGGTAGTACCCGTTTTTGAAGGCATTCCTTCTTGTACACATCCGAATTTAAGTTTCCCGTTACGAAAAACGGAGACGTTTTCATGCCGCATTGACAAATAGCTTGCCAAACCATCACTTTTTTCCCAAATTTCTCGCAAAAAATGGATTTGTCGTCTTTAGAGACCTTCGTACCTTTTATTACGGTGTAAAACTGCGGTCCGGGTAGGGTTTTTTAGTCAAGTTTGACATAGGTTTCATCGTGCATTATAATACATTGTCCATTTTTAGTTAAAATTTGGTCGTACAATTTCCGAGCCCGAGTTTTGACAGAAGACTCCTGGGTTTTGCTGCGTTTAGGCTGTTTTTGCTTTTTATACGTTACAAGCAAGTTACGTACCTTGGCACGCTGAACCATTGCAATAGAAGTACGACATTTTTTCGCAAAATCCCGAATCGATATCTCTTTTTTTGAGAAAAAT
This sequence comes from Acleris holmiana, assembly GCA_949316455.1. NCBI lineage: Eukaryota > Metazoa > Arthropoda > Insecta > Lepidoptera > Tortricidae > Acleris > Acleris holmiana. The sequence goes on from OX438779.1 coordinate 12,897,959, forward strand.
ATTCGCCTATCTTTTTGTCCAAATTAGGACATGAAGGGCCTCGTTTTCTTCCTCGACCAGGTAAATCTTTTAAAGTATTATTCATACTAAACCTTTTTATCGTATTGTAAACAGCTTTCAGGCTAACCCCTTCTTCTGAAGCAATCTTTCTCATAGTTATACCTGATTCTTTACAGTATTTGGTCACAATTGAATGTCGTTTTTTCTCTGAGAGACCCTTCATCTTGCAATGTATACGAATTATACAATTTTTTATAGTAAGTTTTAACACTTGACTGTATGCTTAACAGATTGACATATGACAGAAAAGACAAAATATTGTAACTTTTTTTTTAGAGCAATTCAAACTTGTTTCCATAATTAACGATACGGTCCTTACACACATCAGGGCCTCTATTCTACACTGTAAAAACGATATTACCTTTGACGTGTTTCTGTATTGTCAACGTTTTGATAACTCTTAGGTGGCGGAGTTAAAAACGATACTTAAACACGTCACACGCAATAATATCGTTTTAACGCAGTAGAATAGAGGCCCAGGAAGGACTACTGCGTTGCGATACATTGCTAGACACCAGATAATGTAGGGATATTTTTGATGTATGCAATAGATGAGCATACCTTGCAGGGAAAAAGCCAAGTGTCGTCAGGTTGATTAGTTACGGGATCTAAGTAGTCGGTCGGCTTAATTATTGGGAATAGGTCGAACATCTCCATCTGATCGACGAGAAATTGAATTTCTTTCTCCACCATTGTAAGCGTTTGACGCACAGCTTGTAACGACTTTTCACCTGAACAAACAAAATTAGAGACTGAAAAAAAACGCGACCAATTGAGAACCTCCTGCTATAAATAAAGTAGCATAGGCACCGGGAGCACGCAACTTAGTTACACTACTATTGGTCAGAGGTTCACTCTATGTTGCAAAAAACCAACGGCACGCGGTGTTCCCAGGCGGTCACCCATCCAAGTACTGACCGCGCCCGACGTTGCTTAACTTCGGTGATCGGACGAGAACCGGTGTATTCAACGTGGTATGGACGTTGGCGACAAAACTTTTCAAATAAATATGCACATTTCAACGAATCTACAAAAAAAAAACATTTTTTTGCAAACCTTTAGTAATACTCGTGATGTATTCGCCAATGCCTAGAGCCGTCCACGTGAGTCTAGTTAGCCCCGGCAGCACTTGTCTCTCCATGTCTAACAGATGTCGCTTCATCAGGTAAGTCTCAGACATGGTGAGTGAGCTCGCAGTTTCATTGTACATCTTGATTACTTCAGTAAGCGCTTCCAGTTCGTAGTACAGACGAGCTTTTTGCATAGACACGTCGCGTATGTTGCTAGGAAGATCGAAACCTTAAATGTGTAGAAATAAATAATTTGATCCGTTACAAATCAATATGCAGCATAAATAAAAGAAAAAATCTAGTCCTAAACTAAATTCTATGCTTGCGTATGGCTGCAAGATTCCTCCTTCTAATTTATATTAACGTCACGCCTTCATTCCCAGAGTTGGGCAGGCAGAGCTACAGAATACCAATAATCCTAAACTTGTCGATAATTCTGGAATCACATTTTGCACAGTCAGGCTAAAGTGTTTACCGGTCTATTAGTGACAGATTGCAAGCCCATCGCCTTACAATACTACAAGCCTTTATTCCCTTATTCGCCTCTCACGACATCCACGGGAAGACATGGAGTGGCACTATTCTAACCCCGAAACCACACAGGGGTATTAATAAGACATCTTCCAACTCTATAACCCGAATGTGCTGATTGTATAATGATACTGTGACTGAGCATTCTTCTTTAGATATATTTAATATTAAATTACCCACTTTTAAAAACCATATTCATAATATATTTTGTTCTTAATTAATTAGGATATTATCTCTACAGCAAAAAAGGTCGTATCTCTTTCCAAAGGAGGCTAAAAGATCCATAAATTTAAAAGTCGTACAAAACATTAACTAAGAGAAGCAAATCTCTTTTAGCTTCATCTCAGCGTGTCCCGTGTCTTACCCAGCTGTTCCAGCAGCTCGGCTTCGTGAATGACGAGGAACAGGTTCTTGTCGAAGCGCGGCTGGAACTCCAGATCGTGCTCCTGCATCAGCTTGTACACCGTCAGGTCGCGCCACGTTACGTCCGTCTGTAAGATAACACAAACGTGAAAACGTCCGGAAATAAAGGATTCATTATCACGATGTAAGGATTTATTAGTATCAATCGTCAATCATCATTTCATCATCATGTCGGCCAATACACGCCCTCTGATGGGCATAGGCCTTCCCTAAAGAACTACACTATCCTGCTGTCAAAAAGGAGATTTGGCGATGAGATATAGCTGAAACAAACTTAATCAAGACGTTTTCAAAATTGGTAACATCGACTTTATTAGCCCAGGGGTCTTAAAAGGTCCTAAGCTTTTAATATTGCAGCCAAATACACGTCCTTTGGCACTATTAGATACTTAGGCTGGTGTATTCAAGCGAATATTGTCGATAATTAACGACGCCTATTTTAAAATAATAGCAACATTGACTTAACATATTAATTAATAAAAAAGTATCAGGTACATTACCAGTCCTTCTTTCGCCAACAGAGAAATGGAGCTCGGTGATCTTACGTTTTCATAATGCTGGCCCGGTATGCGCATCAACATCACTGACATAAAACAGTAAAGGTATGTGTAAGTATTCCTGACATTGTCTATGCTAATACTATAAGAAAGTAAAAGTGAGGGTTTTATTATTTGGAACTACAAAACCGGTTTAACCTTTTACTAATAGGAAGTATACATAATAATTAAGTGCCTGTTAGTTGTATCAGCTGAACAAATTGTAATCAATTTTAAACAGACTTCAATCAAAAGGTTCTAAAGTCATCTACGAAATTTAATTGTACTAAAAGTAATAAGAGCAAGTGAAATATTGGTATTTATCGACTAAGGGCGACACCCTATTGTAAAGGTAGCGTCTCGTTTCGTCACACGAAATAACTGCGATTTATTAGTCTCTTATTTCACTTTCCCGAATTTAGTGTTTACAGTCTATGTAGACGCGCCCTACTTCTCAACTTAACATACAATGAAGCAATCTAACAACACCAAATTAAGCGGTGAGGCAAATATTTATGCATTGAAAGACCGTAAATAAATCATCAAGAATATATCTTCTAACAAACAGCTTACTACTGCCATCTAGTTCTTTTATGCGACACTACAACCAAACTTGAACATTCAGTTTTGCAGTTAAATTAAACTTTGTTTAAGGTAATAAATAAAATAATAAATAAATTCAAATTCTTTACATTACAAGTACAAACGGTATAGCACTATTTTTTCTCTTAAAAATAGGGCATGTAACGCCATCTAGTGACAAGACTTTACAAGTCCTATTACTCGTTGGACATACTTGTAAACAAGATTTCTCTCTTTCAAGTCAGTGGGTGAAAATGCCTACTTGCTATAATAAATACAGTATCGCCTAATAGTACTACACTAAACATGAACGTGATTATTAACTTTTATTTTACAAAAAAAGACTCCACTGAAATATCAGAACTTATTACAGTTAATATTAATATTATTCATTAAAATATAGTAAAAAAAAATAGCTAATAGGCTATTATTTTACACGTAAAAATATTTTTCAATACTGCGACTAAAAACAACACCAGAATTTAGTTCAGGTAAACGAACGGTAGCGCCATCTAGTATCAATCATTAAAACTATCAAAAACCGCAAGACCGCAACCCAATCTAAAATAAGCTAGCCGTTGTTTCCTTACATGCTTTTTCTTTCTTCCGTTTGTCCGCAATCTCCTTGTTGACGATATCTACCGGGGTCAGCGACATGTTGGACACTTTCTTCTTGGCTAAGAAAGCGCGCCCGGCGTTAGTCACTTGCATGCCGCGGCCGCTAGGTGCCACTGGTTCTAAAAAATATTATTCCTTTTAAATCAAACCTTTACAAAATTATAAAAGCTTCAATACAATAAAATACATTACAAATACTCTTTACTGAAATTAAATACCGTAAAAACACAACACGGGACGATACAATTAATAGGGATACAATAGGCGCGGTCTTATCTTACCGCTGAATAGCGATCTCTCCCAGACCGCTACTTGGAAAGAAAGAAAGACGTACTCGTACGTGCTAAGAACCGTAAAGGTATACATTGAAGAAGACATTGGCGATATAAGCTGGATAATTGGCGACTTAAAATTCTGACAACAACTGCGTATACCTACTTTATACTTTACTTTTAATATGAATATTGAAAGGAAACTATCTGATTAACTTACCTTCATCCTCAAATTTGGAATGGCCTTGGAAAAGAAAAATAAAGACAGAATACTGTGTGTAGGGGTGTGCTCCATTGATGCATGGTACGGGTTTTTAGTGGTACGGCCCGCATCAGACATAAGTTGACATAACTATACCTACCCATAAGTTAACCTGTCGACTTCAAATAAAAATTTAAATTTGTGCAGTAGTTCAAGGAAAAGCAGCCTATTGCTAAAATGCATATCTGTTTATAATGTTGACAGGTGTTTTTACACTACCGTCACGCATTTAAGTACAAAATTCGTCGAACGTGTCGTTTCACTGAATTACATTTCATCGACAGCTGATTTCTGGTGACCTAGGTTGTATTAAGTGTTATATTACTATGTTTGTTAGTCTGTAAGGTTTTTGTAATTAATAATTATATATACTTTGTTGCCCAAAATACTTTTTTCTTATTCTTTTTAAAATCATTTCTAAGCAATAAAAGCGACAATAGTAAATAACTTACCATCCACCTTTTTAAACACAACGTGTAGAATGTTCCTCTTCATCATATCGTCAACAAAAGCCGAGGCACCTTTCACCCACTCTTCAAATTTCTGCTCCTCATAATCCATAATGACTTTCGAAAACGCTTTGTACTGAAGAAACGCTTCCTTCTTATGTTCACATTGATTTAATTCAGGGATCTGAAAGGAATAATAAAGTATTAAAAAAAGTTATATATATCCTTTAAAAGTTGATCAAAAAGCCAACGGCACGTGGTGTTCCCAGGCGGTCACCCATCCAAGTACTGACCACGCCCGACGTTGCTTAACTTCGGTGATCGGACGAGAACCGGTGTATTCAACGTGGTGTGGACGTTGGCAAGCGTGTTCTCAAATAACAATAACATGTTCGTAATAGCTACATAGCATGTGGATTCTTACCGTTTGAAACTTCATGATGGGCTGTTTCATTTTGTTGAAGAGTGCTCTAGCCCAGTAAATGCCGCCAGCGACAGGCGGGTGGTTCTTTAGTAAAGGAGGGTTCTTGCGGAGCCGCTAAAATATTACATGATTTAGTATTTGAGTCATTCGATTGTAAATTGTATGTATTTAAACACTTTATTGTACTAAAACATTTACAGTACTAAAATAATAAATGTAGCAAAAAATAGACAAATACTAAAGTACAAAATATGGACGAGCAGAAACAATAGAAACCAATTGTAGAGTGAAATATTAGTACGTATGTACATTACTGCAGAGGCCGTGAAGTAAGGGATTGCTGGATAAGTTTGGGGTCGGATAAAAAAGTCCTGCAATCCCTGTTCCGGCCGAGGATTGTTTAGAGCTTTTCTCAAGCAATGTGAGGACATATTAAAATTAAAATGACTTCCAGGTAATCAAGTAAAAAGTTATAAATTTGCCGCTTTTTATTTTTCAAACATGCCATTTGAACAAGCTATTCGAGCACCATGTTTAACCGTTTTTTTATGTGCATATATAGTACCATAATATGTTTTTTCTTCATGTCGCAAGTATGGTTACATAGCTTAGTGGTACAATACGATACAATACAATACAAATACTCTTTATTGAACACCCAAAAAAAAACAACACGGAACAGTACATTTAAATCATACGTATACAACAGGCGGTCTTACCGCTAAATAGCGATCTCTTCCAGACAACCTTGGTGGTGGTTGGCAGTATGATTTTTTTCCGTTGTCAGTTTAATGTTAGTAAGCAAATTTAAAAAGTTAGAGCAGCGGACAATAATGGTTTTTCTTTAGGTTTTACATACATTACTTTTTGGCCAAAGGCCAAGAAGTATGTAGGAAGCCATAAACAAGAAACTTCATGTCTTCATTTCGTGATATTAACGCATAAAATATTGCGCAGTAATTTATTATATTATAACTTATAATATAATTGTTCGTCATTATGACCTCGTCAGCAATTGCACAGATAAAACCTTCGGTTTCCCCAAAGAGGTCGCCAAACTGTAGCCAGTTCACGGATGCTAAAAGGTCTACGTCAGGCCCTGTCAGGGCCCGGTAGAAGCGTCCGTGCAGCTCCTTGCTCTTCCATACGTTCTTGCGGTCCTCAGTGCTTAACACCGCTGGTCTGCGCCAGTTCTCGTTTGCCAAGGAGAGAGGCAATAATTTATAAGCTTAAGAAATGCAATCCACACATAATAGTTACGTAACACGATGTTTATTACTGAGTTTAATATCAATTGTCTTCATGACAGATGTGCTAAGCGCATTTTTTTAAAATATAAATCCTTTAAAAGCGCTTAAAAATGTGAAAAAAAAAATTCGTCACGAGCAGCCTCCACCCGTTACGCAATTAAATTCCGTTTTATATTTTCAACAGTATTCGTGAACGTTTTACTTCGCATACGGACCCTCTTTTGGATTTCTCAATCTGTAACTATATTTGTCCACTTCCACTGATGTGCTCCTTGCGTGTTCACTCGTAGCTAGTCACCCACCTGAAACTTATCCTCAGCGGCACACAGTTCCTTGGTGAACTGAATCATAATGAGCTCGAACTTGGTAGAAAGTTCCTTCTTCATCGACTTGCGCAGATCGAGTCCGACGAAGTTCAACAGCACATAGAGCGCCTCTTCAGCGGACCTGCAGATGACCTACGGTATTAACTGGGACACTGTCCTACTCGGTAAAATCATATTGCTTTTGACATGTTATAGTATCGTTTTTAACTCTGCAGCCATTACTGTCGAGTAAATAAAATAGCTATAATAACCAACCATCAGTAACTATTGTGCAATTCGCAACACTTTTAGGATTGGTGACAAATATTTTTTTCTGTCATACATAACTTGTCCTGATAATAACGAAGACAAAAAAGAATTGTTCAATTTAGTGCAGTCGTTCGGAAGTTATGCGCGTAGGTACGTACATTTCGGCGATTCTTTGTTGTACAGATTGAGAAGGCATAATAATTAATTAAATGCCTGGGTGGGCATTAATTGTGGGCCTATTAATTGGGAACGTTGAGAATTCGATAACATGTCAAATTACAATATCGTTTTACCGGAAAGAATAGAGCACCTGTGTTGTTGCAGTAGTGCACCCGACTAGTGTGCAAAGTTCGATTGCCACTACGGGCAACATGTACATTCGAAGGCAAAAAAATTGGGCCACGATAGGTCCGTCCATACAAAAAACTAACAAAGACTCCCTAAATAAGACAGTTACGCCAAGAATACTGGAACAATTTTCTTGCGGCTTGTGTTATGCAGTCAATTAACCTAGGTTAAACATGGCGTACAAAAAGTCTTTTAAGGTGACATGACTGACCAAAAAGTCATACACTCACTGTTCATAGAAAATTGTGGTGTTTTTTATACGATGACTTCATCTTAACAATACTGAAACTTTTATGACCATTATTTGTATGCCATTTTGGAGCATATTTGAATTGGTTCAGTATTTTTGACAAAATTGTCTGATTTAACAAGTTATGATATATCTGTAAGGAATAAAGAAGGAATAATGGAGAGATTGATGAATGTAGAGGATGCAAAAGTTGTATGTTTAGACCGGCGCACCTGGCATTCCATAGACTCTGCCTACCCCATTGGGAGACAGGCGTGAAGGTATGTATGCATGATACATCTGTTAGTAGTCGTACCTTATTCCACTTCATTTTAGGTCATTTTGCTTTTATATAGTAATCAATAATCATACGTCGACGTTATGCATTAGGTATAACCTGAAAATTAAAACCAACCTCAAATTCCCGAAGCTATCGTTGATGTACTTCTTCGCCTCCTCCTCCAGGTAGCGCACTTCGTTCCAGAAGTCCCCCATGATGACGTCCCAGTTCTCCTTGTTGTCGAACACGAACACGCTGAAGTCGACGGTGCGGATGGGGAACACGAGGTGCACGACGCGCTTGCGCACGTCGTCGATCTGCGTGGGGTCGCTGATGATGGAGGCCAGCTCCAAGCCGAACACGCGCTCGTAGTCGATTAGCACCTGGGGTACACTTCATTTGTATTGTTTTGCATGAGGGATGTTATAAGTTTTACTCGTGTATTTGAATAGTTTTTTTTTATTAATGACTTAGGTATTTGGTACCTACTTATAATCATTCAAAAAGCGGTCGCCAAGCGTCTAGAGGCGCCATCATTATTATTATTGTTTTCTTAAAAATAAAGTATTATTAATGGACAGTTTTCAAAATAATTGTACCTTGTTAAGGGTTAAAATTTAAAAAACGGTAAGTTTTACATGTAAGTAACGAAATTTTCTCATACATTTATTTGGGTAATTCTCGTGTAAAAGTTACCGTTTCTTCATTTTAGTTCTCAATTGGGTACGATTATTTTGAGAACTAGCCTTATAACAATTGATCTTCGATATGAGTAAGTAACTTATCGGAAAAAAGGGGCTAAATTTTTCCGTTAATTGACTACACGAAGGTTAAAGGTTATAAAACTTTGTCATATATTATATACATTGCGTATTCATTTGTGCAACAATAAACTACACTTCGATTTAGACAATGCATTTAATAGAAAACACGATAAAAGTTATAATAAATAATAATAATAATATCACGGGACAATGTCACACAAATTGACCTAGTCCCAAACTAAGCTCTAGGCCTGTGCTATGGGTACTAGACAACGATAAACTTACTTATATAGAGAAATATATACTTAAATACATAGAAAACATCCAAGACTCAGGAACAAATACTCGTGCTCATCACACAAATATCTGCCCTTACCGGGATTTGAACCCAGGACCCCTAGCTTCGAAGGCAGGGTCACTCCCAACTAGGCTAGCGTGTTGTCGTGTCGTTATGAGGGCTTTGTTGGACGCTCGGCGCTCCCTGGGTCTTAAAAGACGAGGGTGGTTTTATAAAACGAATATTAGTCGAAAGAGGATTTTCATAATAAGATCACACGAGTGTTTTTAATTATGTACAGGTGTATTCTAAGATGGGTTCAGAACCCGAAGGCCAATGACTAGGGCAGAGATTCTACACGGTAAAAACGAAATTGCCTTAGACGTGACGTTTGTGAGCTTCGGAAAAAATAGGCTGGTCAAATGATATGTTTGGGAAATAAATCAGATTGGCAAAAACTTTTTGACGAAACGAAAGGCAAACACATTTAGTACTGAGTTGACAGCTGTCAAATTGGGCCTTATTAAACGAAGCAACTATAGTTCACCTGTATAACGTCGCCCAGGTCTCGCGCCACCTCGCCGATGTAGTCGGAGCGCGTGAACAGCAGCCGCTGGTCGAACTCCCAGCGCGCGCCCTTGCCGCTTATCTCTATGTTGCCGCGCGTCTCCTTGTACAGAGCATGCCACAACTCCATTATCTTTTGGCCGGCTCTTGCGAGGCTTAGGACCTTGTCGTTGGAGTTACTGTTAAGAGACGGGAATAAATATCAAGGGACAATCTCACAGAAATTTACCTGTTCCAATACTAAGCTTGTACTATGGGTACTAAACATCAATAACACCAAATTATTAATAGTATATGCCTACTTTCGGTATCGTTAGCACGCAAAGAAAGGTGTTGGCTGAAAATCTTGAGAGGTGGCGTCCCAGTGCCTTGTTTATGAAGGTCAAGCTAGACACGACAGACGCTGCTTGGCGGGCTACCAACCGCAACCCCCGACCATCTGGAGGTCGGCAGTCTCAATTACGTAACGATGTTAGCCATCAATTGAACTCTATTGCTCCTTAGTGCATGTATATGCCATTCTTTTGCAGCTGTATGCGTGTGGTGTTTCGTTTTGTGATAAAGTGCCCCTTATGCTTTAGTCTAAGAGTAAAAGCGTTTTAAATCAATTTAAAACGCTTTTACATGGTAACTAATAAAGTATATAAAGCTGCAACGACTATCTTGCAGTCAGCCGCGTTCCTTGGTATATCACGGCAGACTTGCCGTGCAGGTTGCTGGGGTGATCCTGTCCCAAATTGAGCTATTAAGTCAAGAAATAAATCATCTGGAATAGAGGCCTACTACTACTGCACTTAATTACATAGAAAAGATCCAAGCCGAACACCTCTGCTAAGTTTTCCACGATGCTTCTGCTTGATCGCCTTTCGTAACTGCTCAATAAGGGTGACGTAGTAGCTACCATTTACCGTGGTATTACTTTCTTTTATGTCAATACAATACAATACAAATTCTTTATTGAACACTACATACAATAACAGCATGAAAAGTAAAAATAAGTAAAATGTTACAAAGTGAGTCAATCAGTAGCATTCTGTGACAATCCCAGAATACCGTAGCCATTACCTTTTTGGTGGATTATGTTACCTTGGCTTTCCAATGCGTTTTTTCACCAGGACGACGCCACTCCATCGACTCCCTTTTGGAAAGGATCATAGTACAAAACCATGGTTACACCCTCCGTAATAATTGACTAAATAAAACTCTCTCCGGGTCGTCTATACGCGTCTTCGCTGCAAGCTTGAAAGTTTGGGCACCCACCTCGCACTAACTTTATTCATGTGAAGATATTCATAAGGAATCCTAAGAACTGAAGTTTCCAAAAGCCCTGTCCTTGCCGCTATTTCTTTAGTCTTTAGTCTTCGATCACTCAGAACTTCCTCTTCCACAAATTTGACGCAGTCCACGGTGAAACTCCACAGGCCGGCAGAAGCGAGGTCCATTTTCAATTGACTCCCGCCCTAAATGAAACTGCTTACTCCATTCTTTGATGTTGGAAAATTACGGAGAGGTTACCCCCGTACACAGCATCTGACCTTTTTTATATCGGTCAGGCTGACCCCTTCCTTTGTCAGGAACTTGATCACAGAACGATATTTCAATTTAAGCTTGTCGAAAACTTTTAGACTTCCTATTATTTTAAACGGCGTCAAATCAAGACCACACCAGACAGAAACGTCAAAACTCTACACGAACAAGTAGAATAAATGAAAATCACAGTGAAACAATTTATTTTTATGTTTTAACCGCTATACTTCTCCAGCCAGAAACTTTTGGATCGCACCTCGTACCTGGATTAGTAACTCAAAAACTAGCTAAAATTTAAGTTCATACCCAAATGATACTTACTCAAAAAGCTTATGCACGTCCAAGAATCTCTCGAGTTTGTCACACAGCGCCCACGATATCCTGGACAGCAGCGGCACCATCGTGTCGTCGGTCCGGTACCCTTTGGACAACACCCACATCATGTAGATGCTCTCAACCAGCTCGGGGAGCATCTCAATGACTTGTTCAAGGGGTGAGTCGTCTTCTATTACCTAGATTACGAATATTGTTAAGTAGAATTTTTTGAGTAGTGTTTTATAGGTGAAACACTTAGGTAAGTGACCAGGGACTCTATTCTACTGCGTTATAACGATATCGCGTTTAACGTGTTTTACAAGCGTTTATAACTCGGCCACCATTACTAATAAGTACATAAGAGGAATACGTTATACGTTGACAATACGGAAACACGTCAAAGACGAAAACGTTATTAGCGCGTGGAATCTCAGCCCTGTTCCTATGTAGTTGTGCACGGAAGTAATATGGAACTTGCGTCAAATTTCAAATGTAAATGTAGAATGTCGAACGGTCTTTACAGATGTGTTAAAACTACATACAACAGGGCTGGGATCCTACATGGTAATAACGATATCGTTTTTGATACATTTCCATATTGTCAACGTATAACGTACAATAATGGCGACTGTGACATAAACGATTCTAAAACACGTTAATCGCGATATCGTTCGCAGTAGAATAGACGCCCTTTTCACTTACCAAAGTTTTTCACCTCTAAAACACTACTCGGAACATAAAAATGCTACACGAAAATTTCTTTCAAGTAAAAAAGCTATTGAGATTTTGTTCAACCGAGGCTAAATGCGAATCGGTGAATCGCTACAAGAAATGTATGCATTTGAGGAACAGCTCTAACAAACAACGAGTCTTCGTCGTTAAAGTTGTTTACGCATGTTTCCAGTTTAAAGTGCAATGGATATAAGGTTACTTACAGTAAAGAAACGCATGAGCGTCGATAAAAACTTCAAGTTGTCTCCAGCTAGATTATACTGATTCACCAATCTTTCTTTAGCGTTCTTGAAACTCTGTAAAAAATATAAATTAGGTTTTTCGTTGATCATTTTTGGATTAACTTTATGCAGAACACTGGTGGGTCGGAATAGCACAGAACCGGTTTTGAAAAAAGGCATATGTATAGATAGAATGACAAATTGGATTTTGATTTAAGAGGACTGTGAAGCAAAAAAATCCCAAACAAAAATGCGATAACGTGTTTCTCCCCTTACAAGTTGTCCGATATTTACGACTTTTGAACATGTTATATTGTACATAATTATGAAACCCTAGGCCTGTAAGTTTTCCTTTTCAAGAAAATATTTATGGGAACGGAAAAAAACGGAAACGTTCTTTACGTTTCCGTTTTTTTCCTAGTTTTTCATAATATCTTTAACATATTCAAAAGTAGTGCAAATTTAATTAGATTTAGGGGGTGAGAAACGTTATCGCCCGGAGTTAAATTTGTATGAATTATTTTTGACAACTACGTGATTTATAAGCATCGCTTCACAATCCTCTTAAAGATGATGTTATTTTACAACGAATGTGCTTGACAGATTGCGCAACTTGGACCTATTCAACACAACAACAGGAACACAGGACAAGTAATCAAATGTATTTGTGGTACAATAGCAAATATGGAGTCAGCTATGAGGCAAATGGCGTTATTATTACGTCTAAAAGGCTTGGATCAGCTCTGTCCAGCAGTCCCAGTATCTTGACCACCATCGGCTGTTTCAGTTGCTCCACCAGTAAAGACAGCTCTGCGTCCCGCTCGCGCCAATACTTGTACTCTGCCACAGGTCCATTACCTTCTCGAGTCTAAAAGTTTGTCAGTAGTAAACGTATGAAAGTTGAAGGTTTTCAGACTTAAGATTAATTTTGAATTGTGTTTTTTAGTTGAATCTCTTAGGCCCGTATTAATAAACTGATCTTGGTTTAAATGCCCGTCTCAAGATACGTCAAAAATGACAGTGTTCTATGGTATGACGTTTACTTTGACGTATCTTGAGATGGGCATTTAAACCGAGACGAATTTATTAATACAGGCATTAATATATTTGATTTAAACAAATTTTATGTTTTAATAGTGGTTGTAGTGGCGTATGGTATCAAGAATAAGTATAGTATTTTCGCCATTATAGTGGAAACCTACTTGTTGAAAAAGGAAGGTTATGTTTTTACTAGAACTGCGTCAGGAAGCGATGTTACCAATATGGACATTTCTTCGCCTTGTCGCCTTTTATATTATGCATTACTTGGACAAATAAAGGGTGATGGGCAATTTTGTATGGACCCCGTCCCCCCCCTCCAACAGTAACGGGCTGCAGGTCTATATGTTCATTAGGACCCAATAAAAGACAAAATACTTATCTTCGTAGCAAAATCAATGGGATTTTTTTAATGAAAACAAAGGGCCAGGCAAGGCAAATCATCTACATACGTGTTCATTTTCAAACAAATTCCATAGTTCCATACGATAACATTATGATTTTTCAAGAAAACCCCATACATATGGTGATCGTCGCCATAGAAAAAATACATCATATTGCCAAGATCTATAAACTGGCACATGTTTCATCACTGTTGGTGGGTGGGGACATTTTTACCCATCGTCCTTTAAATATGTTTATGAATATGGGATAATGATTTCGATCCACGGATTCATGCTTCACTACATCATGTTCGTAAATTAACGCAACCACGCAACGTCAATTTGAGTGGCTTCGTGATTGAAAACCACTATAAGGATCGCAAATGTCATTCTATGCCAGAAAAGCGTGTGTGATTCAATTTTGTTTTGTATCAATGTTTCAACTTTTTTACACAAAATTTTAAATATTTTTTTTTATAAAGGTACAACCATCATTCGTGTTGACAACTATAATTTAACAAAACAAATTCCTTTTACAAATTATGTCATTTTAATGAGTCCTCATTTTAAGGTCATAGTCAAATTTTCGATGTCACGTGTTTAAGGTCACGTACCTTGCCCAAGCAAGCGGTGATGGTGTCATCGATGTGCGTCTCCCACATGGCGACAGCCCCTTGGAGCTGTATCACAAACTGGGGGTCTTCTACGTCCAGGACGGCGTGCTCCTCTAGCAATGCTGGAATCACTGGCATAGGGAACTGGATCTCACCCTCGATATGCTCTATTGTCCTAATAAATAAATATGAATAGTTATAAATAATTACACGAATGAAAAAGACATTTTATTCTCTTTATTAGGGCCAACAAATAGTGTGTCGCTGGATAAGGTGCCCAAATGGCATGAGACTAGATGCAATTTCACCGAGAAAAATAAAGTTTTTTTTTTTAAATTGTTGGAATTTCCTGATAGTTCTTAAAATTACTTGAAAATATGGCCATATTACCTCATGTTATTATTACCTATAATTATTTATCATCTCATTATCTTTAATTAAACAAAATAATTACGTGTCTAGTCTAATGCAAACACGAAAATTTTGATGAGTGGTCAAAGATATGTCGTTTAGTAAGTATGTGTTCTTTTCTTGTGTTTGGCGTAATTTTTCGATTTTTTACACGACTCAGAAATTTTCTGTAGGCTATTTTTAATTGGATAATAATAAGTGTTTTTTTAAGTAGAAGGACCCCTGCAACCCTATTTCATTAAATTTGCAAAAAATAAAAACATTTTCGTTCTTGGTTATTTTTGCAAAACGAAACGAGCAATTAACTACTTCTATTTACCTGTTTATAGACCTGGAAGTGGATTTGAAAATGGTCGCCAACCGTATCATGGCTTTTTCAACAAGTGTTTTACTTTTAATTGATACCTATTAAGTTTTCGCTGGAAAAAAGAGTTCTTGTACTTAAAAAAATATTATTTTAATAGCCTGGAGCAAATTTCGGTGCCAACCCCCATCCCCCATGGGTCGTGTTTGTTAATGTTTTATTGTTTAAAAATATATTTCACCTGGAAAATGATTGAGGGGTCCACCATATATATAGATCGAGATCTACTATTACCGGTGTTTTATTTTAATAACGTTGTCCTAGGATGGAGTTAGGGATTACCGCTTGCATCGTTACTATGAAAAAAAAAACATTTACATATTAAGCAGCGTAACATGTTGGACTCACCAATCGACGATGTTAACAAGTTCATTGATATCAGAGGTAACTTCGTCAGCCGTGGCCTTCTGGGAGGCCCTATTACTTCCCACGCTGCCAAAAGTACCGGACCTGTCCTAAATTATATCACAGCCAATTAAAATACAGTAGTAGTAACCTTTTCTAAGCTAACAATGGAAATATCGACACCACAGGGCGACCTTTGCATGATACATTACATATACAAATAATATGGGAAAATCTACAACCAAAACAAAATGGATAAGTATGGACTGAGGGTAAAAATTTATGAAATACAAATTGACCCAGTATCATGTAAGGATCGGATTAGCGTTTTAAAGCTTAATATTTCATAAACGGATCCCTGAAATTGTTTTCACAAACCTATCTTGAAAGACCTATCAAAGTCACTCCACACTATGGGATAGACGAGAAAAAAAAATACATTTCCACATTTTTTTATTTATTATCAGTTTTTTTAGATGTTTTTTTACCGCTTTATTGGTGTGACTAATATGTATATTCTCGTACCAAATAAGGGTCTCTCAGCTAGGCTGCGGACGGACGGACGGACGGACATGGCGAAACTATAAGATATGTAGTTTCCTTCATGTGATAAAAAAATACAAACTACGACTAGGTAAACTCCAGGTAACAAACTTAAAGCAACTGAAAATAACTAGAGCGAAATTGAAATGCGAGCTTTTAAATGGTGTGCAGCATGGTTTATTTTAACGAACAAACGCGCTGTAACTAAACGTCTTGACCAGACCCCGTTATGAGCGCGACATTTTGCGGTAAACATGACACTAGTGATGGGACGTACTCGACACTAATATTAATTTTATTTATCGTCCAAATACAAAATGTGTACGGCTAAAGCCGGAATTTAACAGCGGCGGAGATAGTAGAAAAGATCAGGTTGCATAAAAATTATAATTTGCCACATTTTGTATGCGGCATTTACTTTTTGTTTGTTATCCATCCTCGGTTTGAATATTGGGCACAGACATAAAACAAGCTAGGGGTTTCGGTACCTACTCGTAAATTAGCAGTGTTTTTTATTATTATTGAAAATGGGTTTGCTCTTGAAAAACTCTTGCCTTTGAAGGACAAAGATTTTGCCGACAATGAAAAGTAAAAAACACCCGTGCATTGCTTTTCACAATATCGCACGACAATCTGTCACTTGCACACAATACGCCACGGCAGCAACGACGTTAGTTGTTCGAATAAAAAAAAACTAACTATACTCCCTTTATTCTCACTCATGGAAAAAAAACTCAGATTATTAAACAAAACTGAGAAATAACGATGTTAGTATGTTACGTGGTCTTCCGTCTGTGTGCTGAAGCAACATACCTAACGTGACCAGGGAGCGCATAAGAATCACGCGGTTGCGCATATCTCAACCTTGGTTCGTTCTGCGCTCGTCGTTTTTTACCCCCGACGCAAAAAAAGGGGTGTTATAAGTTTGACGTATAAGTGTGTGTGTGTGTCTGTGGCACCGTAGCTCTTAAATGGGTGAACTGATTTGAATGCGGTTTATTTTAATGTAAGCAGGTTTTTTAGCGGTGGTTGTTAGACGTGTTTCATCAAAATCACTTCGGCGGTTTTTGAGATATTGAGCTTTTAGAGGGTAAAAAACCCCCAAAATAACGGCGACACCTACTTTCAGAACTGATATCTCTTAAACGGCCTAACCAATTTTCATGAAATCTTGCTAAGAACAATCCTAATTAATGTAGCTTCAATTAATAAAAATTTGCGTCCAAATCCGTTCATCCGTTTGGGACCTACGATGCCACAAACAGACACTCAGATGGAGAAGTTTTAAAAGCGTGAAATAAAAAATTCAATTCGAAATATAAAAAACCCCGACTAAATAAATAGGTAAGTAGTCACTTTATTTAGTGTCAGTGTTCAGTTAACTGTCTACTTAACTATCAAACAATCAGCCCTGAGGATCACTACTTATTATTTTTTACTTTTTAAAGGTTTTTTTACAGACTATTTATTTAGTCGGGGTTTTTTTTAAATTTTAATTTATTTTTCTTAATTAACTCTTTTATGTACTCCGGTAAGTCTCCGTTGGTCAGATCAACCCTACTCTACCCTTACCCTTACCCTTGAGTGGTATATCGTCGGTGAAACTGCAATACCGCGTAACTAACAAATTGAATAAGTTGCAAAATACTCCTTAACAAGTCAGTAAGGCACATTTTGCAACTTATTGAATTTGTTAGAAGGAAAGGATATGATGAACTCCTGCGCAGAAGTCTCGCCAGTGCCAAGGTCCGCATGACAATCAATAACGCCCCAGTATTCTAAATTAAATAGTTTTTTTTATTACACGAATAAATACCGCATTAATATCCGGATTCTCCGTCGCGTAGAGGTCGACCGATGACGTTTTATGGGGCATATTCCTCATTCTGGAACAAACATTTTATTATAAATAAATTCATCCATACGAAAGTAACTAAAATGTATGTTTATTTGTTATAAGCTTTCACAGCTTAACCGCTGAACCGATTTTAATTAAATTTTGTATGGAGATATCTTAAATCCTTTACATAGAATAGGTACTTTTTATCCCGCAAACTAGGACAGTTCGCGAAGGAATACCGATAGTCAATTTCCACACTGACGAAGTGGCAGGCAACAGGTAGTAATAAATATCATGAAACACTAATTTACCTAGAACCAGTCACGACAGCTTATATTACAGGTGGAAATCTCCTCCTAACAACATACATTATGCCGCGTTTACATTAGGTCGGGTCGTAAATACGACCTGCCTTTAAATCCGCTCAAACCGAATAATATGTATGTATAAACGCATAAAGAGACTCCTACTTGTTAAACAGAGGGCTTATTGTTTAACGCACTCGCAATCACGATCGTTTTCATTTTGAAAATCGAACGCTCGTCTGCATACAATATGAAAACAATTGCTCCACTTTGAAGCCGGTTGAGATTGCGAGTGCGTTAGACAATAGCCCCTCTGGTCCCTAGTTGCAAAACTAAGATACACATTGTCCTTTGGGTACTAGACAACGAGTTATTAATACAGGCTTACCTATTGGTTTTTCAATGCATTCCATTTAGGGGGTACTTATAAAACTTGTTCGAAAAAAACTTTTCTGTTACACATCATTTCAACCTTAACTTTTTTTGCTATTATACTTTATAGTATAATAGCAAATATTGAACGAGAACGTATCACCTCTTTTCAGCGTTCTCTCCTCTTGCTATGTTGGACATTCTACGATAGTCCGATGGCCGGAGATAATTAACCTGTAAAATATTTCATTGTAGACTTTCATATAAACATATAGCAACTCGAAGATCCGCAAATGTACTGAAAACTTGGTTTTCCGTAAACGCCGTAAACTGAGACACACTGTACAGTAAACAGCAAAACTATATGCTCATTTCAGTAAGTACCTTGTTACTTTCACTACTTTGCCATATCCCAATTGTCGCAGTATTATTACGTTAGTGCGATAAAGTACTAAAATGATCATCTACTTTTGCTGTTGACTGTACGCTGCGTCAGGACGGTTATCGCAACGGTTATAACTGGGAGTACGCTGACGTAGTTGGACGACGCGTGTAGAGATTTTTCGAGAGATCTTAGAAATCTAAATAAAGCATCATAAGGCTGCTTTTCCTCTGACGCGGACACGAGCGGAGCGGGGTTGTGCTGCGAAAAGAGCAGAGTGTATTACCTACTTAAACAAGCTGCTCGCGTAAACCCTTTTAAATAACAATACAGTACAACCCGACTAGATCTCTTATCACCTTTAGCGGGTAAAGCTTGTCATTGAGAAATTAATACCGATGAACGGTCGTTTTAATTTTTTCGAGCACTGTTTAGTTTCCAGCCAATAAAAGAACAATTTAGATCACAGATGCCTACGAAACCGACGGAAACACAAACACAAAATGATTAAAAGAAACAATTCACTCCATTGTTTGGCACCAGTTTTGGTGACGAACAAAACTGGCACTGACAAAACGAATACGCGGAGTGAGATAGAAAGTAAAGTTTTATGACGTCTTCTTGATTTTTATGTCATTCTTCCCTTTTCATCGTATTAATTTTTCATGTCTCGTCCAAAATACTCTGTCTACGGAAAAGAGGTAAATCTGCTCCGCTCGTCAACGCATCTGGGTTTCCATTAAAGCTGAGTAGAGACGATAATTATGTAGATTTCTACCAATCTGATTGGTAAATTCTTGCACATCCCCTCTCCACTAGTCTACGCCTTAGTAAAAAGGAAGCGCAGGAGCTTTGTTTTATTTGTAATGGTGTTTTAGTACATTACTGGGAGGATGCGATTGTTGAGCTTTAAAATGTAAGGTTGAAGAGATCCATTATACCTGAGAAGCGGTCTCATCCGTCAAATTACTGTGGTCCCCGGCGAACGAGAGCTCGCGGCTTAACTTGTGGTCGTCAGGCTTCGAATTCAACAATGCGATTTCGCGAAACTGTTTCTTGAAAAGTGGTATGTAAGACTGAAACGGAACAAATAAAATGCATTACTTTGGCGAGCGGTGGATTACTAACTGCATAAACAATGGAAATAATATAATATAGGTGGGTCCCCGCTGCAAATTTTTGATAAAGGCAAAGATTGGAAAAATATGGTATATCGTCCATCATTATCCATAATTGCAGTAGGTGGACATTTTATTGATAAATAAATGTTGTTGATTCGTTTTTGCGTAACAACCGTGCAAATACTCGACCAACTACATACATAAAAAAATCCAGTGGTTGCCGGGTTAGAATAGTGCCACTCCATGTGTGACTCAACATCGTATATTGAATTAGGTCCAGTATAAACTGACACGCACTAAATACGCGAATATATACTTAGTGCGTGTCAGTTTATACTAGACAAAATTCAACATAGGAGGTTGAGTCACAGAACCGTCGATTTGCTTTTGGGCTTTTAGTACTGTTAGGCGATGGGCTTGCAACTAATATACTAGTAAACTTTTTGGTCTGATTGTGTAAAATGTGGTTACAGAATTATAGACAAATCTTTTTAGCCTTTGTATTTCTGTAGCCAACCCCACTCTAGAAATGAAGGCGTGATGTTATGTATGTGCATGTACAAAAAAAAATGTCCAAGCATCAAAAATATCCTTCCATTCTTTTTGTTATTTTTCTTTGCGATACCTTAAATATCAAAGTAATGTAAAAAAATAAGCGGTCAAGTACTCTTAGACGATGGGCTTGCAACCTGTCACTAATACACTGGTAAACATCTTAGCCTGGTTGTGCAAAATGTGGTAACAGGATTACCAAGAAGTCCTTTTAGAGTTGTTGGTATTTCTGTAGCCCTGCCTACCCCACTCTGGGAATGAAGGCATGATGTTATATGTATTTTTTATGCCTCGTCATTTTTGATGTGTGTATACGACTTACATGTTTCAGCTGCAACCCCAAGTTGATCAGCATCCTACCGGAACAGAGTCCCACCAGGAAGTGCTCAGACATGGTCGCCTTGGTCATGGCGTGGGTCTCCGCGAGACCCACCCCCTCCGGCGTCTGCCTAACGAAGTAGATGTAGCGGCGGTTGCGCTTCGCCTGTTGCGGAGTGAGACCTCCAAACACGGCCTCCAGGTCAGGGTATCTTATGACGCGAGGCACTTTTCTCTAATAAACGGAAACCTTTTACAAATTACAGTTATTAAGGATTTTGTAAAAATTTACTAGTTGATGCCAGATGTATACATTTTTGCACCTTATTTCAATGGAAGAAGTTAAAAAAAGAAGATCTTTGACATTGATCGTATCAAATTTACATCGATCAGTTGAAGCGTTGAACCATGAAAACGAAACAAACAATCACACTTTCGCATTAATAATATTAATAGGAATAGGATAATAATTATGTTACGCTATTAATTAGTGTTATGTTATAAATGTTAAAGTTTGCAACGATGTTGAGATATTTGAATATGACATGTGGTGTCGTATAAAATATAAATATATTTTATAGGCATGATGCAAAGAACAGACTGAACAGTTTGCAGCATTTTTTATTCGTGGCGCCTGAGGAAAGACTTGGCAGCGGATGCGTTGAAAAAGCAATAACCTTGAATAGTAAATCTTACCGTGATTTTATAAAACTCCACAGTTCCATCAACTTCAGGGTTCAAGTCCTCCGGGGCTAAAAAAAATTAAGAGTGTTAACTACTAACATGATTATTACACATACAGTACATGAATACATGATTATACAGTGTGTCATAAGGTGCACAAACGAATAGGGATGAAACTAGACGCAATTTCACCGTGAAAACATACACAAAAAAATGGTGTCTTTATTTAATTAAAAAAAAAACCTTGATTGCTGTCAACTCTTTCGGATGAAAGTGAAATATCTCGCCTCATATGTGGTCTATTGAGATGAAATAAACGGTTTTATAACCCTAAAGTATTTCCTGTGTCAATGAAATAAATGAAAAAAACGAAAAAATATGCCCGGGAAATGGGCATATTTTTAAGTTTTATTTTTTTATTTATTTTTTATTTTAAGGAGAAGACACACGAGCACTCAGGCCACCTGATGGTAAGTGGAATCTGAGACCCATAGACATTTGAATTCTCAAGACTATAATCCCAAGACCTCAAATGCGTTGCCAACCCTGAGGACTAAGATGGAATGCCTCTATGCTAGTAATTTCACCGGTTGTCTTATCCCCACACCGGAACACAACAATGCGAACACTGTTAATTTAAGGAATTCATGTTATTATTAGCTATAATTATTTAATACTTCATTCTTTAATAAAAAAAGAATAACGTGTGTAACGCAAACAATATATTTTTGATGAGCGGTGTAAGATGTCGTTTAGTATGTTTTTGTTTTTTTATTTTGTTTTTAGCGTATAGTTTTCGTATTTTTTTTAATATTGTACATAGGTAAGGCCCTAATTGACGTCAATGTTCAATTGAAATAAAATATATTTCCTTTGTGTAACGAAGATTGACCATAAAATTGTATTGTATTGATGACTAAGTTTCGTTACACAAAGGAAAAGTATTTTGTTTCAATTAAACTTTGACATCAATTAGGTCCTTAACTATGTACAATATTTTTGCAATTCACCCTATTAGATACTTCTGGGGCTCAATTCTACACAGGCTAAACCTTATGGCTTTTGACCTGTTATCGTATTGTATTAATTTTGCTATTCAAAGCGTTTAGCGGTACCTCGCTTTCTTATCGTTCATCGTTTGTAAAATGCTTTTAAGTGTCAAAATGACAGATATTGTTTGACTCAACGGCCCTTAGCGTTATTGCTTTCGAGAGTGAACGGTATTGTAACGCTATCGCTATTCAAAATGTACCGAGGAAGCTCAATGGTATTGCATTTTATTTGCGATAACGTTAAATAAACAATATGTTTTATTCTAAATGCTATCGTTTCTAAACGGTATCGTTTCAGTACGGAACCGTTTTTAATGGACTGTAAATCCGATTAAAAAGGATTTTAATCTAACTTTTTAACCAGTTTAGATATTTTTTAAGACATGGCCACTCACTTCCCTTCTGATGAATCTTGACCCGAACTCGTAGGAATTAGCCCGCGTTTACTTACTTTATGGGTCATACGACCTTGGTTTGGCAAAGTAGTCAACCGCTTTGAATCGTAGGCTGCTATGGAACTATGTCAAACTGACATTATATATCAATTCCATAGTGGCCTGACTTAAAATGGTGGACTAAGGGACTTCTTATGGGACAGTGGGATCGCGTTACGGTAGCCAGTGCCTAACAGTCATTGGCCTCGTCAGCAAGTATTTTAAGAGGGTATAACAAAAAAATATGAACCAAAATAATTTAAGAAAAAAGTGTTAATTTTGTGATCAATATAACCCCTAGGGTAAACGTAAAAAAAAAAATCGTTACCTATAGGTATTTTTGAAAGGAAAGGTAACAAATCGAGGCATTGACATTAGAACTAGCAGTTTGAATACAAAATCCTCCTCATTATATCAGGGTTTACGAAGTTAACTTACGGGGCGGGAAGTAATAGGAGTCTTTCGCCGTTAAGGGTATATCGAGGGATTCTGAGGAGATCTCCGGCATCGGCTTTCCATCTTCATCAGTGACTGCACTGCTAACAGCTGTTGACTCGCTGATCGGTGTATCCCCAACCGCTGTGTCACCTGTTAACAATTTCCCTAGTAACAGACAAAGTTTGCCAGACGATTTTGGCCTGTCAATTCATCATATTAGAACACAAACTATCGGTTTCTGTGAAGGATTCATACATTTTGTAAAGTTTACGCTGGCTTGTCTTACCGAAAGTGGTATTTAGAAATGTTTGGATCACGAATAGACAAGCAGCTCCAAATAAACGTACGTATCAGGCACTTAATTAAGTTGTAACTTAGTTTGGGCACTTTGCATACAAATTTTACTAGCCTCGCCGAACTATATGCAGGTCTCTTTTTAATGTTTTATTTCGTCGAAAATCAATTAGTAAATTACTGGGCTAGAGTGGGAATTGCGGCTGGAGCCGTCTAAGAGGAGAACTTTTGGGGCTGATGTTGTTATTTAATTCTTGATTCATTCATTCAACGCATAAGGGTCTCCCCAAACCAAACGTTCAGCTCCGCCGTCGCCGGCCGACGTCAGCCGAGCCGGTTCGACGTCTTTTCGCTCTTATTGCGTAGACATAAAGAGTTTTTTCATCAGCTAACGCCGATTCCGCGTCGATAGGTTTGGGGAGACCCTAAGTCGTCTGCAACGATGGGGCCATACTTGCGTAGCAGTTTATCTAGCTCTACTGGTAGAGTTGGATGCCTATTCTGTCGTGAGTCCGTTCATGACAATTTCATACATTATTACTGATTTCTGCAGTCACCTTTGTAGAATGCAAATAATCTAGCTCGTTCATTCGTTTAAGTCTTTACAGGTAAAAAAATAACACTCCTGTGCTTATTAAGGCGACACGAACATGGTTATGTATCCGATAATGATAGACAATTTTAAGATAAAATTTATATTAAGAAATATTTTTCTTACCATCTTCATCCCCATCTTCTAATTCTGAAAAACAAACAAACAAATTATGACATTTAATGATTTAACTCCATTAACCATCTAAAACGATGGACTAAACTTTTATTGAAAAAAGTATTGTCAATCGTAACTGGTATACTTAAGGGTGCTTACTTGCTATTCGCGCTAACTATAGCAATGAAGCACTTTTAGGTTGCGTTTACACCAGACCTGTGAGAGGTAGCGGTGCGATGTGCGAAAAAATCCACCAATAGGAGAGCTGCCCTGAGCGAGGCTAGGAATTCTATCGGTGGAGACAGCGACCGCGATCGCGAGTCTTCGATTTGTAATTACCCTAAATTAACATACATCGTTATCGCGGGTGTAAAAACGATTTGACACTACTGAAAGATTATGACAAAATAGATGATAACAGAAGTGACACTCGCACAGAGGCGCGTCCCTTTAGGAAAGGTGTGACAGGTGAATTAATAAATGGGTAAGGACCAAATAGTTGGACCATAGTTAAGCGTAGTTAACAATACAAACAACAAAAGTGAAAAAAGTTCAGTTGTGACACGAAAATTATCCCTACAAGTGTATGGCTAATTTTCGTATCACAACGGAAAAGTTTCATAGAAAATTTAATTGAGTGAGTTAGCGTGGCCAACTTTTTGACCATTACCCAAATAAAAGTTGATATTTTAAAATTCTGAGTATATCATGGCATTCCTGTAATGAAGGGCGGTTAAATTTTGAAAAAAAAAATATATCCCGTTACTTTAAGAGTAAATCGATTGTTTTCATAGTATAGAGAACAATATAAAAAAAGAAAAGAAAATAAATTTGTCATTTCTTAACAAACGTAGGTATTGAATGGACACGGAATATATTACCAATATACAAATTAAGGTATCTCGTGAATCCGTCCTTTAATTTGGTTTGCGTTTTTGCCCATTATGCCTCTTTGCTTAAAGCCACATTGCTTCTTGCGTGCCCTAGTCCTTAATCATCTTCATGAAAAGTAAAAAGCAAAAATCGGGTTTAAATTGCTTATGAATTTAGTACAGATAAAAATTTATTTTAGAAACAGTTTGTAAATCAGACGCGTTGTGTATCGCCTTTTAAAGCAAATAAACATTACCTCTTATACCTTATACAGATGTTCTTTTTATGTGTTCTTTAACAGATTTGTTATTAATCCCGCGATAACGATGTATAGTTAATGACAATTAAGTCGTTCCTTAGTGATGATATATCAAGCAAAAATCTAGAAAATAACAAGTTAATTCTGTCTAAAATGGCTTACAGTATACGGTGGTAATTATCTCCTGCATTACGGATATATCAGGCCGGCTTTTGTTACTCGATAATTCCCCTTTACCTGTAGTTTTTTGCGACCGAACCCTATTCAACAACAATAATTTAAAGAACCCCAATGTACCCTAATTTGGGCGCTCGGCAGTGTCCCCGTCAAGATCGAGCGGGGAAGTACACTGCTGTACCATCCTTTACAGAAACATTTCGCGCGTATTTTAACCCCTTCTAACGTTGTAACTAAATCAAGCAAGGGGTGTAAATTTTGTATTGCCAAAAGTCCTGTATAAATCCAATTTATACTCCGAGCTTCTACGTCTATTATCTAATCGTTATGCGAACTTGAAAATCTTTAAAATCGTAACTCACCGACTCACCACTTAAGAATAATCAAAAATACTTTAGTACCGAATACTCAATATGGAATGTATATTATATTGAAACCAGGAACCTTCGCGCATCTTTGCTCATCGCGGTTTACGTATAAATACAACATCGGAATACAATTCGATACATCGTTTATTTGTCGTTGATTTGATAACGCAAGTTTTGTGTAGGAAGGGGATAAAATTGAGTGATTGTGGTAAGGGGTGAAGAGGGGTGTGGTTACGACTGCTTGTGGCCACACCACCATATATTCGAAACGTCCCGTTAAAATGTGACGTCTCGTGAAAATTTGACATTTGCTACATACAAAATGTGTCAAAATTTAAAGAGAACCCGCGGGCTGAGTTGTGGCGTTTTGAATGTAGAAACCCAGGGTAAGGGGTTAACACAGCATAAAGAGGGTCGTGGACTAGGGGGTAAACGTAGAGTTCTGGATGGAAAAAAAATAAAGAGGGAAGGCGCCTAATGGTGGAACTAAGGTAATGTTCGCAGACATTAGCAACTTAAAAACTGACTTTTTATTCTACATTTTCTCAGGTCTATAATCATTACAATAATATTCGCCATAACAGTTGCATAACAATCGTAAAAATTACCAATGAGAATCATTAAGGGATAGTAATAGTTAAATACCTCTGCTACTCTTCCCACTTTTAAGAGACTTTGAGCTTTTCATGCTTTTTAAGCTCTTAGCACTTTTCACCGCTTTCGTGCTCTCCACGGCCGAGAGCGGTGTCGGCGTCGGTTCTTCTTGCGCAGATTTCACTGTTTTCTTCTTTCCCTTTACTCCTTTTAGAACTACTGGCCGTTTGATCTCTGAGAAAATATTATTACTTTTACATGACGGAGAAACAGCAACAACCAAACTTGATCAAACACATCTTATTTAATTATATGAACTGAGTTTCTTACTCCACTCTGTAAACTCCTTGTCTTCAAAAATGAGCTTGTCTATGATGCGTTTTTTTATAAAAAACGTCTTTTTATCCAGTGATAGTTCATTAGGCTCTAGCGGTGCAGTGACAAATGTTGCAAACATTCTCTTTGCCTCTGGGGTCTCAAACATGGAGTAAAACAAGTCATCGTCATCCACTCCAATGAAAGCCACAATACGTTCCTTAAACCATTGTGCCCGGGGGTCTTTATAAATGTCAAAAGACTCAATGTTTTGTTCACCCACCGAAAATATTGAGGAAGCCAGCTGTGACATTCTGAAAATTTTAATTTTATTAAAGCCTGCGGAACTATAAGAGAGTTTGGGCTCTTTTTGTACAGGGGTTAACAAACAATCACCACAATTTATAATCTTTTATTTGCAATTGTGCTCTCGAGAAGATTAATTATACCAAATATCAACTGGACCATAGGTGTATTGGGGACCGTATCATAATATATAAAATACAAAGGTATTATATGTATATCAACCACATCCATGTCAAAGCGTTTTAAGATATGAAGAATATCTAGACGCAATTTATATTTTATCACTGTCATTATGTATGTTATGACACTCATTTAGCCTCCAGAGGTCAAAGAGGTATTCATTTTTTTATTTTTATTTTAAAGGGAATTAATTAAAACCAAACTTAATTGATTCCTTTGTGTAACAAGAGTTACCCATATAATTTGTATGACTATATAACTTTCTTTATACAAAATACGCGATCGTTATTTTGTTTTCATTAAGTCTTTAACTATTTTTTTTTTGAAAACGACTTATTTGTAGAAATAGTTTTATTCTAAAAGAAGTATGGTACTAGGTCAATTTGTGTAAAATAGTTGGGTATTGCTAGAATTAGTATAGTTCTAGATACTATGTTTAGTCTAACAGCCCCAAAACCTCACTCAGTGCCACTAACTTTTACTTTTATGTAATATTAAGAGGCCCGGCGAGTCACCAGTAACTGGATTTCATCTGTTGAATGTGTTTACTTACATACTTGGGTAATGCTAGTTACGTACTTATAATATTAAAACAATTTGAAAACATCCATAGTCCACTTCGCTCGGGTACCACGGGATCTTGGTAGAATTCGTAGTTAACACAAAACACGGTGCGCAATCAAAATCCACAACATTACTGTATAATCAATAAACACACAGGCGTAGGTAACTAATTAAACTCATGGAATAAGGAAATAAACTAAACTGGGGGTAAAATTAACGGCGAAACCGTTTATTACATCCTAGTATTTTAGCTTTTTCAATTAAAACGATTATTTATCGGTTAAACCGTGACCATTGCCATAAACAATTGAAAGCACCAAAATATAAACAAGTCAAAACTGTCATGGCAACTGTCGACACATTTTTGAAAAAATCGCGCCCTGATTATACTTGAGTGTTGCAAAGAATATAAATTATTATTCCATCAGTTACATTCTGTGATTAAGGCCTACAACATACGTGCCGTCAAAACAAAACTTAAATCAAAATTTTCAAACCATTTTGCAGTACACGGAAGTATTACCCATTTTCCTACGTAAGCGAACGGCACGCAAGCGAAGCTTCACGCCGCTAAATTGGCATCTTCTATGGAAACACACAAGGGCTCTTTATTCGAAAAAGAAATACAATATTGTTAATAAGTGATTAATACATACATAACGTCACGCCTTTATTCCCAGAGTGGGGTAGGCAGAGCTACAGAATACCAACAACTCTAAATTTGTTGATAATTCTGTAACCACATTTTGCACAGTCAGGCTAAGATGTTTAATTAATACTTGTAACTAAAGCAGGATAACTAAATAACATTTTTATTTTGGTACCTATGCACTCCCTATTACTTTATCCTCTATTTTCTATCACTTAAATTCACAGAATAACAGGTTATGGTGGTTTTTATTTATTTTATACCACATTATAAACTGTTCTTGCACTTTAAAAACTTTAAATTAATTTGTGCAGCGATTAATCTACGAGCGGGTCCACCTTTTGGATTTGATATGATAAAGGAATTATGATATCAAATCCAAAAGGTGGGCCCGCTCGTAAATTAAATCGCTACACAAATTTTTCGTCGGTGAGCTTCAAGAATCGCCCCCTTCGATTCGGCGAAGCAGGCGCGAATGGATTGAATGAGTGAATGATAATATCTATGGTGCTTCACAAAATGTTTTTATACAGATTGATTCAATAAGTATTAATATATTATATTTTTAGACAATCCTGTCTTATGGGTCCACTACGTAATATCGAACGACAATTGTTCGATTATCATCACACCGAAGACGATTTCATCGACAGTTTCATTGTGCGAAGCATTATTTAACCGATAGTTTAATACTACGAAGCCTCGATCAGTCGAAAGCTTCAAACTGCGAATTCTTGTTTCCTCGAATGCTTATTTCTGCGCTGTAGCTTTACATCGAAATAATTAAGTCGAACAATTTGACTGCGATGCCTCGATACATCGAATGATCTTAATAAAAAAACGCATTATTTAGAACCCACCATCCCACTTTCTGATTTATACTTTTTACCTGCCTTCAAATATAGGGAGTAGGTAGGTAATCAATTCGGTTCTATTTTTCATGGGCTAACGAGCTGATATGGCTCGTACCACTATACCATTTTCTCTTCGTATTACACTTATTTTGGTTAAACACGGGCGTAATAAAAAGAGCCAAAACGGAGGGATCAGCTAGTCGATTTTTGAAAAGCGAGTTTTTGGGGGTGATTCTCTCAACACAGCGCTGCGTCGATCATAAAGGTGAAGTTTTATCTGGCAAGTTTAAGTTAAGACGTCCCGTCGGAGTGTACAAAACACATTTAAGCGCGCGCCTTCTCAATTAGGCAGCTTTATACGACACTGGACTCGACCCATCTGCCTGCTGCCTAATTTTCCTTGCCTAAGTGAGACTTCTTAAACTTGCCAGATAAAACTTCACTTTTAAGATCGACGCAGCGCTGTGTTGAGAGAATCACGCCCGAGCACTCGCTTTTCAAAAATCGACCAGCTGATATAGTTGCCCACGAACCGCATGCGGTTCATTATAAGCGCCCAAAACGGCTAACACATATGACGGCGCGCGAGCTACGTATACCCGTCATTGTATAATTACACGGGCGTAATAAAAAGAGCCAAAACGGAGGGATCAGCTAGTCGATTTTTGAAAAGCGAGTTTTTGGGGGTGATTCTCTCAACACAGCGCTGCGTCGATCATAAAGGTGAAGTTTTATCTGGCAAGTTTAAGTTAAGACGTCCCGTCGGAGTGTACAAAACACATTTAAGCGCGTGCCTTCTCAATTAGGCAGCTTTATACGACACTGGACTCGACCCATCTGCCTGCTGCCTAATTTGCCTTGCCTAAGTGAGACTTCTTAAACTTGCCAGATAAAACTTCACTTTTAAGATCTACGCAGCGCTGTGTTGAGAGAATCACGCCCGAGCACTCGCTTTTCAAAAATCGACCAGCTGATATAGTTGCCCAC
Source organism: Acleris holmiana (assembly GCA_949316455.1). Lineage (NCBI taxonomy): Eukaryota > Metazoa > Arthropoda > Insecta > Lepidoptera > Tortricidae > Acleris > Acleris holmiana. The sequence continues at coordinate 12,928,596 of OX438779.1, forward strand.
GAACCGCATGCGGTTCATTATAAGCGCCCAAAACGGCTAACACATATGACGGCGCGCGAGCTACGTATACCCGTCATTGTATAATTACACGGGCGTAATAAAAAGAGCCAAAACGGAGGGATCAGCTAGTCGATTTTTGAAAAGCGAGTTTTTGGGGTGATTCTCTCAACACAGCGCTGCGTCGATCATAAAGGTGAAGTTTTATCTGGCAAGTTTAAGTTAAGACGTCCCGTCGGAGTGTACAAAACACATTTAAGCGCGCGCCTTCTCAATTAGGCAGCTTTATACGACACTGGACTCGACCCATCTGCCTGCTGCCTAATTTGCCTTGCCTAAGTGAGACTTCTTAAACTTGCCAGATAAAACTTCACTTTTAAGATCGACGCAGCGCTGTGTTGAGAGAATCACGCCCGAGCACTCGCTTTTCAAAAATCGACCAGCTGATATAGTTGCCCACGAACCGCATGCGGTTCATTATAAGCGCCCAAAACGGCTAACACATATGACGGCGCGCGAGCTACGTATACCCGTCATTGTATAATTAGAACGGTCAGAAGAAGACAGGTAGTCTATCTCGCGTTCGACATAAGGGTGGAATCACATCTATCAGCACCGATTCTCATTTTGTCTATAGAAAATAGCTACTTTTGCCAGATGCTACCTAGTGTGCGTTGCAGTATCGAGTTTTAGACAAATAATAGGTACCTACTGAACGGTTCGAGTAGCTGCGATGGAGTTGATACTCGTATGTGCAATGACTTACCTTTGTGCAATGGCCATTTTCAAGTTCGCAAGTCCTCGGATTAAAAAAAGTAAATAAAGTCATTATTTTTATCATAATTTATTATTTAGGCTCTTACTTTAGTAATTTAAATTCCAGTTTAATACTTAGTCTATTTAATCCTACCTACTTTATGAAGAAAATATAGTAAATTTACTTTTTTATTTACACTTAGGTACATATTTATTATACTTACAACATTCATGTAAACTACCTATTTCTGAATTAAATGTAAAAGTCTTTGTTACAATGATTATGGTTACTTAATGAAACAAAATTAGTACCCATATTGTCTTTGAAATGATTTTGGATATCCATTACCATTACTATTATCATCAAATTGTTCTAATCTAGAATTTAAATTGTTATTTTGTACAAGTCGATGTTTCGTGTCCAAAAATCCTATCGAGCCTTGAGGAGCAGAATAGGAGGAAGGTCCATCATAAATGGCATTTGGTTTTCTTTGGTCCAATATTTGCTTTGCAGATGGATGGTTTACAGAAAAGTCCACGTTAGTAGTCAAGACATCGTTCCTACGATTGGGATTCTGTATTTGATAGCCAGCATTGTTATTATTGTTATCAGCTTTAGGACTCCCAAATTCGTTTATATTGAAAGCGTTGAGTATCCTTTCCTGTTCTTTTTCATCTTCGAGTTGGTAACCTACTGAAGGGATGAACTGGAACGAGGACAGAAAATCTTTCGCTTGCGTCAACTTAGCATTTTGGTTGTTGATATTATTTGATTGGGATTTTCCATTAATTTGATCGTTCTTCCCTAGCACGTTATTATCTAATTTAGTATACACATAGTAAGATTGATCTTTCTTGTACGTAACATATTTATTCTTTTCCGAAGGATGTGGTATCGTTCCAATGATGTTATCCTGTAGCTGTGCAGATATGCCATCACTGTTCAAAAAGTTGCCAGCAAATCCTTGGTCTCTTTCTTGACTGTTGAAGCTCTGTTCATTAGGAGCGATCTGCAGTTTTGCTGGGCTAGACACGGGCAAACTTTGCGACTGAACTACCTCAACTTCCGCGCTTGATTGGTTTACCACATTGTTATTGTTCGCATTTGACTTCTGATTGGACCCGCGAAGGTGCTCCGCTTCGCTATTCTGGTTACTGACGTCATTCGACTGAATGAGTCTCGCTGGATTCTGTTGATTGTAAATCTGGTTCGTCACTTCAGGTACTGGCAATTGGTACAATTGACCGCTGTATATTTGATTTTGAAGGGGGGTAGCGATAATTGAACCGTAACCGTTGCCGAATTGGAACTGCGACGAATAAAAGCTTCCTGATTGTTGAGGTGCTGAATTGTATTGTTGGCTTTGTCCCGTGTTTGGTATGAAATTGTTTGTGTATTGCGAGTTTTGTTGATACTGTGTACCGTCGTTTGTAGTTGTTGTTTGAGACGTGGACACGATTTTTGCGTTACCGAAGTTGTTGCTGTTTTGATTGTTGTTGTTGCTCGAATACTGTGACGACGTGAGTTGTGATATTTGGTTTGTGATGCGAGCTAGCTCATCGTTATTAACGTTCTGGAACTGTGGCTGTGTGGGTGTGGCTGCTTGAACGTTCTGTTGAGCAATGTTGCTGTATTCCTTGGCTGCATTTATGGAGTTAGCCAGTAAAGAGAACACCAACGCCTGTGAATCAGAAAGTGTTGTATTTTTATCCACTATCAATTTACCTATAGGAATGAATGTAGGAGTCGTGCTTGTTGCAAGCTGGTTTGTTAATACTAAGTAATTGCTGCTGCCCGTATTAAGTATTTCCAACCTATCGAAATCACTTTCATTGCGACTTTTAAACAAGTACGATGCGACTTTTTCAGGAATGGAGATTTTTAGAGAAACTGTTCGCTCGATTGTGTTTGTTGGCAGGGTGGGTTGTTTAAAAAATGGAAGATTTGAAAGCTGGTTGGTGTTTTGATTTTCTCTGAAACTTTCAAGCGGGGGTTCTAGATCTTTTGACGGGCTTTGAGTAAATCGGGAACTCTTAGAAGTATCTGATAGGGAGGATGGATTAAGATTGTCCTTATTGTTGTTAGTTGGTGCAGCTGGCAAGTAGGCTTCATCAGGATATTCCACAGAGTTAATGTCCTGTTGAAGCCGACCGAACTGCTCGCCTGACGTCGCTTTAAGAATTTTGCTCGTATCTTTTACTATGTCATTAACTGTTATATCGAGTTTTTCCTTGGTTAGAATGTCAGCGAAAGTTAAATTGTTATGGTTAGCGTTAATACGAGAGTGTTTGGTGAGGGTAAAGGAAGGTTGATTAGAAACATTGTTAGTTGGAGCTACATATACCGGTGAAGGAGAGGTGGGGGCGGCTCTCAGCTGCGCACTTTGAGTGAATGGATTTTGGAGGTTATTGCTGGGAGATAAATATTGTCGGGATAACACTATAGGTTGTGGTTGCGATGGAGGTAGGTAAAGTCTTGCGACTGGATTAAGAGTAGTCGGAGCCAAGTAAAGACGGGAGGCTTTTGTGGGTTCAGCTGTAGTTGGTGCTTGATATAATCTAGCTACTGTCGGAGCTGGGGTAGAGGGCGTGAGATAAACCCGAGGAAGCGGTCTTGCGGTTGAGACTACTTGGTTAGCCGCAACTGTTGGCTTATTGTACACGTAAGGTACCTCTTCGCTTACAATTTTTTCCGTTGGAGTTGGTGTAGTAGGCCTGTTATACACGTAGGGAGTACTTTCGTCAACTTGTTTTTCACTGTAAATTTCAGTTGGTCTACTGTAAGAGTAAGGAGTCGGTTCTGCGATCAATTTTGCAGATTTAGACGGCTTCACTATCCAAGTTTTGAATACTATTCGGGATTTAGGATTACCTGTTTTAGGCTCTTGAATTATTCTATTGTATGTTAATGTTTTGGTTATAACAGTAGAAGGTATGTCAGTGTTGCTTACCAAATTTTCTTTTGCTTCGTTTCCAACTGGTCCGTTGATGTCGCTTGAAAACTGTGGCAGCGTGACTGAGTTGTATTGTTGTTTGTCTTGATTGGAATTGTAATTGTACTGTTGTCTTGTTAGTGAAATACCGAGCTCGGCTTGCTTTCCACTGTTCCACTGCACGGGATTTTTGTTGGAGGTGTATTGTATGAGTTGTCCGTTAGTTTGTGCCCTCTGGCTGTTGAAGTTTTGTGGATTGTAAGTAGTTGGTGCAGTGTTAAGTTGAGTTTGGCGAAGAGCATTAGTGTTGCTGATTGTGCTACTAGTAGCTTGTATAAGACGGCCGAATTGATTTCCTGATTGCGAGTTTTGTCTGTTAGTCTGAACATACTGGCCGTTTTGTCTTTGTCTTTGAAAGACTTCTGCGTCAGCCTGTGTCGGTTGAATCGTGTTGAATGGGGGTACATACGAAGGGCTCGGTGTCGAAGCAGCAAATGATGTATCACTGGGTATAAAATTGTTCTGCCCGAAATTTTGCTGTATAAGTTTGGGAGGGACAAAGATATTATTAGGAGTTCTTTCAGCGTTGGCTGTCAAAGCGCTGTTGGGGAACAGCTGACCAGACGGCGGTTTGTAGTCTTGCATTACCACGAGGTTACTTTTCATGATGCTCTTATCCAGGGGATTCCGCATAGGATGCGTAAGCATCTTTTTAATGTCCTTCATGAGCTGTGGTCCAAGTTTGAGGTTCCCGAACTTGTCTCCGTTGCCATTGAAGTACTGTTGGGAGGCTCCGCAGTTGACGTTCATCCACCAGTCGCAGACAAAGACAGCCTGGTTGAAGAGGGTTCCGTTAGGGCAGAGGAAAGATTGAAAGCCGTACGTAGAGCCCGCTGTGCATACTCTGAACGCTTGGCAGTTGGTCTCGAGATCGGCATAGTAGCCTGAAACAACAAACAGTCACAGTAATACTATTAATTCGAATTATTGTGTTTACTACGTTTATTATTTCTTCACGCTGTATCGGATTTTAATGAATGTAGGAATTTAGATATTTAATACAATTAACATTTCTATGCGGACGAAGTCGCAAGCAGAAGCCAGCTGGTAACAGTATAAAATTTAGCAACTTGTGAGCAGTTAACAAAACCAGTTATAAGACTTCATCTTAGTCCTTAGGGTTGGCAACGCATTGTCTGTAGACAATGTCCAAAACAGCCCATATGCTCTAGCTAGCTCATTTTCATTTTAAGTACTAGGAAAAAAAAAACATTTATTTGGCATAGAGAAAACGTAAGTGAGACCCATAGACATTTGCATTCTCAAGACTGCAATCCAAAGACTGCGAATGCCTTGCCAACCCTGAGGACTAAAATGGAATGCTTCTATGCTAGTAATTTCACCACTTTTCCTATCTACGAATCGTAACAAAACAACGCGTATGCTGCTGTTTAGCGATAAGTTAAAGGTTTAGCATAAGGTGCTACTACTAATTCATGGCCTAAGATTGTGGCTACGCACCTGGTGCCCTCCCAGCGCAGGAGAAGGAGGTCCGGGGGATGTTCCCGAGCGTGGGGTAGTCGTTGCCGGGCTGCCCGGGCACCGCCAGCCGGATGTCCCAGCCGCGCCCGTGGTGATCCTGCCGCGGCGCGCGCCCGCTCTGCCCACCAGCCCACGGGATCAGACAAACTGAAAAAAGGTTAAAATTAACCCATATAATATCGACTGGCCCTTAGCTCATTTACGATTATAACTCTTAAAAGTCAACGAGAGCGAGTGAGAGAGAAGTATAAACCAGAAGGTTGTTTCAAGAGCTATTACAATTTAGTTTCAGTAAAGCATTTGTGAAGCTACAACTTTACTACAAAAAAAGGTGTTTCACAAAATATAGTAAACTACACATACATACATACATAGCATCACGCCTTCATTCCCATAGTGGGGTAGGCAGAGCTACAGAAATACCAACAACTCTAAAAAGACTTGTTGATAAATCTGTAACCACATTTTGCACAATCAGGCCAAGAAGTTTACTAGTGTATTAATGACAGGTTGCAAGCCCATCGCCTAAATATACTACAAGCCCTTATTCCCTTAGTCGCCTCTTACGACATCCACGGGAAGACACAGAGTGGCACTATTCTAACTCGGCAACCACACGGGGTCATATAGTAAACTCTTCTTCTTTATTCAACCCATAACCAACCGCTGAGGAGAAGGTCTCCTATAGGCTTTGTGTATTTAGCCACTTACGCCCATAATGACAGCACTTCATAACGCTTGAAATTCAATAAAACGTCATTATTAATCAGGAATTTCACAACCAATTAATATGCTTATTAAGTTGTGTGGGATTATTAATTTATATTTCGCATCCAATTTGCTTTTGGAGAGGCGTCATCTTATTATAAGGGTATCGTAGGCAGATGAGATTATAGCCTGAATTGTTGATGGCTTTTATAAAGGTTGAAAACCTTAATAAATATAATACGCCAGCCATTTGGTGTTTGGTTTGCCGCGTTTTTGGGAATCATGTTCGATGCTACCAGTGTGTCAGTGGATGGGATAAATAATAATAAAAAAAAAAGGATTCAATCTCACACAAATGAACCTAGTCCCAAACTAAGCTCAAGCCTTTTACTATGGGTAATAGACAACGATAAACTTATTCATATAGAGAAATAAATACTTGAATACATATAAAACATCCAAGACGCAAGGACAAACTCGCAATTGTGACGCAAATACTTGTTTAAATACATGTAGCCAAATGGATGGATCCTTGTAAATTCATTATTTGAAACCGACTATGGCTTCACGGATTTCTAATAATAATCTCAGAGCATCTGAAACTAATTTGGTTTGTGTAACTATAAACAAACCAAGGAATTTGGTTAATCTAGTAAGCAATTAAATTTAGTTATTACTAAAGTCAATGTTAGTTATACTAGTACGGCCTTCTCCTTATCGCCCCTATTTTAATTTTCAACATGATTCCAAAAGGATCTCTCGAAATTTCAGGTATAAAATGTATCCTATATTTACCAATACTAATTAAATTACACCCCAAATCTTTTTAACTGTTTAATTAAGCATGATTAAAAAAACTGTCATTCTAATATCCTCACAAAGTTTCACATGTCTCTGAGAGTGAGGAAATGATGATGTTACGTACGATTTTTTTTACAAAAATTTGAAAAGAGAACGTATATTTGTCTCTTAAAGAAGCTGAAATGTCTTTTTCTACTATGTGCAATACCGTAGTTGGAATGGGAAGTGGGATTAGTAGGAAACCGTAAATAATGCATTTTAATGCTTCCAAATTACGAATATTTACTTCGCGAGTTCTATAGACACGCACAGACACCGAGTTCCTTTGACAATACTGTTGCAACCGCAAGTAAATATACTAACTATGAAGTTCTCATAGGTTTTTGTCTGTTTGAGAGTAATCGGAGACATAAAAAGTGGATCAATGGACCGCAATGTCCCACCGTACCTGACGATTGTCTTGCTCCATAGGATAGGTTCGAAACGACACACATCATTGTTTGTAATTATAATTAGTTAAATAGGCTCAGCTTTTAAAGTGATTTGAATACTGGTGCTATTACATGCGAAGTGTTAATCGAAGATATTGTAGGTATCGAAAACGGCTGAAGTTTTGCCAAACAAAAATCTCTTTCCACCGTATTTAAACGACTTCAAAAAAAAGAGGGTGTTCTCAATTCGCCGGGATACATTTTTTTTTAATGTATGTCCCCGATTACTCAAATACCACTGGACCGATTTGTTTTTTTTTTGTTCCATTGTGTGTACTTTCTAGTTGGTCCCATCTTCAGCTTGTCAAGATCTGATGATAGGATCTTGGAGAAATCGAGGGAGCTCCTCAAATATTATGGAATAAATATACGTAACAGTATTATTATAATCACTATAAATAGTATGAAAAAGAAACGTTTCAAAAAACAGAAAACCGTGTTCTATAAGCAAGTAATAATTTCTTTTAAAATGATAGGTTATGAACTGAATTCGGCGTCCCACTATATTTGTAACCAAAAGCCGAATTCAGTTGGACTGACCTATTCTATCATTTTAAAATAAATTATTTCTGGCTTTTTGAAGAAAGATTTTTTTAAATAAATCATATCGATAAACTTGACTAAAACTAATTCGAGTTAAATAAACTATGAGGATAGGGTAAAGGCACAGAAAATATAGAGGAGACTAATTCATGGGTTTACAAATCGACAACAAACTAACATGGAGACCTCAAATTAAGCTCTTATGTAAAAAGCTTAGTAAATCAGCGTATGCACTTTTTAAACTGTCAAAAATGGTTAATTGGGATGCTGTAGTTATTGCCTCCCATGGTTTTGTAGCCCAATATTAATGCACTGGATTATCTTTTGGGGAGGCTGTCAGAATAGAGCTGGGCTAGCTCAAGTCAAGTAAATAAGAGTCATCAGTAGACAATACGGAAACACGTCAAAGGCAATATCGTTTTTTCTCCTACATGCTCGGAAATATTAAACTTACTGTTGAAAAAACAGCCCGCAAAGTCATTATTTACCAATAGCATTACTGATTTCAGAGTAGAGCCGCTGGTCATTACGTACCAAGTTTTTAATTTTTTAAAATCTTGTTTGGGCTGGATAACTAACTCCAAACAGCCAAATACTCGTACAATTAATAATAATAAAGTTCTTCCATATTTTTTTACTTTTTAAATTGTTATACACTAAAAAGGTTTACCTTTACGAACGTCGTTTGCAGCGTATTTAAAGGTGTAGGAAATGTTTTACTATTTTTTAAACAAATGGCGTTCATATATAAAATAAATACCTGAATTAACTTAAGCGCATTATAAATGGTTTAATTTAAGCAGGCATCACCTCTTAGTGGAACTCCATCCATTATGTTCGTCATCCTGTCTACTAGCAAGCTATTAAAAATATTGTTTGTAGTCGTAGACCAAACTGCGAATTTCTGGCCTTCTACTATAAACAATGTTCGCCTTCTCCATGCCATAAAAAATATATGTAGATAACCAACACAGCTAATCAATAACCCTTTTTGTGATGACGCGTGGATTGATATGAATTTAATTATTCATGTTCATAAAGTAAAAACCGGGCAAGAACATATCGGACCGTGCTCAGTGTAGGGTTCCGAAGCCATTAAGTACTACAACACACAAAAAACAACAAGTAATGAATAACTAATTTTCTATACACCGTGTTTTTTTTGATTTACGATAACTTTAAGGGCACGTTCTTCAAGTCAAATTAAGCTAATTTCCCGAAGACAGACATATGATAACTCGTACGGTTATAAAAATATTCAATTATTAAAATTAATCAGTTAATCACGTTAAACTAATGTAAAAGGCTCTTAATTGATACCTAACAATTTTCTTTTAATTACCTATTATGAGTAAAGAGTTTTCAATTGTTAGGTCGTGCAACTGTCAAGTGTTATCTTTACTTGTGTGTGTGTATGTCACGCTGACTTGACGTATTTGACACTAACTATGAGTTAACTCTAAAGACCCTTTTAGAATGATTGAAGACACAACATTTAATTACTTTGTTCTAAACAATTTTTTTTATTTTTTTTTGCAATATTTTAAAATCTAATGTACCACGTAGTTTCTATACGTGTACCTAACAATATGCCGAAGTTATCGTAAATCAAAAAAAACACGGTGTATACACGGTGGAATTTAATCGGTGATCAGGAACCCATTTTTCTAATTCAGTAATCGATGGCGGTCACGTTTATGTAGTACTTGAGTGGAACCAAGATTTTTTTTATCATAACTAATTTTTAAGTTGAAATTAGATTTTAATTAAAATTTATTGTCACCCTACTAATGGTTTAGTCTGAAAAGTTTAATACCTCTTTTCAAACTATCAGCCATAGAAACTTAAAACATAAATGAGCAATAAGCTGTCAATTTGTCATTGTCAAATTCATAACAAATTGCTTAAGCCAGCAAGCACTTGACGTATGTACACTTACGAGTAACTTCCCTTCAATAAAAGTAGGGTGTCCATTTATTCAGTCAGTGTACATTTTACCGATGTTAATTAAGTGTGATTAATTAGATTGTGAGCTATATTGCACGAGATCTCACGTATTGGTTTCTATGTAGATTGATAATTGAGATTTTTGGATTCCTGATCACCGATTAAATTCCGCCGTGTATTTAATGCAATTTGGTGCCGTCTCAGATGATAAACACTTTAAAAAATTTACGATCGTATAGGCTCGGTCGGAAAGGGGGAGTCAAAGCTTCCATTACTTTACAAAGTGATTCGTTAATTCAAAATAGCTCACTATTTACCACTAAAAAAGACTAAAAAGGCTAACAACTGTGTCCTGGCAGGCCACTGGTGCCTTGACCCTGTTGTTCGAATCAATGCTGTATCTTATAGGGTACAGACACAATGGGTCATTGAGCGTCGATCAAGTCACCATTATGCTATGAGAGAGATACTAGCCAGGGCCTCTAATCTCCTGCGTTAAAACGATATTGCGTTTTGATGTGTTTTAGTATCGTTTTTAACTCGGCTGCCATTACTATCAAGTACATAAGAGTTACCAAAACCTTGACAATTCGGAAACACGTCAAAGGCAATATCGTTATCAACGTGTAGATTCTCAGCTCAGATGTGCTCTTACAACGGCTTTATATCGATCAGTCGATGAACGTGCGAGCATATACGAGCGAGTGTTAAGTTAAGCTAGCAACCTGATTGAAAATGCACGCCCTAAAATTTTGTTCGCTTTGGTAGGACAACTTAATCTCGTCGGTTAATCATTTTCGTAGTTGAAAGAACTCACCGTAAGAGTTCACTGGAAGAGAACCCTTGTTTGCACAATAAAGTATTTTACATAAATAAGGTCAGGTGGGGCAAGTGCACCGGCGGGGCAACTGCGTCAAACCAAAAATATCGCACGACCACTCACGTGCTCTGTGCAATCACAGTTGCAAGTTAGCCCAGCCCTTATTTGCTTATAGAAAACTTGCACGAGCACTCTAGTAGCTAAAGTTATATGGTCGGACTTGCCACGTTGATGCACTTGCCACGTTGGTGCACTTGCCACGTTGGTGCACTTGCCACGTTGGTGCACTTGCCACGTTGGTGCACTTGCCACGTTGGTGCACTTGCCCCGTTGGTGCGTTTGCCCCACCTGACCTTACATGATACAACGTGAAAGTACAGGGACACGCTCATATTCTCTTGAAAATATAATCATGTATAGATAATTTTGAGCTCTTCGACTCTTCACCTCCTTTTGCTGTTGACTGCGTACATCATCCTCACTCTAACGTGTAACGCTCCTTGATCCTTGATGTTCCACGTGTAACAAAATGTTCGGCGTGTTGACGGTTGATCAGATTACTCGCTAAGCTTTGTTTATCCACGTGATTAGAACGACATGTCATGTCCCTGTGTTAACGTGAGTAGAGATTACACCCCTAACAACTACAAGCGTTGAATCGTGCACCAATCCTACTTTCGAATACATTACTAATACTTACTGATCCTGCAACTATTGATATTGTAATGATAAAGTTTACATCAGAAACATCCACATTTTGAATTATAATAATAAATTAACATAATTATTCCATACTTGGGAATACACCAGGGCCTCTATTCTGCTGCGTTATAACACTTATAACGATATCGTGTTTGTCGTGCTTTAGAATCGTTTATGTCACTGTCACCATTATTGTAAATGACATAAGAGTTATCAAAACGTTGACAATACGGAAACACGTCAAATACGATATCGTTACTACCGTGTAGAATCCCAGCCCTGGGCCTCTATTCAGGTGCGTTAAAACGATATCGTGTTTGACACGTTTAAGAATCGTTTATGTCACAGTCGCCATTATTGTAAATGACATAAGAGTTATCAAAACGTTAACAATACGGAAACAGGTCAAAAACGATATCGTTATAACGTAGTTGAATAGAGGCCCTGAGCCTGTATTATAGTCGCTTTTATCGCGGGGGATACAGCATCCGTCACTCTCGCACTGTACATGTCAGAAAGTGACTAAAAGTAGAGCCCCGAGCCCGTATTATGGTCGCTTTTATCGCAGGTGATAAAACTGATAAAGCATCCGTCACTTTCGCAATTACATATTGTTCAGAAAGTGACAGGTGTTTTATCCACATCGAGAAACCCGGCCATAAGACCAGCAGGAAACGATATCAATTATCATCTATCAATAATTTTACAGAAGAAGAAAGGCAGAAACGACATTTTAAATTCATATTTTAGATTCCTATCTAGTCGCCACTAATACCTTGGTGCGGCTAGTCAACATATAACGTGAAAGCGACATGGTCCTAAAGTGTGTGCTTTTTATGACGCTGGCCGTACTATCGTTTATAATAATTTTGTACGTGTTTCACTTTGTCATGGCGTAATTTATGAATATTTTTTTTATCTATCTATCTATCTATCTTGTACGTATTCGTACCTACGTAATATTATTCAGGTAGACCAATATTCCCCCGCGAAAAGAAACTTCAAATGTTGTTATTACTTATTATTGTCATTAATGTCATACGGTCTAAAGATTGAGAACATTAATTTCCGAATCTCATTCAAACCGCGTCGGTTTCATAAGAAGTCGGCATAAATTTCAATAACAAATAGGCCTGTTGTTCGGATGGGTCGTGATCTATGGTAGAAAGTGGACAATGTTTGGGTTAGGTAACGATTATAGACCAGTTAAGGCGTGGCGACATGGGTCAATGGGTTGGCGGCAGTTTTATGGGCTTTAGAGGCCTGGGCGACGATCGTTATGAATTTGGGACTTAAGGGTCAATTTACACATAGTTACATCCGGTAATCGGTAATAGGAGGATAACGGTTTGGGTTTTAACAGTAAACATGACGTAATTAATACTTACATCAAATCGAATATCTCGCACCGTCCTAAAATACTGTTACAACTTTTGATAGCTGTCAACTCGCTACTAAATACATGTTTAAAGCAAGTTTGAGGTTATATTTTGAACCGCGTTGACTGCTGAAATCTGGCCCTTTAAGAAGGCGCGAGTATAGTTAGGTTAGGTATGCTCTTGAAGAATTTCCTCTTTTAGTTCGTCAATCAATTATTAACCGGCTAGCCTAAGTTAAGCGCAGACACAGTGAATAATTATAATTTTGGTGGGTGTATTCTGACTTTGGTCGCAGTTTACGTCGACAACACAGCTCTAGGCCGAAGTTGTAGAAATGTTGCCTCTACATGCGGCAATGTAAGCTCAAGTGCGTCGAACTGAGAAACTATTGCTATTGTTCAAGAGAGTAAAACCTCAGAGAGAGAAGAGAGTTAATAATTATAACTACCTATATTGCCTAATGTTCTGAACTGAAAGTATCAAAAATGTACTGTATTCCACAATGTAACGAATAAGTAAGCATTTTTCACTATACACGCAATTCACGCATTTTAAATTCAAATTTAAATCCATTTCTTTAAACATTGTGATTGACAGATTTAATAATATAACTACCGTATTTTTCTTTAGTAATGATGAACTCCCGAGTAAACAATGTTTTGTATTGCTGCTGTGACGTAAACCATTAAATATTTTATAGCTTCAGAAGAACTTAACTGTAATTATGTTTCATTATAATCTTCCAGAGCAAGGACGGAATATGAGTTTTAAAAAAATACATAGGTATCCTATATGTGACTTGCTTTTTTAAGCTACGCAAGATTTTATTTCTAAAACATAGGAGCTTTGCTTGCTGGTCAATACAAATAGGCCAAGACCTGGCCACGGGAACTGATGGTTGCAACCATCATTTTAGAGCAATGACACCCCTCTATAATTATGGTGAAATCCGTAATTGTTCATTATTTCTTCTGACAGCCTATAATATCAGCTGATACCGAGCTGAAGTACCTACCTAAGCATACAGATCTAACATACCATTATTTTTGTTATTATAATGCAGAAGGATATAAACTTAATGGAAGGAAGCATGATTTGCCAGAGTGTCATTTATGCGCCACGCAAGAAGCAAAAACGGGACTGAAAGTATATTTACTTTGATAGGAACTAGGGAATACATATACGTAAAACAGAAAACGGAATAAGTTTTGTTATTTTACTGTATGTTCACACTGATTATTAGGGCTCGGAATTTTCGGGGGTGCTTTTGACTAGTTGTTGGGAGAGAACACCACTGTTAATCGATGTCATCTGTCTTGATGGGTGCTCCACACGAATTTGGCATTTGTTTAAGATAGACAAATTTTTTTTTTTTTTATGTTAATTTACCATGCTTGAATTTGGACTAAATTGTTACAACGGAGTTAATAATATTTTTTGGTGAACTTTACTTAGTACAAGCCTAGAGCTTAGTTTGGGACTAGGTCAATCTGTGTGAGATTGTCCCCTGATATTTTTTTTTTATATCCAGCCCTTTTGCAATGGGCAAGACCTTGGTAGCTCCTATAGGTATAGGTATGTAGATTTAAATAAATAAAATAATATAAATATTTCTGGGGACAATCTCACACAAATTGACCTAGTCCCAAACTAAGCTCTAGGCTTGTACTATGGGTACTAGACAACGATATAAACACTTATATAGAGAAATAAATACTTGAATACATAGAAAATATCCAAGACAGAAAAAAATCCTCGCGCTCATCACACAAACATTTTCCCATACCGGGAATCGGACTTGGGACTGCTAGCTTCATAGGCAGGGTCTCTACCAAATAAGCGAAAGCGTCATCGTCGTACGTAGATTTAGTCCATGGTTTGGTTTTTGAGAGTACCCTTGTTATTATATGACAAGCAAATTAACTTTAGCCTGAGGGCCGCTGTTGTAACGTTAATCCTTTAGAGACTATTCAAATAGACATTCACATACACTGAGCCTGATCAGAAAACCAGATGCGAAATTACATTATTGTGGTCTCTTTTACTTAATTCCGTTATAGTTAAAGAATGAGAGGGATTCTATTAGCTTTTATTGGACACAAAGTAGGTTTTACTATCTAGTGAATAAGAATACGACGACAGCAATATGGGTAAAGCAAAGTGGAATTGAGAGTCGGAAGATGGGAATTTAGTGCTTTAAGGTAGCCCCATCAGGTAACAGCTTGGAAGGCTACATAAACTAAGTTAACTGACTATCTCGGCTGTTCACCGCACGAGAAAACGAATACTTGTAGTTGTATTTGGTGTCCAATCTGACCTACCTTACATATTTGTCACGAAGGTATGGAAATAAAAAAACTCTATACCTATGGCTCTTTAAAATCATTTTATAATAGTTATATTTAATAACTTCAATTTAGTATATTTTATAAATAATTTAGTGTCGACATCTTTTTAGATTTGACTTCACTCAGTAAAAATAGATACGATACCTATATGTCATGTGAAACCGAATCTCAGACATAAACCTATATATTATGTACATTTCACCAACTTAAACTTATTAATAATTCAACTAATTAATGGAAAAAACACAGCAAACAAATAATTTATAAAGAAATTCAACTGAAACAATCTTAAATAAAACAAAATATTTAACTTTAAATTTTATTTTGCTAATATCTATAGGTCTTTTCGAATTGCACTTAGTGGTACAGTTTTAGTCATCCCGCTTGCTCGTGACCTTCCCGGTTCTCACTTGAGGACATAATGCCAAATATAAAAGGCAACCTATAATTAATGCTTAACTGTTGGATGGCATATTTTATTTACGCATTTTTTATCTTTTCGCATAATATCGTTTGGCCAAAAGACAACACACTTGACACTGTCGCACAAACTGATCTGGTTTCAAATTAAGCTCTTGGCTTGTACTAATATACTCTAATACTTTTATAGAGAAATATATACTTAAATACATAGAAAACATCAAGACTCGGGAACAAATACTCGCTCTCATCACAAAAATATCTGCACTTACCGGTATTGAACCCGCGACCACTAGTTACTAGGCCAAAGTATCATTTATGTAAACGATTTACTGATTACCAGCGTACGGTTGGCTTCAAATCTGTTGCCCACCACAGCACACGCCATAACTGATTGCGATTGTCAGCCTGTCGGCCCGCAAATGTATAGTGGATTTGGTCGTTAGGTGTCGCACCACAAACAGTTCGAAGGCATCTTCTGTCCTAATCCACAGAGGAAACTGACTACGTTCTATATCGGCTGGCGGGCCGTTTGTGTTGCCTTTAAGTCGGTAGGGAAATCTACCATTCGCCTGCGAGAAACAACAACTAAGCTCGCCGGTTAGTAATCCATCGACAAAATAAAAAGCGACTTTTTAGAATCACCTGAGTCCAAAGATATTTGCTCTTTGTTAGCAAGTTTGTGAGTGCGCTGTCGCTATGCTCCCTGCATAAACTGCATAGTGCAGCTGTGTGATACCAACTTGCATCGTAAACGTGACGTTAGGAGTACTGCGAGGGAAATGTTACTTTCAGTTTATAATGTTTTTTTTAATGATAAGGAGAAGGCACACGAGCACTCAGGACCTGATGGTAATTAGAATCTAAGACCCATAGACATTTGAACTCTCATGATTACAATTGGCGTTGCCAACCCTGAGGACTAAGATGGAATGCCTCTATGGTAGTAATTTCATGTCTTATTCCCACACCGGAACACGACAATGCGAACACTGTTTCTTGGCGAAAGGTTAATGGATAAGATGGTGGTAGCGATCCGGACTGACCCTGCACAGGGTCCTACCACCACTAAAATGCCTCTTGGAATGAAACTACATAGAACCGTAAAAAATATTTAAAATGCTGTAAATTTAAGGCTGCTAGTAATGAACCAACCCTTTTACTTTTAGTTGATATCTTTACAGAAAATTTAAATATGACGTGGAGGTCAATGAACCTCTAAGGGCCTGTTTCACAATCACCAGATAGATATCTAATACGATTATGCCAGTTTAAGTTATTGCTTTCCTTTTCTTTTTCATATGAAATAAAAGGACAGAGCTAAATTGATTTGTGAAAGATGGAGATTGTGAAATTCGAGCTAACTCAAATAAAAAGTTTTAAAAAACAAAAAGCCGCCTTCAAAAACGCAAAAAATAACTTCTTTTAAAATTGTAGGCACTTACCTAATACCTAGGTTAGTCTAACTGAAGTCGGCTTTATTAATGAAAATATTGTGGTCGCCTTACCAATTACGTAGGTACCTACAATTTTTAGAGTTAATTTTTGCTCTTCTACTCGTAACGTGGGGATGTATATTTTTGTTCGACTCAATCCCAACTCAACAGACAAAACTACAAATACTAAAAATCTGAAAAAAATCTTAAATGAAAGAGCATATAACGAATTTTAAAAGAAAACTATCACGACTGAGTAGATATAATTGGTTATTAAGATACAGGCGATGAAAGTGTTTATACCTACTAAAATCATCAAGACGGCACCAAATGACCTTAAATAGAAAATTAGTTATACTTGTTGGTTTTTATGTTTGTAGTACTTAACGACTTCGGAACCCTACACTGAGCATGGTCCGACATGCTCTTGCCCGGTTTTATTTGCAAATTTTGTACTCCGATGTAAGGTTTTTTGGTGCAATGGTTATTTTGCAATGGAAAGATACTACTTACCTATGTAGAAGGTGGGAAGGCTGAAGCCTGGCTCTATATTTGTTTATAAAATTAAAAGTATTTGGTTAACAAATAAGTGACGATTATTAAAATAATTACTTAAATCCTTCATAAAAGTAGCCGTGAATGTTCGTTTTGAACTGCAATTATAAATGTAAGTTCCACGGTTTTTAATCGTCCTCGAGAAACTTTGTAAAGAACTCAAGTTACCGAGGTCTCAGAAAGTCAATCAAATACCAACAGCGATACTTCCAAAGCGAAGTTGTTTAGTTGTTACTTTGCCGTAGTTCGATAATGAGAGGAAGTTTTTATTTAAAATAGAGTTTCTAAAGTATTTTACTGAATGATTTAAGTTTATGAAGGTATACTTATATTTCGGCAAGAATAGTCCAGAGCAATGAAACCTGGTAATTTCGTACAGAATTTCCATAGGAAGTGACCCGTTTTAAATGCTTCTAAGTGTAGTTTGCGGGTTAATGCACCCGCGATAGGAATAGGTCATGTTTCCGAGCTACAGATAGGACGAAACTACTAAATATGTAATAAGGCGGCAAAACGTCCAAAGCTCGTCTCATCGATTTTTATATGTATAACTAAATTTTCGTTACATGAACATCCCAATCATAGTACTTACAAGCCTAGAGTTTAGTTTACGAGCATTGTATCCACCCAATCAATCCGGTTGACCAACATTTGATAAAAAACGTTTCACAAACTGATTCATTTCATAAACATATTATTTGGCAAGCCCCCTTTTTACGAAACTGTAAAAAAATCAGAATTTTTATAAAACTAAGTTAACCTAACCGTAGTTGTACGAGTATCATATCAGGGCCTCTATTCTACTGCGTTATAACGATATCGCTTATGACGTGTTTCCGTATTGTCAACGTTTTAAAAACCCTTATGTCATTGACAATAATGGCGACTCTGACAAAAGCGATTTTATAGCACGTCAAACGCAATATCGTTATAACGCAGTAGAATAGAAGCTCAGAGCTGGGATTCTACACGGTAATAACGATATCGTCTTTGACTTATTTCGGTATTGTCAACGTTTTGATAACTCTTATGTCATTTACAATAAACTGTGACATTTACGATTCTAAAAGATATCAAACGCAATATCTTTATAACGCTGTATAATAGAGGCCCTGGATATCTGTAATCTGTATAGACCGTTTGACGTTCTATATTTGAAATTAGACGTAAGTTCCATATTACTTTTGTACAGTCGAAGTCATAAATATGTTTACACTTTAGGACCTTGTCACTTTCATTAACTGAGACAATTTCATATTATATAAGAAACTGTCTCAGTGAATGAAAGTGACAAGGTCCTAAAGTGTAAACATATTTATGACCTGCACACAACTACATACAGTCCTTTACTTATTTTTTTTACCTTTACACTTATTTATTTAAAAATATTTTTTTTTAAGGAAAAGTTTAGAATGCAATAATATTTTTTTAAGGTATTCCGTTGTAAGACGCAATCATTAAAAATAGTTATTTTTGATAAGAAAAAATGCAAGTCCTAAAAAGTGCCAAACTTCCAGACCTCCCGCAATACTACTTTTTAAAAATAAATTAATGAAAATTCGTTTATTAAATCAAAATAACTACTCAAAAACAAAAGGAAGTGTTCATAGGATTCTGTACCCGAAGGATCCAAATTTTATGCTGAAATATTTACAGTTTCGGAACAAAGCGGTTTGCCAAATGATTATGTTTGTGGAATAAGTAAACTTTTTAGGGTTCCGTAATCAAACTAGGAACCCTTGTACTAGATTCGCCATGTTCGTCCGCAGCCTAGCGCAGAGACTCTTAGTACTAGAAAGCTGTAATTTGGCATGAATATACATACTCGTAATAGTCACGCCAACAAAGTGGTAAATTTTTTTTCTAGTCTACCCCATAGTGTGCGGTGTCGTTGAATAGGTCTTTAGGGTCAAATGTTACGGGTATGTGAAAACATTTTTTTCGATTAAGGGATCCGTTTAAGAAATATTAAGCTTTAAAGCCCTAATTTTTGTTACAGTCAAGTGTCCCCCCCCCCCTCCCCTTCAACCAAAACTACAAAAACTAAAAAAAAAAAACCCTAATGAAAGCGCATGTAATGCATTTAAAAGGAAAACTATCACGACAAAGTAGACATCATTGGTTCTTGAGATACTGGCGATTAAAGTGTTTATACCTACTAAAATCATATAAGACGACACCAAATGACTTTAAATAGAAAATTAGTTTTTACCTTTTGATTTTTATGTTTGTAGTACTTAACGGCTTCGGAACCCTACATTGGGCATGGTTCGACATGCTCTTCCCGGTTTTTAAAATATGACAGGATACGAATCAATCCACTTCGGTCAACTAGTAAATCTACTCACCAAGTATCAACCTCCACATCTCGTCAGTCCATTCAAGATTTCAAGCACACACTCAAGGCACTGTGAACTGGCACTATCAACCCAACTCGAACTTACTGCAACATAGTGACTGCGCGAGAGTCTGCGCAGAAATGCTGCGCGTGGTATATGTCACTGCTATTATCTGCGTGCAGACATAGAGACAAACCCTACCTAGCAGACTTCACACGAGAGTATGCGCTGGCGCCATTAATAAATTCCTCTTAGAGTACCGTTGTTTGCAGTTCTTTGAACAACTTATGAGAATATTTGCTAAATTATAGTTAAACGCATATCAAGGTTGTTTAGTTACAGAAATATTTAACTGAGAAGTTAATTTTAAACTTTGGTTAAGTTTTTGTGGTAAAAGCTTTTTTAATTATATAAGCAAAAGTAAGTAACTACTTAAATCAAATATTGTATGAAACAAGCATTTCTTCTCACAATCCATAATAAAATCAGGAATGTCAATGAGATACTACATTACAATATTACTAGCTTCTCCCAGCGACTTTGTCAGCGTAGATTTCTATCATCGTTATTCCCTCGGGAACACCCACCCACACACACACACACACACATCCACACCCACACACACACACGCACACACACACACAAACACAACATTAGTAAGATAAGTAGCTAACACTCATTTTATTTTCATTTTAATTCCTAATTGAACTTGCCAGCTAATATTTTTAGTAGTTTAAACTATACTTTTAACCTACTTAGCTCGTTTGTCCCACTTAAGTCTAAAATGTATGCGTTCGGCACGGAACCAGCAAGGGAGCGGGCTTATAAACTTGGGTTATTTTACGAGTCTTTGTTCATATTGTTTGTATTGATTTGTCACTTTTTCTCTTATAATTAGATAATTAAGTGCCCATTGTGAGTGATGCGAGCAGATTTCGTGGAAATAAAACCTACAGGCGTAGTTTTATCAAATGAACAAGTAACTAAGTACGTTTTGGAAAATCGAACGAATATCCCCTCGGGTTGGAAAAGTTTTTTTGTCTACTTAGATGGCTTTTTTTCCCTTGACATATTGCAATCTTTAGGCATTTTTGACCAAAAAAATGTCGGCGCCATCTAAAATAATAAATGACACATTATAGAAAAGTGGTAATCATCTCCAAAGCAGAACCCTCTGCCTTCGCGGATTGTTGCGAGTGACGCGCCATTATTGCGTTCAAAATAAGATCTTTGAGTTTTGGTTTACAGCATTTTTTTTAGTAGTACGTTATTCCTGTGCACGGGGGACTCGCACGTCGCAATTTAAGTTAAACAGTAAGATAAATCACAGCTTACATGACATTAAAAAATATCCAGCGTTGGCCAACTAAGATAGACGTCCTTCCCTGATTCCTTTTGATTTGTGATCAAAATGTTAAATCCACGGTACTAGTATGCTTAAAATTCATCTCAAACCCAATTTACTGCGGATAGTAGACACAGTTCTACTTCGTTTCACAGACTTAAAGTACTTGTGTGTCAAGGGCCTAGTTCCAGCTCCATATTTTTTTAACGATCCTTATGCATCGCTAGACCGAGTTACCTTTTTCCGACCGTATTCTATAATTCCCTAAAGCAAATACTATTTTCTAAAATTACAACCTGCAAATTCTTATTCCACCGAAAGTTTCGTAGGTAAGTACTCGTAGTAATAGTTTATCCCAAGGTAATATAGTAAATAATAATTGCCAACCCTAACATAAAAATAAAGTACAAAGTTATCCCTCATTTTACTTCTAAATTAAATTAATAAGAACAGAAAGTAAAAATTTCAAGGTAGCGCGCTATCTTCATCTCAACTCTAAGAAAAGATAACAGAAGCGGTTGGTTAACACAGCGGGGCAGTAGTCATTAATTATCAATAAGTAGAGCTTTTGGAGCCAGGAATAGTTTGAACTATACTGCGGTGAAATACGCTGCAAAATATACCGGGTGCTGCCTGTAGTAGGAGCAATAAATGTAGGGATCGTTTCCACACCGCAAACGTAACAACATTTATTCTACAACCTTAGAAAATAACTTATTGTTAACTAAATATTAATTAATTTAGATTTTCCCAGTAAGCAATGTATTGCGAAAACTACGAAGTTTGTAGCCTGACAGTAGATGTCAACTAGACTATTATTTTTTTTTTTTTTTTTTTATATTAAGGAGGAGGCACCCGAGCACTTAGGCCACCTGATGATAAGTGGAATCTGAGACCCATAGACATTTGAACTCTCAAGACTATAATCCTAAGACCTCAAATGCGTTGCCAACCCCGAGGACTAAGATGGAATGTCTCTATGCTAGTAATTTCACCGGTTGTCTTATCCCCACACCGGAACACAACAATGCGAACACTGTTGCTTGGCGGGTGGTTAATGGATAAGATGGTGGTAGCGATCCGGACGGACCCTGCACAGGGTCCTACCACCACTAAACACACACCATTGAATGAAGTACATTGACAATGCTATTTAGTTTGTTCAAAGAAGTCCCAAAAAAAAAATTACATATTTTTTTGAAGTTGTAGAACAAATGTTGCTACGTTGATAGAGTAGAAAGGATCCCTCAATTTTTTGCTTCTATTACAGGCAACACCCGGTATTCGACTAAGAGAAATTTCTGAAATCCTTCGCAAAAAATAATGTAGGTAAGACACACCTAGCCCCATTTCCGCCCACAAGTTATTCGGAATGGTGGGACGACTAGGATGCATTCCTCAGCAACTGGCTGGAAGACGAAACCAGTAGGGACACACGAAGATTAAAGGTCATTTGCCCAACAGGGCATTTTTTTTAAATTATTCGTTGTTTTAGCATTAATATAAATACACACTCGGCAATACAAATACATTTTAACTGTCTACCTATTACTGTTCATGAGATGCAGCCCGCTGACAGACAAACGGACGGACGCCCCCTTTGGCTACGGAACTATAAAAGTGTTTACTAAAATATGAAAGGTTCAAAGCCAAGCAAGTTACGGTCAGTTAGAAGCAAGTGTGTTAATTATTAAAGTAAATTTTATTTGAATTTACACTAACAACGTAAATCCGACCCGATTTAGCCCGGTCGCATGACACAAGTAAGTAACTTTTATATAAAAATTTCCCCGTTTTGATTGTCATGTGAACGGCAGGTTTTTTGCCGCCATTGTCGGTATGTCTCCATAAACGTAATTATTGCCCCGTAATAGTATCACGTTTGTGCAACACCAAACAATGGGGTCTGATTGAGACGTTCGATGGATTAAGTTACCCGAGCAATTGATTATTCATCGGCTGGTTATCACGCAGAGTGAATATTTGAACTGGTTTAATCGAGCTAGTGATGGATCGGCAGTAGTTGTCGAAGTTGAACACGGTACTGTTTGACGTATATCGTCACTCATGCATAAATCATGATGCACAATCTAAGCTACTGAAGATATTGGATTGTAAAAGACCCACTGGTCTTTTGTGGGAAAGGACACTTCCTTTCCCACAGTTCAAAACGCCGATTAGCGTACCTACTTAAAATTAAGCTGTTACACATTTTCTACGTGGAAATGTTAATTTTTAAACCGAAATTTGCAAATCTAAAATCACGGATGCGTTCTAAATATCGGGACATGCTTGTTACGAATATTCCGAACGCCAGTCACTTAATGTTTTTCACTTATATGTATGAAAAAAAAAAGATAAAAGTTGTTTATTCAGTAAATAGGCCGCATGGGCACTTTTACTCGTCAAAATTCTACCAACGTTTCCCAAGAGGAGACCACGGCTGAGAAGAAACGCCGCAAGAAACTCAGCAGTCAGACAATATGGTACTTTGTTCCCTCGTAGAGGCTGGATGGATGGGCCTATTCCAACAAGCGATGTGACGTTAGATTCGTTTAAACGTCGCGAGTATCCCTAGGTAAAATTTAAACAAAAACTGTATGATGGATATACATAAATGGTAGGTAGCTAACATCAAAAACTAATATAAAGCTGAAGAGTTTGTTTGTTTGTTTGCTTGAACGCGCTCATCTCAGGAACTATTGGTCCGATATGAAAAAAATAATTTAGTGGTAAATAGCCCATTTATCGAGGAAGGCTATAGGCTATATATGATCACGCTAAGACATTGGTCTTACGAGGGGAGCCCCAATGTATAATGTTTTTAAAAGCTGGGGGTGTTTTTTCCTTTTGAGAGCTTCCGCTGCGTGCGCTGCGTAATCGGTTAAAGTTTCGCAAAAATCCTGTATGACAAAATTGTTCCCCTTTAAAAATTATAAATAAAACCACGACAGCATACGTCCAACTTTTGAAGTTGGCTCACTATAACTTTTTTTATGCTAACCTAATTAGTTCTAAAATAATTCATTATTTGCGAAGCTGCAATGTTTTTATAAACATGATATTAATCCTTATTTAAATAAATACGTTATTCATCGCAAGTATTAACCTAGGTATTATTAAAATATATTTTCACCTTCTACGTAAACGAAGTGGCGGGTTAAAGTTAGCGTTAGCTCAAAGTAACTATTCCACGCGGACGAGGTCGCGGGCAGAAGCTTTAATAATATACGGGGTGTCTCATTAAAATCGGTCAGTATGGGAAATTCTGAAACTATACTTTAACACATACGAAGATCTATTCTCAGGAACCATGTCATCGATTTTAATGAGTAGAAAAACTGCATGATCATACATTTAAAAAAATCTACACTCAGCTCGAGAATCAAACCCGGTTGTTTTGAAAAACTACTAAAATAAATTTAAGTATGTGAAAACAATGCATTTTATTTATTTTAGACATCATATTTCTAGATATAGATGTTTCTATTTACTGCTTAAGACCTACACAGTCGATTTCTAAATAGAAATAGTGTAGTTTTTTTTCTTCAAAACATTCGGGTTCGATTCCCGAACTGAGTACAGGTGTTTTTTTAAATGTATGAATGCAGTTTTTCTTCTTACTAAAATCGATGACATGATTCCCAAGAACAGATCTTCGTACGTCTTATAGTTTCAGAATTTTTTGACGACACGGTGGCCTAGTTGGGAGTGACCCTGCCTCCGAAGCTAGCGGTCCTGGGTTCAAATCCCGGTAAGGGCAGATATTTGTGTGATGAGCGCAAATATTTGTTCCTGAGTCTTGGATGTTTTCTATGTATTTAAGTATGTATTTCTTTATATAAGTATGTTTATCGTTGTCTAGTACCCATAGTACAAGCCTAGAGCTTAGTTTGGGACTAGGTCAATTGGTGTGAGATTGTCCCCTGATATTTATTATTATTATTATTATTATTTCCTATACTGACCGTTTTAAATGAGACAACCTGTATAGACGACATAACAAGTAGGGTTTTGAAAACTTGCTTTTTGTTAGACAGTAGACTTGTTTTACACATTAACTGTGTTATATGATTATAAGATTAAATAATAAATGTTTAAATAGTAACTAGGCTGTTTGGCAGATGGTTGTTGCCTTCCCCTTGACAACTAAAAATAAAATTAAGTATTCGAGCATGGCGTCGTACAGAAAAGCATGGTCGTTTCATTTATAGATCCCTTAGTGAGATATATTACATGGTGTCAGGTGAAAAACACATACAATGGATGGCATAAGACCCCCAACAGGTTTGCAGCTATCGGGGGATGGTTCGAATTTTAAAAGCTTTGTCCAGCAGTTCGAATTTTATTTGGAAGCCGTTGGGTTAGAAAAAGCAACCGAAAATAGGAAAATCGCGTTGTTTTTAAACTGCGCAGGAGAGGAGGCCTTAGAGGTCTATAATACATTTGAAAAGTTAGAATCCCCGACATTAGAAGGAGTTTTAACACAATTTCGAAGTTATACAGAACCAAAAAAGAGTCTCCTATGGCTAACATATAACCTATTTATGTTGAAGCAAGAATGTGGCGAGGTATTTGATCACTTTAATACCAGGGTCAGAACTGCAGCAAAAAAATGTGAACTTGGAGACCTTGAAGACAGGTTGGTAACAATGGTACTTGTAATTGGTATAAGAGACATCTCAGTCAAAGAGAGATTACTGAGAGAAAGCGAATTGAAAATGCAACAAGCAATAGATATCTGTAGAGCGGCTGAGCTAGGAAAGGAACAAATACACAAAATTCAAGGTGGCCGAGTTGAAGAGGAAGTAAACGCAATGAGAAGTCAGGAAAAAAGAATAGATTACAAAGGAGTACGACCTAAAGAAAGGTTTATTGACTGCTACAGGTGTGGTAAGAATCATGAAATAAGAAACTGTCCAGCTTATGAAAAGAAATGTGCTGAGTGTGGTATATATGGTCATTTTGCAGTAGTATGTAGAAGGAAGAAAATAGAAAAGAACGTTAATACTAGACAAACAGAAAAAAACAGAACAAAGAAGAGTGTTAACACAATACAAGAGGAAGACACAGAACAAAGCGGAGAGGAGTTTAACATAGGAAGTATGGTTACTGTCAATGATGTGAGACTACAGTGGCAAGAAGAGATTTTAGTGAATGACAGGAAAATAGATTTTAAGTTGGATACTGGGGCAGACTGCAACACACTTCCGCTGGAGTTATTTGAAAAAATCAAGAAAGACAAGGACATTTTAGTTAATAATGGTACTGTCTTACTTGTTTATAATGGACAAAAAATAGAAACGGCAGGTAATGTAAAACTTGATTGTGTAATTAAAAATCAACAACAAAAACTAAAATTTACAATTATTAATATGCCAGTGCAGCCAGTTATAGGACTGCCAGATTGTAACAGGCTAGGGTTGATAAAGAGAATTAATATGACACAAACAAGTTCAGAAAAGGAAAAATTTATAAGAGAAAATCGTGAGGTTTTTACAGGGCTAGGGAAAATAGGAACTTATAAAATAAAAGTACAAGATGAGGCAGAACCTGTCATAAAGCCTATTAGGAGGGTCCCGCAAGCCATTAAAGGTAGATTAAAGGAAACATTAGATAGTTATGAAAAAAGAGATATCATTGAGAAAGTAACTGCTCCAACAGAATGGTGTAATAATTTAGTTATAGTTGAAAAACCGGATAAAAGTCTTAGGCTTTGCTTAGACCCAAAAGAGTTAAATAATAATATATTGCGTGAAAGTTATCCTATCACTAGCCCAGAAGAAATATATAACAGTTTATCAGGCAAAGAAGTATTTAGCGTATTAGATATGAAAGATGGGTTTTTTCAAATAGAGTTAGATGACCCTAAAAAATTGTGTACTTTTGGTACACCATTTGGGAGGTATACATTTAAAAGAATGCCCTTTGGCATATCATCAGCTCCGGAAGTGATGCAACGGATAAACTGCTCTATTTTTGGGGACATTGAGGGTGTACACATATATTTTGATGATATAATAATAGCAGGAAAAGACCAAACTGAACATGATATCAATCTTAAAAAAGTGATACAGAAAGCCATACAATATAATGTTAAGTTTAATAGTAAAAAGTTACAGTACCGACTGGATTATGTAAAGTATGTTGGGCTTATAATTTCTAAAAATGGAATACAAGTAGATTCAGATCATGTGTCAGCTATTTTAAAACTTGAACCACCTAATACTCTGAAACAATTGCAAAAGTTCTTAGGCATGTGTAATTATTTAAGTAAATTTATACCGCATTACACAAAAACTACTGAACCTCTGAGACAGTTATTAAAAAAAAATACAGTATGGGAATGGGGACCTACACAGCAAAAAGCTTTCATAGAATTAAAAAAGAAATTGAGTTGCACTCCTACTTTGGCAATCTTAACAGATAAAGGCACAGTAGTACTTCAAACGGATAGCTCCAAGTCTGGGATGGGAGCATGTCTATTACAAAATGGAAAACCTGTTTCTTTTTATTCAAGATGCTACACAGATTGTCAAAATAGGTGGGCTCCTATAGAAAAAGAGTTGTTTGCTATCTGTGTTGCAATGGAAAAGTATCATCAATTTGTGTATGGGCGAAAGATCATTGTTGAAACAGACCACAAGCCTCTAGTGGCCATATTATCAAAAGATATCAACAAAATTTCAGCCAGGCTTCAGCGTATGGTACTGAAATTATTGAAATATGAGTTTGAGGTCCGTTATGTGCCAGGCACTAAAATGTATGTCGCTGATTATTTATCTAGGAATTACATAACAACTAATGCGAAAAATGATGTATCTTTACAAGAGTTAGTTCATTCTTTTGATACTGAAATAGTACACGGAATTGAGACTGAATTACCTATAACTGATGAAAAATTGAAACAGTTGCAAATTGCAACCGGATATGACAAAAACTTGAGACAAATTAAAACCTGGTATTTTACTGACTGGCCAACTAATGATAAAAACATTAAAGACAGGGAAATAAAAATGCTATTTAAGTTAAGGAATTTTGTAAATGTCAAAGATGAGTTAGTGTACTATAATAACCAAATTGTAATACCTTTGTCCATGAGAAAAGAAATACTTACCATCTTACACACAGCTCATGCAGGGGTTGTAAAATGCAAGAAAAGGGCCCGTAGATCTTTGTATTGGCCAGGTATGTCTAAAGAAATTGAAGACTATGTGTTATCTTGTAAAAGTTGTGAAAAGTACCGACCTTCCAATAGCAAAGAAATGCTTATAAATCATGAAATTCCAGACATTCCATTTTTTAAAATTGGTATGGACATTTGTCATTATGCTGACAAAGATTACCTTGTTGTGATTGACTACTATTCTAAGTGGATTGAGTTGAAAACATTAGAACGAAAAACAGCAAAAAATGTTATTGTAAAGTTAAAAATCATGTTTGCAACTCACGGGATTCCTAAGTATGCAGTTTGTGACAATAATCCATTTAACAGCTATACATTTAGACAATTTGCTAATGATGTGGATATGCAGTTAATATTTTCTAGTCCACATTATCACCAGTCCAATGGGTTGGCGGAAAAAGCGGTTGGAATAATTAAAGATATGATGAAAAAATGTAATCTAAATGGTGAAAATTTAAATATGGCTTTGTTACATTACCGTACAACTCCACTTGCTGGTTTGGAATATAGTCCATCAGAACTCTTAATGTGTAGGATGTTAAGGACTAATTTGCCGTGTACTAAATCAGAATTACAACCCAGGTTGCCAATAAATGTCAAAGAAAAAATGTTAGTTTTGAAAGCAAAGTCCAAATCTAATTATGATAAAACTGCTAGGAAAAGATCAATGTTTCATTGTGGGCAAAATGTTTTAATACAGAATGGAACTAACAAGGAATGGCAACAAGGTAAAATCACTGAAGTCAAAGATCCTAGGTCATATGTAGTGTGTAATGAGAAGGGAAATTTAGTGAGGCGAAATGAAAAACATATTATTAAGAGCAGGAATAAGTTTATTATAAGACCAGAATTTCAACTAAGTGTTCCAGATTCAAATTGTGTAGAATTAGAAAATAGTCTGAATGAAAGGGAAAATGTTAATCAATCAAGAAGTTCATTGGCAAGTCAACAACAGGAAATATTAAGAGACGGTGCTTCAGGTAACCCTTATGTTACTCGAAGCGGACGGATTGTTCAGACTCCTTTCTATTTAAGACATTATGAAACTTAAAGGGGAGGATGTGTTATATGATTATAAGATTAAATAATAAATGTTTAAATAGTAACTAGGCTGTTTGGCAGATGGTTGTTGCCTTCCCCTTGACAACTAAAAATAAAATTAAGTATTCGAGCATGGCGTCGTACAGAAAAGCATGGTCGTTTCATTTATAGATCCCTTAGTGAGATATATTACATTAAAAACCCCTTGATCATTAATGGTACTTAACGTCACAAAATAAAGCTAAATACTTATCAAATGTCTTGTTACTAGTTCAATATTCTTCTTTTAAATCGTTTTTATTTTTATGTAACGGATAATAACAAGCGAACCCATAGGCCGGATATCTTTTGAGCTCGCTGCAAATTAATTGGTTAAGCCTCTCTAACTTCGATATTATGTACAACCGCGAAAAGTGAAGGTTTGTCACTTCTTGAACCTTAACACCATCACGTAGAGTCAAAAGTGACAAACATTTGCTTTCGGCGACTGTTCATATAGTTATATTGTTGACGTTACAGGTAGCTCTTACTTTTAAATGAATTATTGTCATGTATTAATAATATATCAAATAAAGTTTAAATACTTAATGAAATGTTTTGTTGTTACATCTAACGTTTATTATAATATCAGTCTTATGAACGTTTTTAATACAAAATTATATCATAGGTATATGAGACGCACTCAAAAATAAATACCTACCTACCTAGTTTAGATTTTGGGAAATCATGCAGCGAAAAAGACATGCTACTTAAAGACATGTTCTAGTTTTAGTAAAAAATATCGTACATCGTGAACTAAAAATCATCCACCCAGTGCACTTCAAAACCATTTTGCTCTTTACATGTTATCTTATTGCCAATGTCATCATGATAGTTCTTATTATTTGACAGCAATGCGCCGAAATAAAAAAAACAATACGATACCATGTCAAAATCAATATTTATTACTAGCTGTTTCCCGCGAGTTCGTCGCTCAGTAGTCGTTTATAGCTATTTCCTCAGGAACCGTCCAATTTTTAAACATGAAAAGTACCCTTATGTCCTCCCGGGGATTCTAACTATTTCCATACCAAATTTCATCTAAATTGGTTTTGAGGTTTATCCGTGAAAGCGTAACAAACAGACAGACAGACAGAGTTTCTTTCACTGTTAGAATAGAGGCCCAAGATTGTGTGAAATTGAATAGGTCTTAGAATCCCATCAACCTAATTCTCCTTTGAATTAGTTACCTACCAACATTAGGTTCTTGCGGCGTACTCTAACATTCATCAACAAGTTAATTCCATTAAGCCCGTTCATACAAGCATATTCGACAGCAACTTTGCATAAACGCGTTTTTCACCTACTTGTGAGAACTAAGATATGCAGTAATGTAATACATACTCGCTTTTTGTGAGGTACCATTAACTATGTAAAGTATAGACCTAGAGGCGTGTGAATGCAAACCTAGCGTGGGGTTTTAAAGAAATACTGAACTGAAATAACAATATGAAAAATGACAGTAGCCTATAGATTGTAATGATCTAATGATATATGTTGATTTAATATGCCTTTGTTTCATTAGTTTCAGTAATTTAAAGTGGTTGAGAAACTTGTTAGACGATATTTTCCTGGTCGAAGCGATGTCGAGTTTACCAAGTCGACACGAAAAGTATTGGCAATCAATGAAACTTGTAATAGGAACTAACTCCACGAGGCAACTTGTAATTATATGAACTAACTCTTAACTACCCGACTACGCGAAAGCCAAGGAAGGGTTATTTTTTTTGTATGCGTATGACAATTTTTTTGAGAGAAAAGTAACCTGTTTTATCGAGTTATTAACTACATAATATTTTTTTTAACTCTTTTGGGTAGAGACTTTGAACCGTAAGGATAACAAACATGCTTTCGTACTTGTAATTTTATAAAGGGATTAAGTATTTATGAAGGATTTTTAGTTTCATCACATGGCAAGATTTTGACATAGCCTCGGGACTTAAATTCGTCTAAATATTCCATATTCCAACGTACGAATAATTTGTTAAGGTTTCAAATAAAAGTGTTTTTTGTGTGACTTGAGTCCTTTTATTACTAAGCACTAAGCACATAAGCGCTTAAACCCCGGGTGACTGTCATTTTGATAATTTCATTATAATATTTCACACTAGTTCCCGTGGTAGCGTGAAAGGCCTACTGATGTTGGATTCGTCCTCATAAAATCACTAAAAGCAATTAACATAGTCGGGTCATCTCCATCTCTACAACTCGATCTTTAGAGGCACATTGCGTTATCTTTGCTAAGTGCTAAATTATCGAAGCCCCTATTAGTTTGAGTTTAAACAACTTTAGACAGACTTAATCTACGAGGCGGCATTAGGAAGCTTGCTAGCGGTGCCGGGTTCGACCCGATGAGGGCCAACAAACATGACTGATGAGCGTGACTATTTGTTATGGAAGTCTTGGATGTTTTACTATTTATATTTTATCATTACCTATTACGAATACTGGCTAATTATTAGTATAGTACCAGCTTAGAGCTTATAGTTTGGAACTAGATTAACTTGTGTGAGCCTGTCCTCTGATATTCATTTATTTAAGCCACTGGCGATTTAACGATGCTACATTAAATACAAGTTCCCCGATTTCCATGCAAAATAGGCTCTCTAACGTGTCTTTGGCACTAAATGACCACAGATTAAGTTGACAATAAACCACGTAACCATATCGGAGATGGCCGACGGTATCTGTGCCACGGCACATTAAGCATCCGATTAAAATACAGGCCTATTAGTGAAAACATTCGTCTTGATCGCGTTACATAACTAAATTCCGCTGCCTTTTACACCTGTGGCGCGATTTGTGACATTTTGATTAACAAAAGGTCACAGGCTACGCTTCATAATCATCGTGGAAGGACAGTAGGAATAGAAAAGCCTCATTCTGTTTTATATAAATTGTAGTATTGGGTTCGAAGTTTTTTATAAGTGTGATGCGACTGTTTTTAAATTAAAAATAAATAACAATAAAATATCAGGGGACAATCTCACACAAATTGACCTAGTCCCAAACTAAACTCTAGGCTTGTACTATGGGTACTAGACAACGATAAAAATACTTATATAGAGAAATACATACTTAAATACATAGAAAACATCCAAGACACAGGAACAAATATTCGCACTCATCACATAAATATATGTCCTTACCGGGATTAGAACCCAGGACTGCTGGCTTTGGAGGCTGGGTCACTCCCAACTAGGCCACCGTGTCGTCAAATATTAAAGAGAATACATTGTAATTGGTAGAGTTAAAATAGGTATTAATTATGAACCTACTTATTTATACAAAGTCACATAATCTGTATTTTATTTACAAAAGTAATATTGTTTATGCTTAAAATAAATCAAACTGTCATCATCAATATACAAAGACACGCGCTATTTATTGTTTTACTCGACTGCACAGTGGCAAACAGAAGAAGGGTTATGAGTTTAAAAGTCTATGTAGTGAAATAAGCTCCTCTATAGCTTCTCACGTTTATTACCAATTTCACCATACGATGTCAAATTTAATCAAATGCTAATCGACTGTTAGTTCATACATTTTGACCACTGTTAATGCTCTAATCGTCTGTTACGTGGTTAATATTTTATGGTGAAACTGGTGCCTATTCCAGCAGGTATACGTGAATGTAATTCCAAACAATTCCGATATACATTTCCAATACATCTCCTAGATCCGTCCCAACTCCAATGTCATCTATGAACCTACAGGGCTGGGATTCTAAACGGTAATAACGATATCGTTTTTGACGTGATTCCTTATTGTCAACGTTATGATAACTCTTATGTCATTTACAATAATGACGACTGTGACATAAACGATTCTAAAACACGTCAAACGACAATGACATAAGAGTTATCAAAACGTTGACAATACGGAAACACGTCAAAAACGATATCGTTATAACTTATAACACTGTAGAATAGAGGCCCTGTCATACCAACGCGCCGGTTACTCGCATTTGACATATGCTTGTCACAACATGAATCAATCAAAGCTAATAGTAATTATGAAATGTTGAATATAAGTATTAATGAAAATATACAAAAATAAACCTTACAGTAGGCATTGTACGTAGGTGTGTACAGTCGCGACAGATTGCCTGATGGTAAGCGAATATTGTCACCCATAGACACCTGCAGCACCAGAGGAGTTACAGGTACGTTGCCGGCCTTTTAAATGAGAGTACGCTCTTTTCTTGAAGGTTTGAAGATCGTATTGGTCCGGAAATACCGCAGGCGACAGACCATTCCACAGTTTAGTTGTGCGTGGCAGGAAATTCCACCACTCCACTTACCCATGTTTCTAATTTGGCCGTGTAATGCAAATCGAATAGCTGTCAGCCACACATCGGAAGACATCGGTGACATCGGCTATTGAATACACGGCTAAATTACGAACAATGGCAAGTGGATCAACAATCCCGGTTCGCAACTGTACCTATGTAAGTGAGAGCATAAAAATCGAATGCTCCCTGCTCCTAACCTTTAGACTGATTTTTAATAAATGTGGTATCATAATGTTTAATAATGAACCTGTGTTGTTATAAGCTATAATTTATAAAAATTGTATGGGTATACGTACTTGTCACTAGACGAATTTCGATTTTCAACTTTTTAAATTGTATTACTTACTTTTTTCAACAAGTACTCGGCCGTACCACTGGTGGTACTTAGACCAATTATTACTATTAAAATCGAATGTAACGGAGTCGACGGAGCTCTGCTATTGCAGAGCTCCTGTTTCTGGGTAGTTTGGCCCTCCGGGCCTGCTGAAGAACTAACATAACCTAAACCTACCTCATATTTATGATGTTAATTTTGGTCAGTGGTACGGTTTAGTGGTACGGTGGGTCTGCACCCAAATTAAGTGGTGGGTGGAACTTAGTAGATTGCAAAAAATTGCAAGTCTGCCCACACGAAAGAATCCAAAGAATTCTCGTTCAGCTACCGAGATATTATTTCAGTTAGAATTTAGAAACACATTTGTAAACAAACCAAATAACTTTACCACAAAGCTCGCGCAAACGAAAATACTTTGTACTGGAATTCACTTGTGACGTACGCTACATAAATTTATTTGTACCCAGTGTATTCATACTTGAAATGCTCGGAAACTTTTCCTGTTGCATTTGTGTTCTTGTGCATCCTTAAATGGTGTTCATTAACGTGCGTCTTCACTAACAGCGAGCATGGGTCCACGTGACGAATGATAACGGTAAACTGGTCATGCTATGGCCACATTACCGGGATTCAGCGAAAGTTCGCGTTATGATGCGTCCTCACTCACGAATGAAAGAGGCTAACGCGACCTTCGCCCAATCCTGATAATGTGGCCCCGGCATTAGTGAGGCAAACATTCGATTGCGAACAAAATAAATGCCAGCTTACGCATCATATGTTGAGCTTCAGTTTATTTCGTCCTATGTTACTACTCGTGTAGAGACACATGTATATATTTTTAGAATCATCGCCTAATATCCTATATTTTTTGGATATATATTTTAAATCTGCATCTTTAACAGTTGGCGTCCTAATACTCGCGACGATGTAACAAATTCAACAACACCTTTTTTCTTGACAGAAGCGCGTGGAGCTAACCCTAAATTGATTTTATAGTGTCAGGGGAGTATAGCTTGGTCGCCCAGATAGTACTATACTATTGAACCGATTTCTTGCGTATGACATCCATTGAAGTCCATCATTGGCGAAATATATACATACATAACACCACGTCTTCATTCCCCGAGTGGGGTAGGCAGAGCTACAGAAATACCAACAACTCTAAAAAGACATTTTGATAATTCTGTAAGCAATAATGCACAAACAGGCTAAGATGTGGCATCTAAAGATACTTAACAAACTTAACCTACGTACTTTTGCGGAATAAAAATGATTTCTAACGAAATTCCGACGAAAGTAACAACAAGAGGTATGACAACCTGCCCCCTATCCCACAACACTTTACAAGTGTACAGTTTGACAATTTTGTAAGGTTTTCCATGGAAAAAATTTGACAATATTGTCAACTTTTACACTTGTAAAGTTTTGTGGGATAGGGGCCTGGTGTGACAACGAGTCTGCTCCTGTTTACCAGTGTATTAGTCCCCATCCCATCGCCCCCATCCACCTAACAGCCCATCGCAGTGCCTAACAGTACTACAAGGCTTTGTTCCATTAGTCACCTCTTACGACATCCAAGGGATACATGGAGTGGCACAATTCTAACCCGGTAACCACACGGCAAATATACCTTGTTAAAACAAGAAGTGAAAGTTTACTAAGATAAAGATAAATAAAATCTTGAAAAATAAAGATTTTAATTACAAAAAAATGGTAAAGGCAAAGTATGATAGGGTTACACCTATTGGGCTAACTTCCACGCGGGGATAATTTTTTACTGTAGCCGGGTAAAAATGGCTTCTTCATATAATGCTTACTAGACACAGAGTTGGATCACTAATCTCCCAGACTGCTTCGACATCTCATTACCCTCGTGTACTCACAAAAATCTTTTCTCTAATAGGTTAGACCTTATCGCGTCGATATAAGGACGAAATTGCTCGTTTCTTCCTTATCACCAGTCGTTATACCCTGGCACACATGCTACACATATATCCCATAACCCTATATATACCTCAATTTCAAAAGTACTTTTAGAGATACGAAATGCACGAGACTTGCGTCGTTTTAGATAAGATCAATGCCGTGCCCTGTCGTAAGATATTGATGACAAAATGTACGTCGTTTACGCCACGGTTTCATATTTTACCTCGTCAATATAAGTACCTGCAAAACGGGGAGCAAGTAGGAAGTAAGTGCTCACGTAGCGGCGGAGTGACATTCTATTTTGTACAGGTTCTGCTTACAACTTGAAATCGATGTCACTTATCAATCACCTTAGAATCTGTATAGTACTCGTAGTCGTATACAATTCTAAACTGATTGTTGATACCTATATCAACGCAGAGCCCAAACCGCTGGACCTGGAGACTTGAAATTTTTGGAAATTCTTCCCCTGGGGTTGAAATACGGGGAGTAGGTAGCGGAAAACTAGGCTTACGAAGTCGCGGGCGTCCTTCTCGTGATAAACGTTTTTGGTAGCAACGTGTGTTTTGACAAGGTCATATTTGACGACACGCTGCCCTAGTTGGTAGTGGCCCTGCCTTCGCAGCTTGCGGTCCTGGGTTCAAATCCCAGTAAGAGCAGATATTTGTGTGATGAGCACGAGTATTTATTCCTGAGTCTTGGATGTTCTCTATGTATTTAAATATATATTTCTCTATATAAGTAAGTTTATCGTTGTCTAGTACCCATAGTACAAGCCTAGAGCTTTAGTTTGGGATTAGGCCAACTTGTGTGACATTGTCTGGGGTGCTGTGATATTTATATGTATAAATTATCAAATAAAGAGTAGATGCCACTCTTACTACCCATACCTACATTACTGACACTATATCCCGTAAATCTACGTAAATTACGTACACTTAGTAGTACATACACCAATTCCCATGAATATTCATCGGCAAAGTTCTTGTTTATTTATATGAAACATCAATTACGAAAACGGACTGAAGGGAAACAACATACTGTCAGTTGGGAGTGCGACTGTGATAGCGTTAACCAGCCAGAGTTTATGTACGGGTGTTTGTGAGGCCCTCCATACTTCAAACAGAAGGATATTTTCGTAATTGGCAATTTGAATGTAACAGTAAGGAAATAAAATTCAATTACGAACAAAGGTTCGTAAACGATTTTTTTATATGAAAGTATAAAAAATTCACTTTTCACTTCTCACGCTCTAAAATAACTCTTAATCCCTAGGGATTAAAGTAACATTTTACTCCCTGCTTGAAGATTAAAGTAGGTACCTACTTTTACTTTTTAATTTCCCTATAAGTTTTTAAGCCTTGGAAAACACACAGCCAGATACATGTAGCCGTTTGATGATGTTGCCCTTGTCGTCGGAGTGCGCGGT
The DNA here is from genome assembly GCA_949316455.1 of Acleris holmiana. Taxonomy (NCBI): domain Eukaryota; kingdom Metazoa; phylum Arthropoda; class Insecta; order Lepidoptera; family Tortricidae; genus Acleris; species Acleris holmiana. Next base: position 12,965,907 of record OX438779.1, read on the forward strand.
GGAGCCGATAGAGGGCAGGCTGGGCTGGGCATAGAACCTCCACCGCCGAGGTCTTCGTTTCAAAAATGTTGTCTATCGTAATTTTTTAATATGTTAACCCCAAAAACAACCTTGTTGTTGCCTCTTTCTGCATTAGAGAGACGGGTTGAGAGTTATATAGTTAGCGCTATTAAATTGTAATTATTAACGTGCCTATATTAAAATTATAATTATTCAACATTTATTTTTTGTGAGTGAAAATAAATGTTTAACTCGAGACTAAAAGGCCGTAATGACACTCGAACTTCATTCACCTGCGCTACGCTCGCGTGGATAAACATAATTATCTCGTGTTATAATGGCTTACTTTAGTCCCTAGTTGTACAATCCACTATTATACTCACTAAATTAAAGTTTAAACTTAATTGCCTTGATTATGTACCTCCTACGACACACCTTGTCTCACGAGGATAAATAAAACTATCTATTTACTTTCATAAATACTTAAGCATAAGCTTTTTATATTCTTAAAAAATAACGCATTTTCTAAGCCTAAATGTATTCTACGTCTTAATCATTGTCATTTGCCATCCGTTACAAGAAGTTCATTAATTTCAACTGTTCATTTATGAATAGGTAAATCACAAACATCCGAATACCTGAAAATCAGAAACATCCGTATTTGTAAGCATGATTAGTAGGCCAAGCTTTTTCCGCAATATTTCCTTTAATACTTAAATAATTCCATTTTAATGAAACATTCGTAGGCTTACAGAGCTTACAGAAAGTAAATAGAACATTAATTAAGACAGAGCAATTCACTGAATAATAATTATGAAAATGTCAAATAGGTATACCTACTCGTAGCTCTGAGTTATATGCTGAAGTTTTAAGTTTTCTAGTTAGTATTACTACCGTTATATTTCGTAGATTGCCAGTGTGGTCTAAACAATCTGAATTATTTCACACAAGCTCATTACTTACTCATTACTGTACTTAACTAAATGTAAACCAACCAAACCAAGTGGCTCTGTAATACAGCCAACCATCGTGTCTTTTATGTAAATTTAGCAAGAGCATGTCGGACCATGCTCAGTGCAGGGTTCCGAAGCCGTTAAGAGGATTGTGAAGCGATGCCTAAATCGCGTAGCTGACAAAAATAATCCATACAATTTTATTTCCTGGCGATAACGTTTCTCACCCACTAAATATAATCAGATATCCACTATTTTTGAATATGTTGTAGATATTATGGAAAACTAGGTCTGTACTTTTCCGATTTTGTTTTTTTATTTTATTTTCATTCCAATAAATATTTTCTTGGAAAGGAAAACGTAGAGACATAGTTTTTCATTATATCTAAAACATATTCAAAAATCGTAAAAATCGGACAACTTTTAAGGGGAGAAAAACATTATCGCAATTCGTATGGATTTTTTTTGCTTCACAGTCTTCTTAAGTACTACAAACACAAAAAACAACAAGTAATAACTAATTTTCTATTTAAAGTCGTTTGGTGCCGTCTTAGATAATATTAATAGGTGTAAACACTAATATCGCCCGTATCTCATAAAACTATAATAATGATCAGATTTTTAGTACGTGTAGTTTTGGCTGTTGACACTTGACTCTAACAAAAAATAGGTCTTTAAAGCTCAATATTACATAAACTGATCCCGTAATCGAAAAATTGTACACAACTGGGACGTGGGTCACAAATAACTGAAATTACTGTTGCTCCTTTATTTGGTATATAACGTAAACATTAGTTACCTTGAATAAACAATATAGTGTCGAGGAATACTAGAGATTAGATCCTTCATGAGACATACTTAGTCATATATTTGATATATTTGTATCATTACGCTAACAACGCCTGGAAAAACCACCCACGCAACGATTCTCTCCTCGCCGCGCTTTGGGTCGATGAACCGGGAAGATGTTTATTAGAAACACTATTATCTCTATCTTAAGATCTACATGCTTTGATGGTGTTGAAGATTTAGTTTTATTGGATTTATGACCTTTTTGTTGATAATTTAAGAACTAACAGATATATTTTTAACTTGCATACTTTGCAAGACAACATTTTACTAGGCGTTAGGTTTGTGTGTATTTTAACCTCCGACACAAAAGTGTTAAAAACATATTAATAAATTAATAGGATACCAACAGTCACATTACTAAAAATATAACAAAAGGGTATAAGCACAATACATTGAATTTCTTAGCCACAAGCGATTTATTATAGAATTTTGGAATTTCATACTTATAGAATAAAGTAAGATTTAGAATTTAGGAAAAAACACATCTAAAACAAATGCAAGGCAACAGCGAGGAAAGGACAATTCTCCCGACGAGGTTCTTGTGAAAAGCAGCAGAATTCTTGGTACGTGTAGGTAGTAGGTATTTCTCCAGTTGAGAAGAAGTTTCCTAGTGACAGGTTGCTAGCCCATCGTCAAACAGTACTACAAGCTCTTATTCCCGTAGTCGTCTCTTACGACATCCACGGGAAGACATGGAGTGGCACTATTCTAACCGGCACCACACGGGTTCTAACGGGACAAAAATAGCAATCGATATAAAAATCCTACGTAATTGTAACACTCATATGATGCTTACATCACAAGAAAATAGGTACTATTAATTGTGTTTTTTTTGCTGCTTTCTTTTGGTTTTTAAAGTTTTCACATAATATAATTGCGTACATGTATACATACAGTGTGATATGTGTTTAAAGGCTTCGTCTGTCTACTTCTCTGTCATCTCCTAGAGCCCCAACGAATGTTCCAATGACGATCGCGGCGTCTCGTGCTTGATATCAACTCTTACGCCCCTAAGTCCAATGAGCCGATTTTTAAGAATCAAAGACTAAAAAAAATGTTTTTTTTCAAGTTTTTGGTTTTGGCATTCCTTTAAATACAATTTATTTTCTACTTTTACGCGGTTGATTCCTTCCGCCGTTAAAACACCGCAACCTAGGTGATTTTCTTAAACCTGACTCAATTCGTCGACTGATAATTTGGCAAGTTTAGGTTTCCCCGTGTACAGTCAACTTACTTGATTCCTGGGCTACTATGAATTACTTTTATCAATGTGACGTAACAAATCGAAATATAAGAGACTTCATACGATTTGACTGATTGCGTCACTTTGACAAGTTACCTAGGAATCAAATTGTTAGCAGCTCGGCCAAAGCTGTGGGTGCCTTACCCTTGTACCTACTACCTGTGCTGGTCAACTTTAGTTTTCTGGTTAATTCTTCGTCAACAAAAAGAAAAGTCAGTTATTAAAGAAATTAACACTCCTAGCATGTACCGAAGTCACTCCCAGAAGAGCAAGTGGTAGGATAATTAACAATTATTATAATTAAGCAAACACACGATTCTTCTAATGAAGTCGCCCTTTTTTTAATTATTTTGAGGTTATAATAATACACGCACTGTTAAAATTTCAAGTGTCTCGCTTACCATTCATTCATGAGATACAGCCCGCTGACAGACAAACAGACGGATGGTCAGCGGAGGCTTAGTAATATGGTTTCTTTGGCACCCTTTGAGTAAGGAACCCTACAAATCAAATCTTGTGATAAAGCTTTACATGATAAGTAGACTCATCAACTTACCCACAGCGGTTTCGTTCTCAACTAAGAGCATTTCTGTCTTTACATTTTAATGCTCCATTTCAAGTGTGCGGTTAAGCCCTGCATACAAAGTAGGGGGCTGTATCAGGAGGGGAGATAAACGCAGAACATGCGAGACGTTAGTTCATTATTCAGACTAGGACGGGTCTTAAAAGCACTATATGTAGATTGTTTAAAATATAAAGGAGTTAAATAATACCCTATCTAGTTAAGATACGAAATGGTTACGAGCTTCTACCATACTCGGTGTAGGGTTCTGCCGCTGTTATTACAAATAAAATTAACCCCAAACCATAAATATTAGCTAATTTTCAATATTATTTGGTGCTACACACATTATGGTTCATGAAATACAAGTCAGTGCACTGAAGGACGAACATCGGAGGCTTAGTAATTAAAAATTAGGTCCCGTTGGCATCCTATGGATGCGGAACCCTCAAAATAAATATACACGACTTAACCAGCATAGCAAAGCACTTAGCTTTGCTAAGCCGACTTGCTTATGACTTAGGTTTTAAGGTTTTTTTTTTATATTGAAATCCTACTAATATTATAAATGCGAAAGCTTGTGTGTTAGTTGGATACTCCTTCACACTGCAATGGCTGAACGGATTTGGATGAGATTTGAAATAAAGATGCTCTGGATAACAACATAATTTGTTTCCTGGAAAATTCAATAGTTTCCCAGGGAATAACGATAATCCACGCCGTTTCTTTTGGTTCTACGCGGACGAAGTCGCGGGCGGCAGCTAGTTAGATACAAACTGTAACCCGCTGTAAAAAGATTTTCACACCTGTCTACGTTTATAACTGAATTTTCGCATATAAATGAGTGCAATTAAAAGCAATTAACATTTAATATTGGCCAACCTCGTGTTAATTTTTAGCTCTTACGAACTGCATTCAAACGCAATTTGTTCACGATAAATATTTTTGGCTGCTGTTTTTTTATTTTAAAATCGAGAAAATGTGATTATAGTGTAATTTACAATTTTCGTTAGTGATGTAATTAGGCTTGATCATTTATTGGACGTGGATTTTGATGTTACACCCAGATTTATTGATGACATAAGGGCCTGTTTCACAATTTGACGAGTAAATTCGATCTACCAAAAGTAGCTGGCTCTCTCCTTGTCTATTTTCAAGTGTAAGAAAGAGAAATGGCTATATTAATCTGTCGAATATGCTTTACTTGTCGATTGTGAGGCAGGTGGTAAGTGTAAGTGTAGTTAAAAGTCTCATAGAATTACTTACAAAGTAAGTAAGTACAGTAACTTTTTCCTTTTGTTAAATATAGTATAGTAAAGTCGTAAAAAAGTGTTTTTCTATCGGAATAAGAGCTCCGAGTCCATTTTTAGGGTTCCGTAGTCAACAAGGAACCCTTATAGTTTCGCTTTGTCTGTCTGTTCGTCTGTCCGTGGTTTAACTCAAATACTCTTGGTACATCTAAACTGCAATTTGACATATTTACATTACAACGGCAAAGTTGCAACATAATATGTATTTAAAAAAAATGGTAGAGTTACGTGTCCTACCCCCACTACAGAGAAAACTACTAGCTATCAATTTCTGAAATATAACTTAAATGAAAGCACGACGTTAATCTTCGTATCGCATTTGACTATAAGTCTGTACTTTTAGGTATTTAAAAAAATGTAAACAAACCAAACCACGTGACTCTGCTTATCAACCAATCCAAGCTGTTTGGTCGAGCTTTGACGTATCAGTGTTCTGCTCCTATTGGCTGACTAACTGTCATCTGTCAATGTCACGTGGTTTTTAGGTTTACATTTTTTTAAATACCTAAAAGTACAGACTATAGTAAAGTTATAGTAGTTATTTAACACGTTTTTCGAATAGTAAAGCCGTCCACGAGTCGAACATGTGACGTTATGATTGAATTTTAAGCTAGAACTACAGAATTATATAAATATCAGGGTGCAATCCTACATAAGAATTCTAGTACACTATACAATATCCCTATCCTAAAGTTTAGTTAGCTTAGTAACTGTAGAACTAGGTCAATTTGTGAATTTCTCGTAAGTAATTTATCCTCCCGCGCGCCCCCGCCCTCGCTTTGCTTCGTTTCATGTGAGTTTTTTGTAACACACATAAACCAGAATTTATCATATATAAACGGTGTTCCGTAAACAATAAAATCTAATCTAATGAAATAAATAAATATCACGGGACAGTGTCACACAAATTCTCTTAGTGACAAACTAAGGTTTAGGCTTGTAATATGGGTACTAGACAACGATAAACTTACTTATATAGAGAAATGTATACTTAAATACCTACATAGAAACATCAGGAACAAATACTCGTGCTTATCACACAAATATCTGCCCTTAACGGTATTTGAACCCGGGGCTGTTAGCTTTGAAGGCAGGGTTCTGCCAACTAGGTTAGCGTGTCGTCAAACGATGATGAAAAGCGCATCAAAATCCATTGCGTGGTTTAGGAGGAGTTAAGACAGCATGATAAAGGCAATATAGTTTTGCCCACAAGAATAGAGCCTTGTGAAAATATTTAAACCCTTCCTCATTGAACATTACAACGTAAAGGTATTCAAGGCCACCGTCCCGTAGTTACCCTCCCTGACCTCCGGCGACCTCTCGCAACCTCTCACAACCTCTCGCAACCCTGCCCAAACTAATGCCTTGCTAATTGGACCTCTTGGAACCTACGGGTATACTGGTATCTCTAATCTCAAAACGGAAAAGTTCAAAAGAGTCAAAGAAAAAGGACTTTTCAGGTTGTGGTGTCTTTAAGTACCTAATTAACGAAATAGCTGTCTTTTTAAAGGTTCTTTTGTTCGTTGTATAGATTTAACAACATTTACAGATAAATAAAGTTCTGTTTCTAAACTCTAAACAGAGCTCCTAAAGTCACAATGAAATTCTTAAGGATTGGTCAAATATTTTAATTTCCTCCCGCCAGCGAAATATTTTTTATAACATGTTAAATGTTTTCATGAACGAAGTTTTTAAGTATTTTCCTAAATTACGATCAAACAAACTAGCCCTCTACACAAAAAGTAGCAGTTCCTTTTTAATTTGCTTACTAGGTAGCCTAACTAGCCTAAGTCCTAGAGGCATGATTTTAGAAACATTTGCAAAATATCGAAATTAAATTCCGTTAACGCTGACATTTATAGACCACTTTTGTTTAGCGACAATGGTTAAAAACAAACGAAGTAGTTAGAGAATACCTTAAAAAACTTAAGCTCATACGAATGACTCTTTTCAGTCACGAGAGATCCAAATTAATGGAATAACAGGTCCACAAATCACTAGTTAGCATTACATATTCTTTAAATTCTTGGAGCAAAGAAGTGAAAAATTCCTTTATCGGTAATGAGCACTTCAAAGAGCGACTCAACTGCTCGGTTTTTTGTGAGTTACTCACAGCTATGACTAGCTACTTATTCCTACTTTTAGAGAATGGGAAGTGAACAAATCCTCCTCGTTTAAAATAAATACATCTGTGGGGCTAGACAAGTTGCATTCGACAAATGTATGGAATTGACGTAGGTAAGCCATCGAGATTGTACCACGTGACTATCTCGGTGGGTTACTTCAACTCCTTAGATTTGTTTATCGAAACAACATAACCGCTAACGATTGTCGAATGCAAACTGCCCCACTGTTTGGATTGTACTAGCTGTTGCCCGCGACTCCGTGCGTGTATAGACGTCGTTTATAGACTCACGGTAAAAATAACCTTATATCCTTCCTCGGGTTTGAAGCTGTATTCATAATCTTCGATCAACAAATATTGGTGTATTGTAGATCGAAGTTCATACTAAATTTCATCCAGAAAGGTTCAGCGTCTTAGCCGTGGAAGCGTAACAGATAGATAGATACTATAAGTATAGACAGGATTTAAATATAAATACATTTATTCTATCATATAAAAAAATATTATGTACCTACATCTACAATGTGTTACAAAATAATCCGTAAAAAAGAAGTTACAAAAGTAGTGTTAACCCTTATTAAATAACGTCAGTTCAGTATCTTAGGTATAAAGTATACTAGGGTTGACACTACTTTCGTAATTTATTTTTTAACGGATTATTTCGTAAAACGTTGTATAAAAAAAAAGATGTATCCATATTTTACTATATTGTGTGATCCTCTCCTTTTCACGGACCATGCATTATTTAACAGGAAACAGGAAGAGGAAATGAATCGAAAACCCGTAGTAGGTAAGTACCTGATATTATTTTCATCAGATCAAACCAAGATCAAATGTCACTTTCTTTCCTACGTCATCTCATTTTCGGTTCAATAAACTTATTAGTAATAATACGATTTCAATTATCAATTATCCGCCTCCAACACATCGAGGTACTGTCGGCTTTAAATATATGTAGCTGTACAATTTAGTATCTTGTCGCTTTAACGCCTTTGACAGATAAGTGGAGCAGTATAAACATAACGATAAAGTGACAAAGCACTAAAGTGCGCAACTACTTATACCTACCACCTGCACTTCTCATAAAATTACACTTGCTCCTGTGAACGACTTCCGACCGGAAAGTGAACAAGATTTTATTTCAGCTCCGAACAGTCCCCGGCGGCCTGGAACTATTCCACTTCAGCTTAATATTGTCGCCGCGGACGTGACCAGCCGCGGCACCATTGCGACGTGATCAAATAAAACCAATTTTACACCCTTAGTACAACGAGAACAACCTAATCACGAGCGGAAAGGTCAGGAAATATGGCTAAAACAACTAAAGTCATTAATATTCGGATCGAAACGAGCAAAATTTCAATGGGATTCCCATCGTCGAGCCGATTAACCGTTAAATAAATTTTATTCGTGTGATAAGCGGGGTGCGGTGGGTAGGGCGGGCGGGCGCCGGCTTGACGCCCGCCTAGTCGCCGCCCGCCGCTCGCTGCGACCACGCGCCGGCCGCGCCGCGCCCCGCCCGCGCCGCGCTCAAATAACTCCACTCCGACCACGCCGCCGCGTCGGTGACCTACTGACAGTGAATTGTGTTCCAACTAACCTGCGATGTGAGTGACTCCTGCGCCGCCAAACCTCACAGTAAGTACCAGCGTTTCTTATTAGCGCGTCCTAATCACGGTCGGTACATAGATTACGGCCATTTTATGAATTGCAAACGAACTTTGTGCCTGTCAGTCATGTAGCAACCGAGCGACAAAGATGCTCCATCTCGCCGCCGTCTCGAGACCTTTTCAGTCGAGTTTTACGCTTGTAAGGTCGGTTAATATTTAAATATAGACGCGGGAATCTCATTCTGTTTCAACGGTTGTTTGTTGACTGTTCATGTTCCCGGAGAGGCACGAAAACAAACCGCGGAATCATGTCAAGGCTCGACAACTTCTTGGATTACGACGCTACTTCAACATGTTGCGATGGTGGAGCCGACGTAATGAGGCCCTTCGCCGTGATAATAAATGTAGCCGAGTGTAATACGCGAACAAGTGAGATTGTTAATATTATAAGATCTAAGATGAATCTTTTCACTCGGCTATCTAAGTAGGTACGTGTAGCTTTGATGACAAAATGTAGCCAGATTAAAACGGTGTTAATAATTATTCACTTTTTTTTTCTTTAAAGTTTGCCTGTATTTGCTATTGACTAGCCAACAGCAAGTGTATTAAATTCGAACTCATTACATTTACTATCCCAATGTTACCTTAATAGGGAACATGCATGAAAAAAAGAATTGAGTTTCATTGATACGAGTAAGGAGAAAACGTAAAAAAACATATAAAACGCAAATACATCAAATATATTTTATTTAGAATCAAAACGTATTAAAATTAGAAAACATGTTTTAAGGTTTAATTTGTTTTTTCAGCATCCTCATTTTATTAACGTAATAATTCAACGATTATTGTTATAATATAAACATAGTAATTTCTGAAACAAATGCATATTTCTTTCTAATTGAAGGTCCCCATATTTTAAACATGAAATAACAGCTGTTGTTGATTTTGTATAGTGTTTTTGCAGGGGGTCTGGTTTGAACTATAACTTTTAAAAGTTTCATATCGTATGAAAAAATAACACGACAGTGAAATTGTTTCACGTATACAGGTATCCTTCTGTTTCATGACACTTTCCAGAGAGCGTAAGAAAAAAGATGCATATTCCTATTACTAAATTTGAACGTATAAATTCCTTTCTAAAGAAATATAGCGAGGAACAATGTTATTGCATTATCCGCGAAGCCATTACATCTCTCCGTGAGATTTTTTGAAATTCTTAGTTCTACTCGACGCGTTTCTTGTTTTCTCAAGCTACCGTTCCTTAATGGAAAAATATGAAGCGAGTAAATGAAATTTACCTTTGAAATTCCAATGCTTTCAAGAAACAAATAACTCCAACTTTTTGCTCTTGAACACACACATTACCCGCAATCTAAATTAATTTTAATTATACCTTACAGTATAATGTACTTTTTACACCACACTTTTTGCTTGGGAACTTTTGAGGAGATAATTTTTACTAGGAATCTAACAACTTGAATATTGTACTCGGGAAACATATTTTATATAGATATTAATGTTTTATGGGAATATCTAACTCAAGCAAGATACATCTGTCACTAGATTATTTTAGTTAACTCAGGATCTGAAACTCGTGGAGCTAACAGTGTGCTTCTGTTTAGTCTACAAGAGAAACCTAACAATAGTCCTCGCGTGTGATATCCAGGAATACACCTTAACAGGAGTGGATGCCTGTAATTAAAGATACTATTAGAAATCAGGACCTTTTTTTGCCAGAACGATATTGTTTCCTATTTTTTGCGGTCGTGTAAAATAACCTCGATGTAGGCAATTTATTGTATAGATTATTTGACTTAATTTGCTTTATTTTTATGTTATATTGAGCTCGCTGGCGCTGACAGGAAGCAAGAGTCAAAGATTCGATACCAACCAATCGAATTGTCTTCTCTCATACAAGCATTAGTCAGAGTCTATGTTTGACACTGTCTTAAATACATCGCAATCAACCGATAACAGTCTTGCATATGCTGTCAAGCGTATCTTTGTGGTTAATAGAACAGGGCTGGGATTCTACACGGTAATAACGATATCGTATTTGACGTGTTTCCGTATTGTCAACGTTTTGATACAGAATACAGAATACAGATCTTTATTGGTAAAAGTACATTTTACAAGTCATAATTTGCAATTACAATTAAATTAAATTAAATTAGGTACACAAGTAACACATTACGGTGCCAGACACCGTGCGGTGATAACTCTTATGTCATTTACAATAATGGCGACTGTGACATAAACGATTCTAAAACACGTCAAACAAGACATCGTTATAACGCAGTTGAATAGATAGAGGGCCTGGGCTGGGATTCTACACGGTAATAACGATATCGTCTTTGACGTGTTTCCGTATTGTCAACGTTTTGATAACTCTTATGTCATTTACAATAATGGCGACTGTGACATAAACGATTCTTAAACGTGTCAAACACGATATCGTTTTAACGCACCTGAATAGAGGCACAGAGGTAACAATTCGTTTACGATATCGATTTAAGCAGTGTCTATTGTTTTTATTCTTGTTCCTTTTTTAAGTTCTACCATTTGTGATTACTGTAACGATTAATTAACTTTATTTATTTCTTTAATATAGCTCCCTGGCTCTCTAATGAAAAAATTAACAAAATAATGGTTACAGCGCGATTCTCAATTATGGTTACCTTCCATAAAATCACGTTTTTCCTCCATATTTGTAACGTACCCTACAAACGTATGCGTTTGTTCTTTGCGCGATGTTTAAGCAGATTTTGCAAGAAAGCTTGTTCTAAATATAATAAAGTCTAAGAGCGTAGAGCTCGGCCGCAAACAAGGGCCTCATTGCATTAGTCCTGGCACATACATGCCGAGTGCCACTCAGCGGGACTCAGACATCGAGGACTCGAATGATGGCTGTTTGATTTCTTACACGTTGTACAGCCACCAACAATAATATATTATCCAATATAGGCCTCAAAATATCTGACACGTCTTTTTTACTGGAGGCATGAGAGCGCGTCAGATATTTTTATGCGTAATGTTGTATAATATGTTATTGCTGGTGACTGTACGTAAGGTCGAACTCCATAGATATAGTATACAAGAAGTTGTAGATTTGACATCGAGTAGCACATGACGGCGAGCTAGACTACCCGTCATTGTCTAATTAGAACGGTCAGAAAAAGACAGGTACTAGTCTATCTCGCGGGAGACATAAATCGCGCGCCGTCATGTGCTAGTCGTCCAGGGGTAAGAGAAAGATATAATGACGTTAAATGTACATATATTAAAGTACACAATTTGACCGGTTTACATTTGGCACACATTGTCATGTTGCTTACCGTTTGATGTGTGCCTATAATCCGACTATGAAAAAATGCCCTTTCGGTGACGGGGACAAAACATGGGAATCTTTTCATTATCCTCTTATAGGAATCGCAATAAGCCTATCTTTATCGGTCAAAGCGTGTCAGGCCTTTGTCAAACTCAGAACCTTGTACAAAAACTTATTTTTAAAACAGTCACGTAACACAGTAAGAGCACAGTCGAACTTGGAAGTAGCTGTATATTTTAGGACCTTGTCGCAGCTGTCATTCCGACTATTATTATAAATGTGAAAGTTTGGATAGATTTTTGTTAGTCAATAACGCCAAAACGACTGAATAAATTCGGATGAAATTTGGCACACCGATAGATTATAGTCTGGAATACATAGGCTAATTTTTATCACAAAAAATTGGACAGTTCCCGAGGGAACAGCGATAAACGACTTTAACGCGGACGGAGTCGTACACAAAATATAGTATAGGTACTAAATTTAAACCACCATAACTTACATACGTCACTGCGACAAAGTACTAAATTGTTTAGCTACTTCTAAGTTTGTCTGTACTCTTTAATGTGCTACGTGACGGTTTAAAAAATTGCTTTTTTTCTAGTTGTACATTCATTATTTTCTTAGTGGAATCTCCATATCCTTCGACGACCATCGAAACAGCATTCGTCATCAGGATTACATAGGTACCAAATTTCAAGGGCCGTTATTGCACTTTAATTTTACCCCAATTGAAATCGTATTGCTAAAGTCTCGGCCAGATACTCAGATACTCAGATACTTCTTTATTGATAATGTCAAATTACAAGTCAAAATAAATTTACATTTAGTTACCTTTAATAAGATTAATAAATATTATCTTATATCAACTGAATTAAATATAAAGGCAATACTAACATTTTTACGTCATTTGTTTGTAGGACAAAAATTCTTCAAGACTGTAAAATGCCTGCTCGATCAACCATTTCTTTAGTTTGACTTTAAAGGCTGCGTCACTAGGCGCCGTTAAAACCGTCTCGGGCAGACAGTTGTACACCGCGGGCCCCAGCACGCGAGTGTGTCTTCGCGTCTTTGTCAGTCTCCGTGGGAGCGACAGGAGTTTGCCTGCGTTGCGAGTGGGGTAACCGTGAGTTTCGCCCCGCGTGCGGTATGAGTTTAAATGTGTACGCACGTATGCCGCTACCTGAAAGACCAGCAAAGATGGGAGCGTAAGTATGCCCAGGGATTTAAAAAATGGCCTAGCCGAGGTGTCACTCGGCACACGCGCGACGGCTCGTACGGCGCGCTTCTGCAAGCGAAAGACACGCTGCCAGTCGGCGCCGCGCGCCCACAGCTCCGCGCCGTACTGCAGCCGGGCGTGCAGCGTGGCATAGTAGATTCACTACAACAAGTACAAGTTCATAAGAGATATTCTATATCTACGTTAACTGTATAACAATGTAAAACATGGACGCTGGCTCGAAAATTGATGCCACTAACCTGCTGCTAGGCAGTAGCACCAAAACCGTTGAGTTTCGGCGTGGCGTGACTAGAGGACATCTTAGTCTTTGGGTTGGAAACGCATAGGAAACCATCTTCCTTTAATAAGATACAGATAAAAAAACCGGCTTAGTGCGAGGTAGACTCGCGTACGAAGGGTTCCGTAATTATCTATACAACATTAGGGTAAAGACTTTTTCAAAAAAATAAACGTTAAAAAATCACGTTGGTTGAATGGAAGCCCCCACTTATTTAAATACTTATTTTTGTCTGATTTTAGTATTTGTTGTTATAGCGGCAACAGAAATACATCATCTATGAAAATTCCAACGTCACGGTTTATGAGATACAGCCTGGTGACATACAGACAAACAGGACAGTGGAGCCCTAAAAGGACAAATACATCTTAATATTACAATCAAGCATATTTCTGTACCATGAAATTGGCTAAAGTGGAATCCTGGATGCTTTTGCGGAGCTCCTCTCAGTAGAACGAGAGTACTTCAAAATTGAAATATTAGATTACATTTCACTTGAGTAACCAAAGCTAAGAAATTGGCTGAGAAAACACAAAAGTCAGCAATTTCCGGCAACTTTTTCTCGGAACCTGCTTTAACTGCAAACAAACAATATACTAACTTAATAAGTAAACTGAGCTCATATTCCTTTCTTGCCTTTTTATTTTTACTGGATTGTTTATTAAATAATTTATTTTCGAAACTCTTAATCCGATGATTGAGATTAGATTTAGGGAGAAAATAAAAAACAGGTATTTTTTTATATTTTGTGTGTTTATATATATCATGTTTTTTAATCAGTTACCGATTACTGTGTAAAAGGTACGGCCGTTTAAAGGATAGAAGCACGGAGGAACATACAAATGGACAGACCAAAAAGACTGACAAACAGACAGACGGATGGACGGACGGCGTATGCCGTAGTAATAGTTTCATTGGTATCCTTATCAGCCGTAACCATAATCCGCACAAAATCAAAGACACGCACAAAAACTCAATCCAATCCAGAATGAGTTTCTTATCAGGAGATCAGGAATGGAATCAGCAAGATAATCCCGCGGTTACTAGTGACCGGAAATGGCTCCGTCCGGAAATTGCCTTCGTCAGGCGGTCCGACCACAGCTACGTCCCCACAAGCCCTTAACGAATTGTATAATTACATCAATTAAAATTAATTCTGTAATCTGGTGAAGAAATTTCCTAGGCCGGAATATTGAGTAAGTTTTCGGTTTAAGGGTTTCAGTACCGTTAAGGCAGTTGGCACGTTTTCGCCTCGGATTCTTAACTCTGGGCTTCTCGTTCACATTTGTTTATTCCACTTTGGATTAGCCTATCTTGCTTTAATATTGATATCATATTGTTGACGTTATGATAACTTTGATTGTTAGAGCTGTCATAAACTCAACGCGTGATTAAAATATAGAAACATGAAGGGCAAAGCCAGTAGTATCGTAGTTAAAAGAACGGAACCTGATCACTAAGGGCCTGTTGTTTGATCAGTGGTTAAACTAATTGTTAAAAATTGTAACTTATGGTTAAATCTCAAGGCAATATCTCAAAAATTCGTTTCTTTTTTCGTATTTTAAATTAGTTCAGTTAACTAATGAAGGACACAATTTTTATTAGTGTTATATTACTCGTAAGTGTTACTTGTCCACACTAACAGGGCCTCTATTCGCCAAGGTAAAACAATATTGCCAACGTTACGATAGCTCTTATTTACTTGACAGTAATGGCGGCCGAGTTTAAATGACACGGTAACACGTCAAAAGCAATATACAGTGTTTTTTTGGTCGACAACTTCCAAAACAGGAGAGATAGTACAATTAATGCTGAATCCGAATATCGTATTAAAAAATTAAAAACCTAAGGAGGTCAGAGAAATAGCATTTTAAATTTTTCCCATTATTTTACTTAATTGTGGTTACCATGCGCCGTGTTTACCGAGACTTTAATGACGTAATCACCGTGCACAATGATATAATTCATTTTTCCCTTCATACTTGTAACGGGCTTAGGACCTGCAAGCCCACTTTGGTCTCTTCCTTCAGCATGGCGTGGCGTTTCAAAAGTACCCCACTCGTAAAGGTTGCTAACGATAGACCTTACAGTGTAGCGCGTAATAGCCTGCCGATTAGGAAATTGTTCAATCCAAATCCTAACGGTGTCAGCAATGTTTTGACCACTCACAAAGTAAATGTTCACAACATCAAACATTTCACGATTGTCCAGAAGTAAATTTTCTCGCCGAGTCATTTTTGCGATGGTCTTGCAACCTGTCACTAATACACTAGTAAACATCTCAGGCTACTTGTGCAAAATGTTGTTACAGAATTATTAATATGTCTTTAGAGTTGTTGGTATTTCTGTAGCTCTGCCTACCCCACTCTGGGAATGAAGGCGTGATGTTATGTTATGTAAGAATTACTGTAAGATCAGTTTCTTTTTGAAAACGCTGATAGGTTTGGCCCGTGAGGTTACTTACTAAAAAAATCTTTCAACGATCACACTTTTAGTGGTTGTTGGACCGTATGCAAGGTTGTCGTGGATTGCTAGCAGGTTCTCTAATTTATCGCAGAAAATTTAATTACCGATTATGACTTCGCAACCAAATCTACGCAGAATTTCATTTCGCCGAATGATCATGTGTAATACTTATCAAAAGATTTCGTTTTGTTTCCAAACCTCATGGTTAGCAGCTGTATGTTTTATTTTTATAAAGTCACTTTTAAAAATGCCACCTATCGAGTACCTAGTGTTTACTTAAACTAATATACATCAATTTAAGATTTTGAAAAAGCTGCTACCTGTATCGAGTCTTTGATCAAATTTTGAAGATCAACAAAATCGACAATCATATAGGATTTTTTTAATTTGTAATGTTTTTTTTTCACTGCACTAGTGTTTTGAAATGTCTTTTACAAATATAAAAAAGTTGATTCTGGCACTCGCCAACCGCTGCCGCGGCACGCTCGCTTCGCTCGCTCGGCTTTGTGCACTGTTTAGTGTTTGCATTGTTATGTTCCGGTGTGAAATTACTAGCATAGTGGCATTCCATATTTGTCCTCTGAGTTAGTCTTATTATCGTGGTATTGAGATTGTAGTCTTGAGGATTCAAATGTCTATGTGTCTCAGACTCCATTTGCGCTCAGGTGACCTGTGTGCTCGTGTGCCTTCTCACTGTCGAAAAAAAACTTTAAAACTACCCGAATATATTAAATTTCCACAAAACTTTCCCACTTTTATTTACTATATTGCTAATCTCACAGAGATTTCATTAGATCCTTAGTCTTTGACAAAGACTATCTCCAGTAAAAATGTCTTTAATATTCTTAATTAAGTGCAGAACCATCGGGTCAGGTCAGGTATTTCAATTAGACAAATCTTTGATAGCAGCTCAAAGCAGCCGCAAACCTCAATGAGGCAAAAGGCCAAATCACAGACGTAATCCGGCGCGGGCTCCCGGCCAATTAGTCTGTTTTGCACATTTCCATTACAGTCCCAATACCGTTAGTCAAACCCTTACGAACTTCCGTTTGTGGGCAAAGTTTGGGATAGAACGGCCTATTGCGCGTTCCAGGATTAAATAAGATATAAAGCTTTGTAAAGGTCTAATCGTTAGTCGATAAATTTAATTAACGTACAGTCACCACCAATAATGTATTATACAATATTGCGCTTAAAAATATATATTTTTGAGTCCGATGTTGGATAACAATATATATTATTGCTGGTTACTGTATGTACTTTACCGACACGAAGCGTTTAGCCTAGTTGGTAGTGACTGCCGACTAAGTTAGCGGTCTTCGGTTTGATTCCCGGCATACGGAAATATTTGTGTGATGATTTGTATTTGACGAGTATTTGTTCCTGTCTTGGTTATTTTTTTGTATTTTTAGGTATGTACTATACGAGTATCTTAACTACCCATAGTTCAAACCAAGAGCTTAGGAGAAAAAAGTATTGTTACGTTAAAACTATTAATACATGTGGACCTTAAAATAACGATGGCTCTATTTTGGTCATACGGGGTAGTACGGGCATATTACAATATACAGGATTTTAGGTCAACTTTTTAACACGTTAATTTTGAAATAGCACTAGTTTAGATCTTTCAAAACTGTGAAGCTCAAAAGGTACGCATTAATTAACTCTATAAGCTTAAACATGCTCGCGTTCTCAACCTGCTCATCTCGCAGACTAAAATATGTAACGCTGAACCAGCCTCCAGCGATCCGTTACCAAATTAGGTTTACACTGCCGCCTATACGGGTCTGGATACGGCTGAATACCTTTAGTAATATTCAATGTACATTTAAGCTTGAACGTGGTGCCTAGTTCACAGGCCCGTGACATGTAATAATATCCCCGGAGACCAGTTTGTGCAGAAATTCCACAAATTGTTTGTCAAGTGCTACAGAATCCAACCGCTCCTCATTATGCGGGCTACTCTCCCCCGCAAAATGGTTTTGTACGAAAACGTATTGTTTTGTTTGAGAGCGTTTGTGCGAACGTTTGGAAGTTTATTCGTTCGCAATTATTCATCGCATCCTCCACGAGTTCCCTTTCAAATAATTTTTCGATTGGCTTTGTTATTAAAATAATGTCCCATCGTTACATCAGAGAGATAATGTGCGTTACGGTTTACTCACGCATTTTTCTATTGTCGAGTTCGAAACAAATGAAACAAATTAATGTTGGTGTCGCTTGATTTAATGGATTCACGAAAAATATTCGGTCAAACGAATTCCGGCCGATTTTGTTTTCTACCGCCAGATCAGAATTTCATTGGACTTTTGATTCCAACTATAATTGAAAGAAGAAAGTCGTAATGTACGTGAACTATTACCGAAAAAAAACAAATTGCCTTCGCGTAAATATGTCTTGCCGAAGTTACACTTTTCTATAAATTAACATGAATTCTCGCGTTAAAGTGTCTTATAAACGTTGATGTATCTCCGAGTGGATTCTGAACAATAAATTACAGAAGCTAGGCAGCGATCGCTGCGGATTAGATCCATATTTATTTTTGGACGAGCTACAATATCGGAGTCTCATGACGCAGTTTTAGCTTCATCGAAATCATTGCCTTTTTATGAACTGAATTTTATTAAACTACTTTGCTGTTCGAAGTATGCAAAAAATGCCGCAAACCTTTTACAAATTATAATTCTTTGAATATCTTTAATAACTAAACAAAACATGATAAAAAGCTTATAATCTGAATTAACGGTGTCTTGTCATAACGTAAACAGTGTGATTCTGATTACGATAACAAAGCATGATGAGCTATACAACAGCAGAATAAAGACTACGACCACGGAGGTTATATTCTATCAAAAATGTCGTACGTACTTTCTGCCGTGCTAACACAAATGGCAGTATCTAAGACAAAACTTCTGTAGCAAATGCAACCTTATTACCAAAAAGGTAGGATGGAATCTACTTTGGCAATTGAATTTGAAATGCTGCTTATTAGCTTAGGAGGGTAGTTTTGACGTAAACTGGCATAGACTTATCATTAGGTATCAATCTTTTACGTTAGCGATATGCATTTTATCCAGGTTCCCCCGTTCTACGAAAAACCTAAACCGATACACGACTTACAGAAAATAGCTTTGCTAGATTTATCGGAACCCTGTGAGAGAAATGTTTTCCTGAGTATTTCCCAGCGAGTTACTAGTAACGACTGAGGTTTTCCGGGAATCGACTGATCCTGAAATATTACGACGCAAAGATTGCCGCAATTGAAATTTATTGCAAGAGTGTTTTATTAATCCAGCCAATGTACTAAGTGATTTGATTTCTATGTTTTTACAGCAATGAGTAGGATGACAATAAATTGCGATATGAGTATATCATTTGGTACTACCAAAATTATAGTAGTAGGTTAAGCAAAATAATGACTGAAAAACTGAAATGTTCTATTATATTTTATTAATAAATATTGAATTGAATTGGGTTTAAGAAGTCCCGGGGCTTAGGGCTTAGGGCTTAGTCCTATTGGATACGATTTAAGTGTTGACTTGATCCTTTAAATGAATTCCGTCACTGGAATGAGAAAATAACTTGTTGTGACGTATATGAACTGCATTTCTACTATGATTTCTATTTAACTTTACAACATGGGAATGAAACTTAATTTAATAGATTAAAATGAATAACTACTTATTATAACCTATTTAGGAAATCACTCCGAGAAAAATCATGCCATAATGACATAGCCTAATAAGAGAAATAGTAACCTGTAATTCGAGCACGAACATTTCGATCATAATTCACGTTTTCGGATGGACTTTTCTAACCTGAATCTATCTGTTGCACCTTTTAAACAGACTCACGTTTCCATACATTGTTTTACGTCAACTATACATCCGAGTGGATTCCATAAAAAAATACAGAAGCTAGCCAGCGATCGCTGAGGATTAAATCTATGTTTTTTCTTGGACGAGCTACAATACCGGAGTCTCAAGACGCCGTTTCATCTTCATCGAGATCATTGCCTGATGTACTTGTAATGAACTGAATTTTAATAACGTACTCTGCTGGTCGAAGAATCAAAATAATGTCGCAAACCTTTTACAAATTAGAATTCTTTGAATACCTTTACGATAGGAAAGTCAACGTCAATGCCAGCATGCTATTAAACTTTAGTACTAAATACGGGCAAGGGGCGTTGATTCTAATTGTAATTCACAAATATCTTCGACGGTACGTTAGCGTTATTTACTCGAAAAAGAAAAAATCGTGCTCGAGTATGAGCCCCTAAATCCCTTATTTACTGTCAAGTGATAAATATATTTCGATTCAGAGGTAAGTTTCAACTTATTCATGTGCCTAAAACGAATAAACGAAGTAAAATTGAGACCTAACGACAGACTTGACCCTTTGGTTTTAAACCTAGCTTTCATATTAAATGACGGAAACATACCTGAAACAATCGGGCGTCACCTGTTTTTCTGAATTCTATCCACATAAGTTCGTATACATATATCTGTAGTATGTTGATTCTGTGTCGCTGCCAATAAATTGCGTGACGTAGGCAAGCGCACAGCTGAGTTCAATAACGTTCCCACGCTAATGGGGTTCACCTACAAATATTACAAAAAAACTGACTATTTTCCCTGTTTTAACGACATCTAATTAGACCGAAGACATGTTAAATCTTTGGAAATTAATTAATTTATAACACGGAAGCTTTTCCGAAAATACAGAAAAAAAGACTAATCCAATTCGACGTAAAACTTGATAACCTAGACGAGAAAACTATCTATAAGTAGTTAGATATCAAGTTTTTGCAGCGTGTGCTTTATAATTGGGCTATACTAAATTTGCTCTTGCCGATTTAATAAGCTAAATCGAATTGATTTAAGCTATTTTCTTTCTTTGTAAAGTAAATATGGATATGTATGGATTGTCCTTACTCATTTGATTCAGGGTTAGCTGGAAGAGATCCCATTTAGGGATAAGTTCGCCTTTGTACATTAATTTAGTATTATAATTGTAATATTTATATTTTTGTGCAATAAAGAGTTTACATACATACATACATAATATAGAACGAACAGAAAGAAGAAAAATATATTTATCAAACACAACTATAACTACAAAAATACAAAAAGCAGAACCGGATAGTAACCAAGAAAGAAACACTAAGCAAACAGTGTTACAAAGGGCCCTCTTAGCATTCTGCTTTAATACCAAAGAAGGTAGGTAACTGGAATGTAGTAGTCAAAGAATACTATACTCTATTGGTAACCACATAAAATTTAAAATGCTTATACTATAATATGCAGGTTAGGCGCTTTCTTTGGTATAACTCTGCAGCATTGTGCCGCGGCGACCGCGACGCTGATTCTCAGAGGGACCCTTATTAAAACGCAGAACGAACTAAACCTAAACAAGACATACAAGCCCTAACGAAATGAATAGTGACTAAAATTACAAACAAAAACCGTAAAATTATAAAGAAAAGCATAACTAGGGATCTTTAGACTTTAAAGGTCGTAGCGGAACCCACATGCAAAGCGTTGTATGTTCTTAGTTTAAGCAGCACGTAGATTAGGATAGGCTGAGTGTGCCGATATGACAAGAGCCAGCTGATTTTAGGTAGCCTAGTTAGCATAATTCATAGTATACCTCAAGCATAATTCGTAGTGTACCGTCAAGGACTTTAATTGTTACGCCACTATGGAACCCTGTCATAATGACAGCGTTTGTCATTAATGTTAGTTTTCTTTCATGTGGTTAACAGGGTTTCATAGTGGCTTAACAATAGCGAACGATCTTTGGAAAGTGCTATGAAAGAGGGGAATAACTGTAACTATACGCGAAATAATTATCATTTTTTTTTTCATAATATTATGAAGCTTTAAAACGTCATAGTTCAGACCCCCTGAAAAAACACTATACAATATCGACGACAGGAATGACGCCACAGCTGTTGTTCCATGTTTAAAATATACTAAGGGCCTTATAAAGTTTGCATTTATTTCATAAATTACTGTGTTTATCCAATATCGTTGAATTAAAATATTACGTAAATAAAATGAGGATGCCTAAACAAACAATCTAAACATTAAAAGAAGTTTTAAAATTTGAACAATTTATATAAAATCTTAATAAACGGGTCAAAACTTAGTGTATTGGGTTGTATGTTAAGAGGTACATAAATGAAAAAACTATTTCCTGAGTAAAGACGTAGTATTTTATATAAAACCGTGAAGTTTCCGGTCGGCATTTCTCGCAGCTGCATGCTCCACAATTCCACATTTCTTCGTTGTCAGAAGTGTCAGAACTGCCGCGCCACCTGAACTGAACATATGCAACTAAGCTGGAGAGTGCGGGGAGGCGGTTAAACTGCTGTTACCATTGTCAATAACGGTATCAGTGTGATTTCAAATAAATATACATGAGTTGACTAATTAGTTAATGTCCAAATCTGATACATAGAACATTTAGAATTAATGCGAATTTAGATGTTTTTGTGCATTTCAATGCCCGGCATTATTAGATTAGTCTGTTCTATCGGAATGGTCTGGTTAAAAATTGTTATCTACTTAACACACGAATTCAATGCTTTTGTTTAATTTCTAATAATTTATACGATCCCGTGAACAAGAAAACAATTCCCACAATTACCTCATTCCCAATAATAACAAAACTATTGTGGGAGCAGAAGCAATCTAGTTCCAGACAAATGATTTCCGTCTCCCTAATGCTTATACCTTGGGAGATTACTAGATTAAAAATACACATGGTATCAGAACATCAAAAGCCTACCCTAGGTACCTGAATATCTCAACATCGTTTTAATATCACTTATAATAATTATCTAGAACAAGCCCCATAATCTCCTCTCAATGTCTTTCATATGCAAATGTCGCATCGCAGCGTGAATTACATAACATGAATAGAGAGAATACCCTACTTGGAGCGTTCATTGACCTGTTTATACGTGGGCACCTACTTATTGCCTATGACGAGCAAGCGGAACCACTTAGGGCTCCATCGCCCCTTCCAAGTGTGCCCTACATAGGTAACATGTGCCTACGAAATGATAAAGAGGTATTGCGACCTGGCGAGGCGAATATAGAAATCGTGTTCACAACGCTGCTCGGAAACCTCACCGAAGATTGGAAACCCAGACTGGGTTGGGCCAACAGCACTTATATAAACAGGGGGGCAAAAAAAACATACGTTCATATCCACACTAAAATTAGAAATGGTTTTTATTTTTTATGCCATTAAAAAATTACAGGGTGCAAGTCTGCCTATTAACGACAGTCTAAAAATCGTTCGTACAACCTATCAAGACATCTCCAAATTAAATTTGAGCGTAAAAGGAAAAAGTATTTTAATAAACTAAAGTTGGTCTTAAATAAGAATTCTGGCTATAGCATACTAAAAACTATGAATGAATTGTTACAAGGCGAAGTATAGTTTGTTTAAAATTCGCAGGAAGGTATTTATTAATTAGGCACAATATGGTATTTTATCAGAATAACCTATCTGTTTATCTCTACTCTTTCTCAAGTTATTCCCGCACCGAAAACCCCGGGGTTTGGTTATGATATGTAATACAAAAGGCAGGCCAGCTCATAGATAATATCACTGCATGAATTGATTTTAAAGTTAGGTAGTCATTTTTCGACGGTGTCATTCAAAAATCACACCCCAGGTCAGGAATATTTCTACCGGCCTGTTTACTGATCGGATCAATGAAAATCAATCAATCAATTTAAGTATTATAGCGCCATGAAATAAATAATGAAACCACCAATCAGAACATACCATTGGATTTCGTAAAATATTAGGTGTGTTTTGTAAAAATAATAACACTTTATACTTTTATTGTCAAATGTCATTCGAACTTGGTTCGTTTTCTCGAGATTTTTTTTTTTCAACTATTCAAGATTAAATTACATCAGGGATGTCAAAACAAATTCATTTTTTATGCAGTTGACATTGTCATTTCAAATGTAAATTTATCTTGAGTGGCACAAGAATAGCTTCCAACTTACCTCAAATTTAAAAAGTTTGTTAAAAAACATACCTCGTACATACAACTACTTTACTTTTGAAATACTGCTTCAGTTTAGAGATTAAAGTGGTAAGTAAATTGCAAACACGATTTTGTCTTGGGTTGTACAAACATTTTCACATCAATAAGTATTCAAATCAGTGGTTAATTTACTGTTTGTGAAACCTTAAAAAGCGTAGAAGTCAACGTTCACTTAATTTCACGAGAAACCTAAGTAAAGGCAGGCACGTTTTCTGAAAACGTGTTACTTGCATCTTTCAACCAACTTTCGAGGTCGCTGAAATCTTGTGACGTTTTGAAGCGTTTATTCTTTGATTTCTTTTGTACCTACTCGTACATATAACACTACCTAAGAAATAAATTTTACTGAATGTACGTTAGTAATTTTTCGTTTTATTTCCTCGCAGTAGTTGTTCTAAGCACTATGTGGAAAGGGAAGTTTCTAACTACGTTTCGGCCCTCTCACATCGTCTTCATAAATTGCGTATTTTCCAATCTTAATAACAATGTACCACTAATTCAAGCTTGGAGGTAGTAAAGTAACAAATTTCGATGATGAATGATGTTACGAGATACTTCGGGGTTTAAATAAAAGGTGAAAATAAATTGAAAAATTAGGTTTTGTTTTTGTATGCGGACGAAGTAGGTACTCGTATCAGAGAAAATAAGCAAAGGAAGGATGGGCACGGGCTAGGTGGTAGTGACGGAGAAAATGAATTGTGTTTTTAATTCAATAGTAAGGATGTGGAATACGATATCAAAGATATCTTACGAGCTATTATAAAATTGCAGTTACTTTATTGTCTATAGATACCAAATGAATTAAAAAAATGTATGTATTAAGTCGACATTCTATCTCATTCCTAAATAAAATAAAATACTGACGATTTAAAAGATACGATATAAGTTATTACACTTTTTAGTGATATATTTATTTAAAAAAATACTGAGCTGCGATGTTTCTTTTTAACAGCCAAAAGACGCGCTAGAATACTAAATTTGAATGGGCCCGTGTGGACTACTGAATAATGTTCATTTTTCATTCCATGATAGAGCTCAACTTGCGTAACTAGTGTTTTACTCTTCAAGCTTTATTCTGCATCTAGGTATTTTTCCATTAAAATTTAAAACCCATACTCCGTAAGCCACTCCTTTTATGAATAGCCTACTACGAGTATCTCGCCCAACCCGCAACATTTTATACCCGGAGCGCAAATGACCTTAGCGACGTGCTTCATCTGTTCTTACATTCGGAGTCAAAATGAGTCCCATAGTTCCGAGATTTCTTCAGTTATTTTGACTTTACAGTGACATAAAATGTGAGTGCTCGTATCTTTTAGGGGTTTCGTACAAGTCTGTCGTAAAACTCCTTGCCTTAGATTTGTGCGGCAAGGGGATTAAAATGTACCACGACAATGTCCCGAGTATAGTCAAGTACTAACTTAAACCCGGTTTATTAAAGTAGAGAAAAATAATATAACGATTTCTTGTAAATGTGTCCTTACTTTTATGTGGAAAATTCTGTAAAAATCGATGGAAAATTAAGCTATTAGTTATAGCGAAATATACCAAGTTCCATCTCGTAATGTCGATTAATAAAGAAGATGAAATTAGCTACAGAAGCTAAAGATAACTAAATATAAATCCATAATTAATATTGTTTCTGCCAAGAAATGAAATCAAGTACCTATAACCGTCCGACACAACTTTGTGATATAAATGGTTCAATCATCTCCCTATTATGAGACTTCCATCTTGACAAATATTATCGCTCGTCCCGTCGTCCCAAATAGATAAAAGGAAAAGTTTCCGATTGCAGAGATTTTAGGATGTTGGTAGACCTGTGGTGGCAGCCGGGTTATTGGGATCACGATCAATACCCAAATGAGAGCGTGGACTCAAATGTGTACTGTGATCGTTGATATAATCTCTATTTGCACCGTATTTCCGTGCTAAAAGTAAAAGAAAAGCTGGACCGTTTATACATGAAGAATGTCCATCAATCAAAAATATCCGTTAGTTTTTTTTTTATTATTATTGCAATGCAACGCAACACACATTAACCCAATCAAACCATCAAGATTTTTTCTCTAATGTTAGACTTGAAACAAACAAAAAAAAACGCACGGAGAAATGCCTTTCAATGTAATCAAAATTGTACGTAATGATACGTTGAAAGGTGTTCGATAAAATAATACCACAAAATGATAATATGGATATTTTCTTTAGAATTATTTGATGAGTGTACCAACTATTAAATGTATGTTCACATTAAGCTCTTCTATATAAACAAGCGTATCCTCGAACGCCTTAAATTTTCTAAATAGTAAATTTCCGTCTCTAAACCTCTCCAATCAAGAAGTTGAAAATGAGCATTATATTTAACAATATACTATTCAGTCCCATTTCAACCAGGAAATTGCCATGTGAACGATGTTGCAAGGCAAGTTATGTATGTATGAATTCTTTTGTTGCCACAAAGCTGGCTTTGCCCTACTTGCCGTTCTTTGGCGCACCTCAAAGAAATACTTAGTTACTGTGAGGTTTCTATGCATTTTAATACGTTAGATTTCAATGTTACTATCTCTGCCTATTAGATTAGATTAGGTTCAGACATTGAGCAGAAGAATTTCTAGAATAAGATGAAATGCTAGTGGACGTGCTGTGCTCGAGGTCTAAGTTGTAACAACTAATCTAAACTAATTGAAAATGCATCCCCTAAAATGTTGTTTATACGCTCCGACTGGACAAGTTTAACTCACAGGTTAATAATTCGTTCATCGAGTTGAGAGTTGCTAAATGCATAGCGGCACTCTCTAAAGAATGAAACGCTTAGATTTTAGGTTGTATTTGTATGTAAATAATTAGATAAGTCCGCTTTTTTAGGTTATGCCGGATTATGTTGCGGTTTGCAGACGTCGTAAAAGATGCAGACTGGCTAAATGAATTTTTGAGGTCGTTTCAGCAGAGGGTGTTTTGCAGCGGTTCTTTGTAAAACTTGCGCGATGCTTTTAATATATAAAATGGTAGTGAGTTACTTAGCAAAATGCTATTCACCACGCACGAACTCAACTTTTCTAACTGTAATATGAAATGATGTCGACCTGACAACGACAGTTGACAGGTGACATTTCAGTGTACATGGCACAGCTTATTTGAAACGTAGTGATGTATTAGCGTGTTAACTTTGCAATGTATACCGAATTGTCACTTGTCATGTGTCATTGTCACGGTGGTGAATAGGGGGCTGGTTGCTCAGATTTTTGCAAATTCTTAAAAAATAAGTACCTAAGTGTTGTAGAGTTGTATTGAGGTAAAGGACAATGGGCAAATTTGTATGGGCACTGTCTCCCCCCCACCAACAGTAACGGGATGCATGTCTATATGTTTATAAGGACCCAAAAAAAGACAAAATACTTATTTTAGTAGCAAAATCAATGGGATTTTTTTAATGAAAACAAGGGCCAAATAAGGCAAATCATCCATATATGTGTTCATTTTCAAACAAATTCCATACGATACGATTATGGTTTTCCAAGAAAACCCCATACATCTGGTGATCGTCTCCATAGTAAAAATACATAATGTTGCTGAGATCTATTAAATGAGACATGTTTCATTTTTGTTGGTGGGGGGGGACATTTCTGCCCATGGTCCTTTATTCTGTAAAAGGGTTTGTGTTAGATTGTTCAACAAGGGACTAAAGTAAGCCATTACGACACGAGATATTTATCCACCCGAGCAAAGCGAGGTTGGATGAACTCCGAGTGTCATTATGGCTTTTTAGTCTAGAGTTAAACACTCTGCTTTTCTGCCCTGCTAAGCCAAAAAGCAGTATGTCAAATAAGTCTCCTGTAGCAATCAAAACCTTATTACTAACAAGAGAAGATTGAATCTACTATGGCAATTGAATCTGACATACTGTGTTTTAGCTTAGGAGGGCAGTTTTCACTTCGATTTCGAGAAAAATAAATCTTAAATAAAAATGTTACTATAAAAACTTAAATAACCGTTGAAAATTTGTTTATTAAATGTCAATTATAAAAACCGTCAATTTAAACACGTCTAAGGCGTGTCTAAGATTTTTGTAATAACTACCCTTTAAAAAAATACCATTAATTAGCGCTATCATTTTTACTCACAACCCGTCACTGTAATGCAGAACGAGATAGCAACAAGGTTGTTTTTGGGATTAGAACATTACAAATAATCCATAGACAACAGAGGCTGTATACCCAGCCCCAGGCTGCCCTCCACCGGCTCCACCACGCACTCGGACGTCACGGGCAATATTATCAAATCGCAACATGTATCTGGCTGTTTGTGATTTTCCAAGGCTATAAGGAAATTAAAAAGAAAAAGATTCCGTGTGGTTGCCGTGTTAGAATAGTGCCACTCCATGTCTTCCCGTGGATGTCGTAAGAGGCGACTAAGGGAATAAGGGCTTGTAGTACTGTTAGGCAATGGGCTTGCAACCTGTCACTAATATACTGGGAAATATCTCGGCCTGATTAAGCAAAATGTGGTTACAGAACTATCAAGACGTCTTTTTAGAGTAGTTGATATTTCTGTAGCTCTGCCTACTCCACTTTGGGAATGAAGGCGTGATGTTATGTATGTATGTATGTAAAAATAATTTGTACTCTAGTCCCTAGGGATTAAATGCATCACTTTAGTCCGCCTCTACATGGCTGTTATAGCATAGCATTTTTATACGTTTTTTTTGCACTAGTTTAACTATTTTTCTGTAACATTCCTGTTCATATCTTTAAATTTCTGTCCCCCTCTCATAATGGCCGTTTATTAAGTGTTAAAATAAATTGTCAAATTAAATTACCATAGAAAAAAACATAAAAGAGACCCATCTTGTTGCACAAGCGTTCATTAGCACTTATGTCCAATTAGGACACGTTGTATAACTTTCGTATTAAAGCCACTTTAAATATAGCCACACTAGGTCTAACTTTTCCCTGGCTGCTTTTCCGAATCCAAGTAGCTAGTTAAACGGGGTCATTATTTAGGTCGTTTGAAAACGTAACTAGGAAACTCTAGGATGTATAGCTAATTTATGCAAAGAGTTTGGTCTCGGCTCGTTCCGCTTTAAAACGCATGGCGTGAAACTTTACTACAAAAAGTGCGCTTAGCTTTTTCAGCAATTTGAGTCGAAATTATAAGAAATACTTATATTTTATTAATACCATATTATTTAATAAATTAATATCCTCGGCTATAGACTTTAAAAATTACGTCATCCTTTTTTTCCACGCTTTTTTAGGGGCAACACTTGTAATATGAATTGCTTCTAGTGCTTCACACACACATTTCATTGTGACAGTGGTATCGTACTTCAACGAATAAAGTTCATAGTGGCACCTACTCCTATAAAAGTGTAAATAAAATAACCAATTTTAACATTGCTAAATTTGAGATTTAACTTTGTAACTGTATTAACTTCTGACTTAAATAACATCAGTTTTAGCTACTTCTAGTTAACCAACTACCGGCTGAATTGCGAGCTCAACTAGTAACGACTTCGCACCGAACTGGTTTAATAAAACAAAGGCAAACACAGGTTGATTGGAAATGCTAGTGGTTATTTGGTAATGTTGGGTAGGTATGCACATTCTTTGTTTTAATGTATATATATTCCAAGACATATAGAAAAAACACAAATCAAATAGCCTATTCTTTGCAATTGAAACAAAATAAAATGTAAAACTAAAAAAGAAATATGTATGTTTGGCAGTGCAATCATAAAATGTATTCGCCCTAATAAATAGACACATGTATTTACATTTGTAATACCTAATAAATGTTTATTATAAAATAGTGTTTCGGTACTTTATTTAGTCAAAATATACGGAAAATAAAAGAACTAAATTTTAAAAAACCTCAATATTGACGATCTAATTTCCATTGGAAACCGCGTCATGAAATACGCAGGCAACATAAAGAAAGTTGGCGAATAAATCCCATCAGCTTGTTTCTCCCGTGGTTTTGCAACAATACGCGACACGCGCCCGGATTCCTCACCATTGTCAACATTGTGTCGGATCCCTTTTGGATAATACATTCGCGGCTTTGTTTCTGTTATTATCAAATTTTGCGTAATAGGTATGTTGTGTATTGGAAAATCGCCAGAAAACCTGACACGGAGTACATAAATGCAGGCAAATCTCTTGTTCTGTCGAGTCCGTGCGCGTTTATAAGTAAACACTATTTTGTACTGCCCACATAAAGTATCTGTCACGGAGCGCTGGTGCGAAAGAGACAAAGGCTCCTACTACTTACGCACAATTCAAATAGTTTGACTAAATCGCTAGAGTTGAGTAAAGCATCTGTCAATTTAATTAAGGATACAACAAAATAATATTGATTTATTCAAGACAAATTGCTCAAAGTAATTTAAAAAAATACAGTATTACCTAACGAAACCACCCCTTAGGTATACGTAGTAAAAACATACAAAAAAATAATAATTCAGTGCGTTGTTTACTCTGTGGACTAACCACCAAAATCAACCAACCTTCCTTCCTTTCCTTTTAAAAAAAAAACACTAAGGAACGTCTTAATCTCTGAGTGCGGCCGGTAGTCGTGAACGCGTAAATGGAGTGAACGTGGCCGCGTTTCCTGTCAAAACGTATGGAGTGATGAATCTCTACGTGGCTTTGCTTTTACTGTTGCGAATAAAAATCTCTTTAAAAACAAGAACTGGCAACAATATTTACTCAAAGCGATATTGTCAGACTTTGCGGTGTGTAAAAATTTACACCGGATTGGGAAACTGAAAGGAATATTTTTTCGGAGAGAGCGGTAGTTTAAAAATTGGAACTATGCGTAGGCAACTTTATGATAAAAGTTTTAAGCATAAATACCCTTTGACTAGCAAATAAAAACAGGGCAATAACCGGACATTCTAAGATTTGAATTAATGTTATGGGCGTAATGGTGTAAAATAAAAAATGTTTTGACGAGGCGTTTAGCTTAGTTTATAGTGACCCTGCCTACGAAGCTAGCGGTCCGGGGCTCGATTCCGGTATGGACAAATATTTGTGTGCGCTAATATTTGTGACAGAGCCTTGGATATCTCCTATGTATTTTCCTATATAGATAAGTATGTTTATCGTTTTGTATAGTAATCATAGTAAGCACCTATAACGCAGCGGGGGACTACGAATTAAATCTTTGATTTTCGTAGTAAAATTAAGAAACGGTAACTTTTAGTACTTAACTAGGTACAATTAATTTGAAAAATATCCGCGAATGAATAACTTTTAATTCAAACATTGAGAAAAAGAAAGATTAAAGGCACGAGACGCAAATAACTTTTCTGTCGTGCAAACACACGCTTTTTTGCCTTATTGCAAAGAAAATACTCGATGAAAGAATAATGTCCCATCAGAGTATATTTTTAAAGCTACTGTTTTATAGCAAAAATGAAGCAATAGAAGAACAAAAATGTTCTTTCGTTTTTAAAGCAAAAGATAAAATTGTAAAAAAACATGACATGGTCACGATTGAATTTCGAATTACTTTTCAACACTAGCGGATTAAGAGAAGTTTTACATGCAGATGTAAGTGACAAAGAAGGCCGTCGTCTAAAAAATCATTCCAAAAAGGCACGAAAATTAAAAAACGAATATAAGTTTATCGCATTTATCAGAAACAGCTTACTGGCTGCCAATAAAGGCTTCAAAAAACGGCAGCTTGAATTCCTGTTAGTGAAAATAAATACTGTACCAGTCCGTTATTGTAAATGTTAAAAAAGTTTCACCCTAGAATATTATATTAAAAGCCACGAAGACAAATTTTGTGAGTTTGTATTTATTCGACAGGTAATCTACGGAACCCTTTGTAAGGTACATTATTCCAAATAAACATCGGCTATTTTTTATTCGTTTAAGCCGGAGCGAAGGGAGAGCGGGACACTAGTGTTTAGAATTAAAAAAATCGGGAGTGAATAAATTGTTTACCACTTTTACATATAAAATAATAATAAAAAAAAACAAATCATTTATTCGTTAAATTAGGCACATAAGGGCTTTTTTATACGTCGGTAATATGCAGTGAATTAACTAGCGCTTCGGACAAGACCATCATTGCGGAGAAGAAACGCCGCAAGAAACTCCAGCAGAAGGTTATTGGATATGTCGCGTATCTCAGCCATCGCCTCTCTCAGCCTTGTGTTCGGGAAGGTGGCGATACGATCAACGACGCCGCCGTAAGAGACCTTTGAGTGAGCATATAAGCCGGATAGGTCTTGGGGTAGCTGTAAGACAGACATTCCTAGTGCGTTTCACACAACTGATTCCTAAAATAACAGTCTAGACGTGTTAGTCACAAAATAATTTAGAATCTATTGCCTCAGGAACTTAAGGATATACATACATACATAAAGTCACAGCTGTTTCCCAGAGGGGTAGGCGGAGACCACGTATTTCCACCTGCTACGATCCTGACAAATCTCTTTTGCTTCTTCCACATTCATACATCGACTCATGCATGCACGTTGGTTTCGGATACTTGTACAAGATTCGGGCCTTTTCCAGTATTTCTCCGATTTGATTTGACTTAAGGTATTTAGATGATAATCGAAGTCTCTCTTAAATTAATTAAATTTTGGCTGTTGGGGGGAATACTTGACTCTAACAGAAAATAACGCTTTAAACCCTAATATTTCATAAAGGGATCTCTCAATTGAAAAAGGTTTTGAAAGACCTATTCAACGACACCCAAACTATGGGGTAGACGAGAAAAAAAAAATACATCCCCACGTTACGTATAGGGCAGGTACAACAAAAATATTTTTTTACTAAGATTTTCTTTTACCGCTTTGTTGGCGTGACTAATATGTATATTCATGCCAAATTACAGCTTTCTAGTACTAAGAGTCTCTGAGTAAGGCTGCGGACGGATGGACAGACGGACGAACATTGCGAAACTATAAGGGTTCCTAGTTTGACTACGGAACCCTAAAAAGCTAATAGTAACAACAGCAACTATTTACAATTATTATATTATCACATGTTTAGGACGCTACAAATTGACAAAGCAATTGCAATGTTAGAAACTATCAAAATCTTTTATGCGGTTATGGGAAAATCGTTTTTTTTACAAATATTCTATATAATACATAAAGAAAAACAAGAACTCTAAACTCCTAAAGGTTTATTTACACTATACGTGTACTTACATCCATGTAAGTCACTTTACTCCACATAATTTGACTTTTCCTCTAGCAGATTCTGAGGCTAGGCTCAGACAGATCTTAGAAGATCTTGAAAGTTTCCATTTTTACATGATGCTGTGTGCAAAAAAGTCCCGAAACAAAACGTGCGCTTAACGAACCAACCTGAAGTCTCAGTGTTTGCTCATCAAAAACTATTCCAAAACGTGCTGATCAAGACAATCAAGCTTGTAAAGTTGCGAAGCCGGCGTCTGGCACCACGCCGCTGTGTGACTTGTCTAACTACTGAATAAACTTCTGATCGTAGCCGGGCACATTGTTACTGGTAAATAATATTTTGCATAATTTTCTGTGTCTTTGCAATGAGCCGGTAAATTTTACTAAAACTACTAGCACGGTCTGCACACTTTAAGTGCTTTGTCACTTTCACGTCATACTTGAACTCCTGTACTCATCTTTCAAAGGTGTGAATGGGTCCATAAAAACAGAAACGTTTGCAACGTTTGCATTTTGATTACGCCTACATCTGTCGAATGAGAACGTCGTCCATATATATATCCGTAAAATAGTGATCAAACGCAAAAAATTACTTCTTTTAAAATTGTAGGCACCTACCTAATAGGTTAGTCCCAATGAAGTCGACTTTTTTGGTGAAAATATTGTGGTCGCCGACTTCAAAAGGTAGGTGCCTACAATTTTTAAAGAAGTTTTCTTTTGCGTTTTTGTTATTTTATTTTATACTTTGTAGTGATTATTATAGGCTGTTCCGTAGTCCCACTTACTAGTTGATATGAAACTTTAAGTTTCAAGCGCGCCGCAAGCAACGCCGCCGGAAAGTCATAGTCATATTTCTACAAGTAAATATTCTTCGTTGTAGTCGCTCCACTATCTTAATCGTGATATCTGATCGCTACCCTTTAAATAGGTACCGTTGAGGTGTTCCGATGGCCATCTGAGGTCTTCATCATCAGTTCCACTTCCCCAAATGATACTTTCTGAATGCAAATGCTAGATTTGTTACTAAAAATACTAAAATCGCTATATGTTTGCCTACAATATTTCAGTTCTCTCAATTCCGCACTGATCCCTTTATCAGATTCAGATTTGGTGACAATGGGACCACCTCGGAAGTATAATCTATCAAACCAAAAAAAAAACCAAATCGGTCCACAATTAACGGAGTAATCGGTGAACATACAAAAGAAAACATACAATGGATCGTAGGACCTCCTCCTTTTTTTGAAGTCGTTTAAAAATTGATAATTCCTGCCGCCTATTACTCGTATTATAATCGAGAAATTTCGTGAGGATGTTTAAATGTTTTTGAACCAGCTAAACGAATTTGGGTGATATTTGGTTCATTTCTTGGATTAAAACATAAAATACTGTTTTTGTCTAACAAAAATTATGAAAAGGTACAACTGCTACTCGTAGTAGGTGCTATATTATACCTAATAATTTCCTATAATTTTTTGGACAGTAAACTACAAAACAATGTAGTTTTTCTACATAATTGGCAATATCAGTCCCATCCAAGGCCAACCATCAAGAGTCCTCGGAGATTCCTCCCCCCATTACTATCTTAATTCGGCGCGGACGTGCGGCGCGTGCGAGCACGTTAATACGGCGGACCCTCGGCGTCTTCATTACTCGCTCATATATAAATTAATTTGGAACTTGTAGAAGAAAATGGAAAAGTTGGATACTTTTTTAATCTTGCGATACAAAATGATCATTGAAATTGTTTGTGAGCCAAATTAGCACATTATATCTTTTGATGACTGAAGACAAAGAACAGTTTTAAATCTGCCGATTTAAAAAGCTTCAAATTTGAAATATGAATTATACACACTCTTAAAATCAAAAGTTGTCTCTCCTGTGGTCAATAGTTAAGAGCTTGTGTGCATATAATTTATGTTTTTATATGATAGGTCTAGAGCAGTCCTGACGGTGTTTTTGCGGGAATGGGCTTAGCCAGAAAATAAGGCCTTAAAAACGTTAACTTTCGGTATGTCCACAGGAAAGACGGTAACCTAAATCTGTGTATGACCCATATAATACCATTCGAAACATAAATTGACCTAGCCCCGAACTATAGGTAAGTTCTAGTTTTGTGTTATGTGCACAAGGACAAGGATATAATCGTACATTCTTATAAATAGGGAATTTATTATAAAAGAGAATTAATTCCATAGGAACCCAAGACTCGGGAACCAATATATTCATGCTCATCACACAAAATATTTGTTCTTACCGGGCATCGAACCGTGGAGCTTCGTAGGTAGGGTCTGGTATACTTATAATTCTGTAGTTGAATAGTGTTCACGAAAAAAGGACTTCACAATTTAACCCCTGACCAGAAGAACTGCGAGTAACGGGTTCAACACGTAAGGGTCGCGGGCGTCCTGTTGTTTATAACCTTCGATCGACTTTATACAAAAATAGCAACTGAAATACCCGTAGTTAATGTTATATGTACCTACTCGATAGTATTGTAATGCTATGCCAGATGCCTCTTGTAATCTAAAATATTTGCGATTGAAAAATGAACTCCTTAAAGATCACAATATTCAACCATAAACATTTTCTGAAGCATCCAAACATTGCCTGAACAATAGCGAGGAATAAAAGGCGAAATATCTTCGACATAACCTAAATAATATTCCTTTGATAGATTGAAACGGGAACAAGAAAAATGTACGAAATAAACTTTTTCACCCGGTGATTGAGTGGCGTTTGCTGAATGGCCTTTAAAATAAATCACTCACTATCCAAACTGATGAGTTTTTATTTAGACAGGTTTCGAATTTTTGTCCATTTTGTTGAGATGCATTGTTACCAATGCAAAATTAGAAACTAGTAAATATACAGCAATAAAATAGTTAAAAACGTCACTAATTAGGTGTCACCTAAGACCCTCATAATGACAGATTTAAAAGGTCTGATTTCCAAAGTGTCAAATAAATACTAGACTTTATTATTATATGCTTTTCAAAGAACTACAATTGATAATTAATTTGTTTTACAAAAATCATTTTTTTAAAAACCGAGCAAGAACATGTCGGACTATGCTCAGTGTAGGGTCCCGAAGCCGTTTAGTACTACAAACGTAAAAAACAAGAAGTAATAACTAATAACTAATTTTCTATTTATAGTAATTTAAATACTATTGGAATAATAGTAAAGCAGTCATTAGCGAAGGTTAAATCAATCTGTTCAGATTTAAAACGTTCGTTTTGTTTTAAATATGCAAAACATGAAGCGCAAGATGGCTGAGTCGGAGGAAAATGTCTGTGCCGATAATGTACCCGCAGGCGGTAAATGTGCAAAAGCTTTGCTATTGGCTGTGAAGACGCTTTATGCTAATTGTCTTATCTCTGTCGAATAAGGTATCTATAGTAGCACAATCAATATCAGATTGTTAACCAACGGCTGGCAAGTGACTTATAGAGAACGTGCATGAAAATCAGAATTGAGTTTCATTGATACGGTTTAGGAGAAAATGTAGAAAAAGATATATAGAATCAAAACCGAAGAAAACAATCTAAACATAAATGAAGTTTAAAACAATAAAAGTTCTTTTAATGTTTAGATTGTTTTCTTCAGCATTCTCATTTTATTTACTTAATATTTTAATTCAACGATATTGGCTTTACAAAAAAAATGCAAATTTCTTTATAAGGTCCTTATATTTAAAAAATGGAACAACAGCTGTGACGTCATTCCCGTCGTCGATTTTGAATATAGTGTTTTTGCAGCGGTTCTGAACTATGACTTTTAAAAGCATCATATGTTATGAAAAAAATACACGACAATTATTTCTCGTATGCAGTTATTCCTCTCTTTCATAGCACTTTCCAAAGAGCGTAAGAAAAAAAATATGGATGTGCCCTATTGCCCCCAAGATATTTAGGCTGCACGGACGCTAGCGAGTCTTGTGCGTCAATAGTTTGTAGAAAAGATTGATACTTTTTCTTTCGAGTAAAACACTCTACTTTGCATTTAAACTTATATGAAAGTACCTAAACAAAAAGGGTCTGTTGTTATCACGAATTACTTTTTAATATTGCCATTTAAAAATAATATGGTTCATTTTATTCACAGCATATTGAATTTTAAAAGAAAGCTAGATTTATTTAAGTAAGTATGACTTGCCTTCAAAATGATTCTCCTGATATCTCTAAATATGACCTTTTTATCCCGCTTAAATCCTTTCTTTCCGAACCGAAGAGATAAAAAGTAAAGTTTCGGCTTCGCTTTAAAAAGCAATATACTTTCAAGTTGAGACCAAGATGAACAAGACAAATTGAAAATTAATAAAAAGTATTTTTTCTCTCATATCCATTAACCAAAAAAGAAAAACGATAAAACGCAGCATTGCAAAGTTTATTATAACTTGTAAGAGAAAAACACGGAATGTGACATTAGGTTTTTGACATTAGCGTTTTGCATGAAACAATGTAAAAAACCTTCTACACTGTTAAATTAACGTTTTTTAGTATCAAACCGTTTATTTT
The DNA here is from genome assembly GCA_949316455.1 of Acleris holmiana. Classification (NCBI taxonomy): domain Eukaryota; kingdom Metazoa; phylum Arthropoda; class Insecta; order Lepidoptera; family Tortricidae; genus Acleris; species Acleris holmiana. The sequence goes on from OX438779.1 coordinate 13,003,633, forward strand.
AAACTAACAAACGATATTACAAAGAGATAATAACAATGACGTGATGATACAATAATATTATTGTATGTATATTTTGCAAGCTTTGTAGAATTTGTTAATTTTGCTCGGACTACGGTTTCAGTAACTTTGCTAGTTCGCTTATGTGAACGCTGGTTATTACGGGTTCACTAATTTGAAACGGTAATTTCCCAGCGCAATTTCAAATTAAATAATAACTCAGCCCAACATTTCACACAACTTATTATTAAATACATTTCCATTCCTATGCACAATATGGTTTCGTGCCGCTAGATTTATTCTGGGCAAATATTATCACTGATGGCACAATACATTTGTACCCGAATTTATAACTAAGCTGTTCAATTTAATCACTTATTTATCACCTAAAATCTACCTATACCGTTGCACCTTTAACTTCGAATCTTAGAAATAATCATTCATGCCACCAGCAGCCAGACGTTTAGCCGGCAGCTTAGTGTAGGTACCTACAGTAACTAATCTATTGGCACGGAACGCTGTGGAGAGGATAATCAATGCGATCCATTAGGAAGGAGCCGGCGACGGGTCGGATGTCACCCGGCATCAGGCTGGGGTACCTACAGTATGCCAGCTGAAATCTGTAAAGGTCCTGTATTATGAACTTAAACTCCAAGCTTGTCAGTTGCATCGACTAGAACTTGAATGGTTTAACAAGTGTGGGTACCATTGCCTGACAAACTTTTACAAATCGTTATTCCGGTACACGGATTTTCTCAAAAACCTTTTACCGTAACCTATTTTGAAATTGAGATGAAAGGATTCTAGGATTCTACCGCAATAATTGACATTGTTTTTATTAAGGAATTATCAAAACGGTACCACTAATGGAAAAGGAACGTACTTATAACAATGCGGGCACATTATGTGTGTCCCCTGAAACATGACGGTGTAAGAGTGTAGCCTATTGTATTATTTTCTCCGTTGAGCCGGGTGTCGAGGGCAAACACCCGTGAGGAGTGGCGGAGGCACTGTTTTGTTTGATTGCAAACGCGAGGCAATTGGGGAAAACGGACCTAAACGCACAACAATAAGGCTTCATCTACGTGTAGGCGAGCCCTTTTGCAATAGGGTATTTCTTCCAGCGTTTCAACCGCTTTGACTTCGGTGTCGCATTTTTAACCATTTCCCTGTACGAGTAGGATAACCATTTTCGGTTATTTTCTAGGAGTCCAGGCATTCTTCAAAATAACCGAAAATGGTTATCCTACTCGTACAGGGAAATGGTTAAAAATGCGACACCGAAGTCAAAGCGGTTGAAACGCTGGAAGAAATACCCAATAACGTTTCAACACGTTTTAAATGAAATTGAGTTTGAGTTCTTTGCGAATTGATGCTTTGATGTTAATCGATCACATGTTGATGGGAAGGTGTGATGTCGTTGGATTTTTTATGTGGGTTCGATTAAATATGTGACGTTTAACAAGGAGCAATGTAGTATGTCCACAATATGTCCACTTCATTGTTTTGGGATCAACACAGCCGGTGATATTACTAGCAAAGAGAAGTTCTACCTTAGTCCTTGAATTGGCAAATATTATCATTCGAAATGTCCATAAATAAGCCCAGTTACAACCAATCAGCCTGTTCCCATTTGCCTTCTTAACAATATAATATACTCGCTAGTTTTATATAAAACTCATAGAAGTTGAGTTAAAGTTGATTTTAAAATACAGTTGTATTTTGAGTTACTACTGTTTTGATCTAGCAGTGCGATATGTAATAGTGTTGTCACTACGCCCTAAAATTTATTGCTTAACTACATTATTTTTTAAGCACATGATACAAGGTTGCAAATATAGTTATTGGGTTTTATACGGGTAAGGAATTTTAACGGCGGGACTGACGGAGTGTGAAACGAAGCGCAGCATCATCAGCTATCTTTGATCAGCTTCCTGCATTAAACTAAATAGCATCTCAAAGCGGATAGTTAATTTTATTTGATATGATAACGAGATTCAAATATAACAAAAGATGCTCGGAAACCTTTAAAATTATCATAAATACTTTACTTTTGAGATAGTGATGAACTCATTAAAACAAAAAAACATGAATAATTGTTATGTTTCTCGTAATATAAAATTTATAAAGTAAGTATCCATTGCAGCATTGGCAGTCGTGGCGTTTATTTCCAAGAATTATATAAAAATAAACGCCGCTCTAATGAAATTAGTCCAAACTCCACTCGATATTTATGGGATCAATAAATTACTAGATATCTTTCAATAAACGGGACATAAAACTGGCTTAACTAGAAGTGGACTTTGATATTGGGAAAAAAACAAACTGCCAAACAGCTTCCAACACAAACTTAGGCAAATGGGGCAGCAAAGTAGGGCAGTGGGGAGATTGAACTATCGCTGCCATAAATCAGCTGTTGCAATGGACGCGATTTATTACGAATTTATTTATGCGTAATCTAATAATGTCTGGGAAATTATGTTCTAATAAGAGACACAAGTTTCGCTAGAATATAAATTGGAACAAAGTCTAAAGAAAGATGTTGATATACTTGAGCTTTTACTGGAGCATTCTAGTGAATGTTTTCAAGACTAAGTACCAACTTCACTATACGATGTTAAATTTAATCAATGTTGATCGACTGTTAATTCATACATTTTGACAACTGTTAACGCTCTAATCATCTGTTAAGTGGTTAACATTGTATGGTGAAGTTGGTACTAAAGGGGGAAAATCATAAACCATACGACGCATTAGCCTAGTTGGTAGTGACCCTGCCTATGAGGCCAGCGGTTCCGGGTTCAATTCTCGGTATGATCAAATGTTTGTGTGATGAGGATGTTTTCCCTGTATTAAAGTATTTATTTCTCTATATAAGTATTTTCATCAGAAACAGTGAACCAGTGAAAAAATCTTTAAAAATAAAACTGAATTACTTCATTCATCCGTTTGGGAGCTACGATGCTACCGACAGACTCACAGATACACACCTTTGACTTATAACACCCTTTTGCATTTGGGGTTAAAAAGGAGAACAAATCCTAAGGTCCTTTTAAAACCTATTGCACTGTGCATGCCTACGAAGATTCAGGAAAAAAAACTCGTGCTCGTCGCACAAGTATCTGCCTTTACTGGGATTTGAACCCGGGACCACTAGCTTCAAAGGCAGGGCCACTACGGTCGTCGTCTACCAACTATAAAGAGATGTATCTACTTTTGGGCCGTATTGCGATGCAATAGGGTAACAAAGTGGATACTTCACTTTGTAATCGAGTGTAAGTCAAAAATAATATATTTGCTTCTGTGTCAGGGTTCCATAGTAGCCCAACAATTAAAGTTATTGAGTGTACAAGCGCCGCATCATAATTTGATTGCCTAAAGTTGCTAAACCGTTAGCTTAATATCATTCATTAAAAACTAGTTTAGCTTTGGAATATGATCCATAAACCTAGTCTCCAGTTAATTGAGTTTTAGTAAGCTGACGCCAAGCCTATTAAACTTTTGATCGCCCAGGACTTAAAAATGGAGGTAAATTTTGAGCTTAAACACTAGACTTTAGACTGTTACTGGAAGCCTGGTTTGTGTTTCCCAACATTAATTAATTTAGGTTTAGAGCAACAGAGCTTCTTGAGTGGTTCTTGATTACGTTTGAACCAGATTGAACTGGAAAGGGTTTAATAAAATTCAGGGTTGTTTCAGTCATCAAAATTGCTTTAGTTTCTGGTATTAGGTACATGCAGGAAACTGTAACGGCGAGAAAAGGTTTTTTATTTGCTTGCCTTTATGTAGATGATTAAATTAAATTATTAGGAGACGTGGGAGACGAACGTCGCTTGGGTTAAATAAAACCGAGATTTACCGAAGGACTCGACAGGTCGATTTGTTGGCCCGAAAAACCCCCATTCCACAATTTTCATCAATATTATTAGATCCGTTTTCAAGAACGCGATTCCATATAAACAAATGACCAAATACATAAATATTGCTTGTTAAGTATTAATAGTACTTGGTTGTCTGTCGTTGTCTCTCTGTCTCATCCTGATAGTATATTGTTATGCCCGAGAGACTGAGAAAGCGATAGGCAACCGAGTACTATGTCATATGCGGATGTGTTGCAGGATTCAATGCGTTGGCGCACTAACGGAGACTGCAGACAGTATCATAACAATTATAGGCAATATCGGTCAGCGACACGCCCCGTGTTATGTAAAGGCGAACCAATAGATACATAATTATACGTCTGTCTTGGTGTTACGACGTCGTTCCGCAGTAATTGTCCCTGAAATTTAATTGCGAAGAACGGAAATGCCATTTGCATATCGGAAATGTAGGCTATATAATATTCATGAAGCGCTACAAAAATTTACGTTTTGGGTGTATAAAGTTTATTAGTCTAAAGCTGCCACACATAGTATCGTCCATACTAAGATTACGAGTATAATTGGGAAATTAACTGTTTTCTATGGCATCCATGAGACAAACTAGCACACAGGCCACCTGATTCTCGAAGCTACAACTGAAAGATTGCAATCCTAAGACCGCAAATGTGTTGGCAGCCCTGAGGACCAAGACGAAATTCCTCTATGCTTTGAGTAATAAATTCACCGGTCGTCTTATCCCTACACCTATATTGGCGGTATGTTAAAAAATAAGATAGTGGTGTTTTTTTATTTTAAGGAGAAGGCACACGAGCACTCAGGCCATCCTGATGGTAAGTGTAATCTGAGACCCATAGACATTTAAATTCTCATGACTATAATCTTAAGACCTCAAATGCGTTGCCAACCCTGAAAACCACGATGGAATGCCTCTGGATGTGTCTGTCTCTGACGCTTTCACAGCTAAACCACGAAACCGATTTTAATTAAATTTTGCAAGGAGATAACTTGAACCCCCGGGAACGACAGGGTACTTTTTATGCGAAATAATTAGACAATGCCCAAGGGAATAGCAATTAAAGACGTCTACGCTGACGGAGTCGTGTCGAACAGCTAGTAATATTATATTATAAATATACTAGCGACCCGCCCTCGCTTCGCTCCGGATTAAAGTATTTTACATATAAACCTTCCTCTTCAATCACTCTATCTAGTAAAAAAAAACCGCATCAAAATCCGTTGCGTAGTTTTAAAGATTTAAGCATACATAGGGATATAGGGACAGAAAAAGCGACTTTGTTTTATACTATGTAGTGATAACTGGGAGGTTTTTCACAGCATGACTTGAAATGGGTGGTGTAGTTGTAGAGGGTTTTAGATATAGATATGTAGAGTCTTATCCGCTTCCGTTTCTTCGCCGGAACATTACACAGCTCTCTGGAGAACTCAAACAGAACTTGTAGGTGGAGGCAAGTATGACTAAATAACAAACATGGCGATAAAACTAAAATAACAGTAAGAGAATTCAAGATTTTGAAAGTTGTCTTACCTACCTAGGTTGATAGGTTTAAATTGGGTACTCTTCGACAATCACAAAAAATCTAGTTAATGTTTTACAGATTTGAAAGAGAGATTTATAAAACGACTCGCAAAGCAAAACAACCCGAAGTATCAACATCACGTTGAAACAACAAGCCAATGGCTGTTTGGAAGGTCAATATTGAAATAGTCAAATACAATAGGGAAACGTTCGCCCGCGCGTGACGAATACCAAGCGGATGGTGCGTTACTGAAGCACTGATACAAAAACGGTGTAAAAAATAAAACAAAAAAAAGTATCTCACACAAATTGACCTTGTCCCAAAGTAAAGTCTGGGCTCGTGATAGACGATAAACATACTTACACAACGTGTTACAAAATAATCCGTAAAAAATAAATTACGAAAGTAGTGTCAACATGTTAAACCTAAGATACTGAACTGACGTTATTTAATAAGGGTTGACACTACTTTTGTAATTTCTTTTTTACGGATTATTTTGTAACATGTTGTATAGAGAAATTTGGGATAAAAGTACCCTATGTCCTTCTTCTGTCTACGGGAATTAAACCGGTTCAGCGGTTTATCCGTGAAAGCGGAATAAACAGACAGACAGTGAGGTACTTTCATATTTATAATATATGTATATGGATACATACTTAAATATAAAGAAATCTTCCAAGACTCAGGAATAAAAGCTCTAAGCTCTCGGGTATCATCAAATTTTTGGCAATACCGGGATTCGAATCCAGATCCGCTAGCTTCGTAGGCAGCCATCATGTTTCATGAAATTATGCATTGTGTTGTTATGCTAATTGTTGTATTATTGGTTATTATACAGATCGAAATAATACAATTCGTTTTATGCTAAATAATGCATCATGCAGTTTGTCATGTAAATTACACACCCAAACAAATAGATGCAGTTAATGCGTCCGACAGTGTATTTTAAGGTAGTATTTATTTAATTTACACCTATATATAGGTAGACACACCCGAAATAAATGTTTTAGGGTTCCGTAGTCAAAATAGAAACCCTTATAGTTTCGTCACGTCCGTCCGAAACATCTTAAATGTAAGCGCATATAACGAATTTAAAAGGGAAAACTATCACATCTAAGTATACGTCATTAGTTCTTGAGATACAGGTGATTAAAGTGTTTATACCTACTAAAATCATCTAAGACGGCACCAAATGACTTTAAATGGAAAATTAGTTATTACTTGTTGTTTTTTATGTCTGTAGTACTTAACGGCTTCGGAACCCTACACTGAACATGGTCCGACATGCTCTTGCCCGGTTTTTTCATTTTATTTCAACTGCTCGCAAATTTCGATGGTCAATTCACTTCCACATACTTACTCTTTTATTTATAAACGCAAAATAGCTAAAGTATGCTTAAGAAACCTTTATGCCCTTATCGGTCATTGTGACATTTGCATCTGACAGAAAGTGACCAAGCATACTCTGGAGCATACTTCAAGAAGCTTATATCATAATATGACACTGGAGATTGCACGGCAAACATCGCCTTGAAGCCATGAAAAGTGAGATTGAATGACGTCGCTTATATTATTGTCCCTTTCTTTACGATAAAAAAGGGACAAAACATAACCGACGTATTTTTTCGGATGCTTTTCTTGGTTTTCGTTGTTCGCAGTTGCAATGTCCAGTGTCTTATATAAGCTTCTTGGCATACATTAACATTGACGTTGGCAGAATCATCGACAGTCTCGGTGGAGCCATAAACTACAAAAAGGGTAAGGTCCAAAAAGTTGGGCACGCTATCGCACGCAATTAAATTTCCTATGAAACTTTTCCGTTGTGCCACGAAAATTAGCCATACATTTGTAAGGATACTTTTGTCGCACAACGGAACTTATTCGCGTTCGTTGTTTGTATGGTGAAGTACGCTATGGTCCAACTTTTTGGTCCTTGGCCAAAATTGAATTGATGGAACTAAAGAAGGATGACAGGGCTTTTTACCGAACAATTAATTGTCCTCGCGTTTGATGTTATCCATGGACTTATTTTATTTCTCAAATCACTTGACATCATGGTAAAATGACCCCTAACAGGTGTGAAGCCATCAATTAAAAATTAAAATTAGAATAAGAACTTAAGTAAGGTTCGTAGTGTTAGCTAGCTATGCTGGTATAAACATGGACATGAACATGAACAACATTCCAGCTAAGCGCATAAAACTTCAGTACCAAGCTTTAAAATGAAACTACAAATGTGCGATCTAATAAAATGAACTGACGACGGTACGGTAGCTATATTTTAGTACCTTGTCGCAGCTATTGTTATACTACGTTCAAACCACTCTCACTTCAATACGTTACTGGGGTTACCATGACATGACTAAACAATCCAGTTTACGGTGAGAGAAAGAGACAGAGCTATTTAATTAATACAGCTCTGTCCCTTACACTTATCCTAAACTGAAATGCTTAGGCAGGTCATGGTAACCCACCCAGGTACTAAAATGTCAGGTACTTCTGAGTTCAACTGTACAGATCGTACGATAGGGATAGGGAGTCTAAATTAAAATTATTATACATTTTCTTATTTATTTATTTATTTTAAGTGGTTCTTCTGTAAAACGTAAACCGACTCGCAGGTCCCAAGATACAGGCTCAGCCTAGTTTGGGGTCCACTGGATATTGTACCTTATGTGTAAACCAATAAATTTATTCTTATTCTTACCTATGTTATGAGTATGAGATAGGAAGTTTTGGGCGTGGCAAAGACTTTCGGGTTAACCATTTAGATCATAAATGGCATGCTATGCTAACAGGAAGAGGTATAGAGTGTATACTGTATATGTACCTACCTAAATACCTACATAATGGATGTTCCAGATCTTGAGCGGTGTATTGTTTCACGTGTATTGGTGAAATTGCATATCTAATGAACAGGATAAATTCCAAAGTCAAAAGTTAATACAATACAATACAATACAAATACTCTTTATTGAACACCAAAAATTAAAGAAAAAAAAAACAGAACATGGAACAGTACATTTAAATCATAGGTATACAACAGGCGGTCTTACCGCTAAATAGCGATCTCTTCCAGACAACCTTGTAAGAGAAATAACTGAGAACACAAATTCATGGCAGGCGGTGTAAACTAATTCGTTTAGAACTCAAACTAAATAACTACAAGAACAATTAAATGATTTCAATTTTGAAATTAGAACTATTTATAAATAGACTAAATATAAATACATAAAATAAAAAAAAAAACATACTAAATACATTATAATTATACATCTATATTATATATTCATACATACATCCTCCAAAACAGCCAAACAATGACAACAGACGAAGCATGAGATAGAACAAAGAAAAAAGTAAAGGAAATAATAGAAAAACTACGGAAGTGATAGAAAATGATCCTTTAGCTTGCTTTTAAAAGTGGCAACAGACTTAGCACGTCGTACCTCCACAGGCAAAGCATTCCATAACCTTATCGCCTTGATGGTAAAATAATTTGTGTAAAATTTAGAGGAAGAAAAAGGAACTGACAGGAGAAGGTTAATACTTAATTCCTTTGGTTTTTTTTATGTTCATTTGAATCAAGAACTTAAATGCAATTATTGCTGAAAACTATTTGAACTTTGAGCAATCAAAAACTATCTATTTAAAGTTATCGATCTTAACCTGTTTACGGAGTGAAATTTTGCTGACTAATTATTTCGTAAGTCAGAATAAACTTCTTTTTTTTTATTGAATAAAGGTAGGTTCATGACGTATTATTGTTATAATACGTAATGAACTCTGATAAAGGAAAATAACTTTTAGAGACAAACAATTGTACAGTTGTGCCGGGCATTCAATGAAACAATTTTCAAAACCATAATGAGAATATATTAAGTTTCTTAGATTGAATAATTTACATGATCTCTCCAGTTCTTATACTACTGTACAACAATAATAATTGTCAAATTAATATATATTTACCAGTTGATATTTCAGATCTCGAGTAGCCTTTGTTGCAGTCTTTCAAGACGGTCGAATATTAAAAGTAACCCTATTATTTGGTCAATCTAGCTGTAGACAAACATTATGATTAATTCATAATATAGCACAAACTTTGATAAATAGGTAAGATTAATGTTATAATAAACTTGTTCAGAATATTCGCATTGACAATCATCATAGTTCCTATTTTAGATGTCCTATTCTACAAATTACCTAAACAAGTTAAAAAGTACACATACCGCTCTTAATTACATACTTATTTCAAATCTTATATTTACAAACAATAATCATATTCGATAATTTTTGACTCCTGCTATACAAAACACTTGCAACCCTACTAAAACAGGAATATTCCATATGGAAGTCACCATTAATAATTACACAATGTTAACTAACCTAATAGTTATAGACAACCTAAAACAGACATAAGATGGTGGATTCACAGTTCAATATAGGTGGTATGAAACTTACAATATACCTATAAGTTTTACTAATGAATTAACACAACTTTTATTTAATATATTATTTAAGAAAAAAAAAAGTAAGCTCAGGATTAGTGAATAATTAAGCTAACGCTGCTATCATTAACTGTTTAACTATTGACTCCTGATAGTATCGGGTATACATAAATACCTCGGCTTATTCTGGAACAATTTAAAAACATCTGACTCTACTTATTTGAATTAAAACCTAGATTTTCCACCGGACTTGTTTCACACTTCATTAAACTTCTGATCTATAGTATTAATGATATCTGATACGTCAATACACCAACCAGATCTAGACTGTACTGTGTAATAAAACTAAGGAGGACTAAAAATCCAAAATAATCTAATGCGGGCCTTCCATCAGGGCTCATCTTAGAATGAATCTGTACTATTTCAGTCATCGTTGCACACACACCCAGAGCTTTTTCGTTGAAGACTTCATGTTACAGTAGTCGCGCTAATGATTGGCAAGAATTAGATATTTGCTCAAAACGTTTGAGCTCGCTGTACCTGACATAAATATTGGTGTTCGGCATAAGTTCTACGAGCCCGGTCATATGAGCCTGATACTTCAGAGTCCATTTTGTATATTCTGGTGGTAGAGCAAACTGCTGTGTGGAATTGGGATGCCTTCTGGAATCTCTTTAGAGGGTTCTTCCTGGTGGTTTAGTGACATAATTGCTCGATTGATTCCCGCTGCTAGAATTTCGTCTTTCAGGTTGTGCAGTTTGTCTTTTTTCAACAACTGACGATACTTCTTGTGTAACGTTGCTAGAAGAAGGTTCGTGACTTGCTGAATTTTCCGACTTCTTAATTTTTTCGTTATTGATAAACTTTTGATATGACTTAGCAGTTTCGAGGAGAAAATTCCGTAAATTATTGAATTTATTCACATTATTTTGAAAATTGGAGATAACTTGGGTGTAGATGATAATAAATTGTTCTATCTTTTGTTGCTCTTTCGCCAATTTCGATAGAAAGTTTTGCGCAGTCGATCTGTCTACTGAATAATTTTCAGTCTGTTTAGTCTCATTTACTGCCTCATGTGCTTCGTCTACTGACATTTCATAGCTGAAAGGTGTTTTATGATCTGTATCAGGTCCAGAATCTAATACTGCACTGTGATTTGGTGACAAAGGTTCTTGCATGCTTAAGATTGTTTGACTTCTAATGTTATTTACTCTCGTTTCATGAATAGCAGATCTGACAGTATCATCTTGAAGGCGTCGTTTCCTCGTCAGATTTGTTTCATCAGATCGATCAACTTGCTGAGTCTGCGTACCTGGATATTGATCTACATTTTGATCGACACATGGGGATTCAGTACGCAGTGATTGGTAGGATGTACTGTTGCTTGCTGTAGGCTTGCTCTGTTCCTTGAAAATCCTATTTTTAATTGCTTTAATGTCGTGCTCTTTCCACGGATAGTTTTTAAAAGCAGTTAATGTTGCTTGATTCATTGAGATTGGAGCTCTCGACGAAATGGATGACGGCGTTGTCTGTTTGACTTCTTGAAGGGATGGGCTTCCTCTATTGTTTGTGGGCAAAATAGAAACGTAGGCAGGACATTGTGATTGTTGATCATCTTGTTGACTGACTGTCTTCTGTGTTTGATGTTGGATTTCCGGAGGTGGGTGAAACTGACTTGATACGTTCGTTGGATTGTTATTGAAGGATAGTCTGATAGGTTGATTCTGCGTAAGTTCAATGATCGGACGACTTTCGGAACGAAGTCTAGGATCGAGCCTGTGTTCTGTGGGTTTTGGAGGTAACACTTGTCCACGTGTTTGCTGTAAGTGTTCTTGTGGAGCTACTAAATTTTGCTGTACATCTTCACAGACAAAGACAGGATGCTGATGATGTTTTGGAATGTTTTGAGGAGCTGTGACACTAGCGGTGGTGTAAATAACTTTTGGTTCAGTAACAGGTACTGCATTTATTCTTGCTGCTTGCTGGGTTTCTTGAAAGTTAATCGGCATGCCTCCAACCGGAGTACAATTGGTCTTATTCGTAATTGATGGTCCTTGGTGTCCCGAATTTTGAATATTGGCTGGTGATGGTTGTTGCGTGATTAATACAGGCCTTGATGGAGGCATTGGTAATGGCTTGGTTGGATCTATTAGATTTGAAGGCTTTTGCGATGTAATAGCTACATTTTTCCTAAGATTTTCAACCTTATCAGCAACGCGTGGTTTTTTTTTGTTAGAAGGTGTAGTAAGAGTTATTGGAACATCAGTTACTCGTAATTTTTGATTATTATGTTGATTAGGCTGAGTAGTCTGCTCGACTGGAGATGGAAGCTTCGGTGCACCTGTCAAATTACTAGCAAGTTGATTTTGGCTTCCATTAGTTTCTCTGGGCTGCTCCTGCTGCGGGTGACCTTTACTATTGATGACTTCAGTATACTTACCTAACTCTATTACAGGTAAGCTTGGATCTGATTCTCTGGGTTTATGAATGTTTTGTTTACTAGACTGAAAGCTCCCTTCAGTACTCTTAACACCGTTGGCTGCTGCAGTGCTTTGAGTAGTTGACATGGCAGTTTCGGTTGTAGGCCAACTTACTCGTTTTAAAAGAAAATGTTTCTTCGATTCGTTAGGTAATCTTTCATTCGTATCTTTCAGCGCTGATTTTCGAGGACTCTGATAGGGCTTTCCTGTCCTCTCAGATTTATTTTTAGACTTTAACGATTGTTTCTGGTTGCTCCCACCTGATTCTTGATCCTTCAGAACTTTTTGTTGTTTGCTTGAATTTTCTTGAACCAAAAGCCGATGATTATTTTCCTTAAATATCCAACACTCTGCATTGTCGTAAGTATCTGAAAATTACCCGTGAATTCTCATAATTTTTGAGGTAATTCAAAAAATAAAATGCAAATATACAAAGCACACAACTAATTTATTGATTCAAACTTACCTGTTTGATATTTCAATTCAGCCAAACAAAACTTCCACTCATTTTTGTGTTTATCTTTTTCCTTAACACGTTCTCTCGTTACGATAGGATTTTCGCGCTTTGGGTATGCAACAACCACCTTCTTATCTGTAAATTTATGTATCGCCCAATGGTACGGTACACATACGTAGTAATCAATTGTTTTAAATGGTTTATGTACAAAATGAACCACATAGAATTGGCTCTCGTTAATTTTTTGATTGGGCATCTGGAACAAATAAGAAACGCTTAAATAAATATTATTAATCGACCATAAGTTATACGACTCGTTATCATATCAGCCGCATCCAATAGACACATCAACAAAAACTATTACTTACCTATAAAACATGCAAATCATCACAACAATTGTTATCTTACATGAAAATTTCATTCAACACTTAAATAATTTCCAATGTTACACAAATATTTTTACCTTTTTTTTATTAACAAATTCTCTTATCTCCGTTAATCAACTCACCGTTATTCCCTTATCACCGCTTTTACTTTGGGCTGATGCGTAAGCTGCAAAAAATAACAGCGACTGACTACAAAGTCGCGGGCAAACGGCTTTTTTATACTCGGATAAAGCTATTGCATCATCTTATTTGAACTTATTACGTAACGGGGCACAGCCACGTCAGCAAGATTATTGCTCTTATCAAATTTCGACGTCACCAACAATTTTGGAACAGTGCTGATTAACAATAACATTATTCATTACAGTACAGAGATAATGATGAACAAGTTTATACAAATTACCGCTTGATTTATTCTGTTTTATCATGTAACCGAATGCTCACGATGTTTTAGTAATTGTGTACTAAAGTATTTTATCGCATATGTATTGAAGTTCTCAATGAAAAAATTTAATTAACATATAAGAGAGTATTATCACATGAGTAAACAATTAAAGCCACACTTTGACCTAGGTTAAGATTTATCAAGGAAAACATATTTGTTTCTTCCGGTCGAATAATTGTTTTATAGTGGATGCACCTGACTAGCTGAGTCACTGGTGCATCATATAACTGACCAAAGGTGATGCAGTTTTACACGCCTGATAACACGAAGCGCGTCTCCTTATATTATTTATAGATCATAATGAACGCCAATGGTAAAAGGGGTATCTTCGAGATGCACAAATGCATTTCCACTCCGATAAATTGTCTTGACGTATCACCTAAGATAGTGCAGATAGTGAGGTAACGTGGCATTGCACTTACAACTTTGAGTTGGGGTAGGTTATGATCACCTTCTACCTTCTACGCTGACGTCATGCAAGCTCCAATCTGAATTGTTGGCTACGCTTATTCAGGTATGAATGAAAGAAAATATTGATCAAAGATCAATTGATGAGCTCGTCGAAAGTTTGTGGAGAAAATGTTAAAATTTTCCGGAAGTATAGAGCCTTTTCAAATGTCGCACTGTAGCTACATATATGACTTCACTTTGTTCAGTATTTTTGTTTTGAAGTAAAAAAGCTTATAGATTTGATAATTTATCATAGATTATCTTCTTAAGTCCAATGAAATTCGTTATTTGGAATCTATTTTAATTTACAAATAACCAACGAAGACATCTTTCTCAACTTTTCACTTTCGTCAGGTTTAAAAGCGACAAATGTCTCCTTCAACAGCATCGACTAGTTATTTATAATTCATATTTTTTCAGTCATTAGATCAAATTACGTCCTGTTATTTCTCTATAATTGAAAAATATTAACCTTCATTACAGAATAATAGAGAGCCTACTAAATTTACATCAACATCAACATGCTTGTTTGTGATAAGTAATAAATGATAATACACGAAAAAAATATCAGGATTATCACTGAATACTATCGTAGTTATTACGATCCTTGAGTAACCAAATACACATACGCTCAATCGATATTTATTTTCCGTGTAGCTTTGCCCTCTGGAACCCGACAGTGATAAGTAACATTGTTATACAGGGTTTCCTCTCAATTAAATCGGAGATTTATCACGTGTTTTGAAGCTAAGCAGACGAAAGTTTTCCATTGTATTTGAACAAATAGTTGCTCTTATCGGTTTATTAGTCATCAGCCACGTATCAACAGTTATTCAACACGTGTTCGTGTTTGTCAGTATGGCGCATACAGTCAAGTTCCATCGTGGCCATTGAATTTATTTAAACATTCCTGGTAAGAAGACTAGATGGAGCCACGAGATGCATTTATTCTAATCCTTTACAGCAAGTTACCGATAGTTTTATATGCATAAATCCAAATTTATTGGATCATTTGAGTTTATAATTGTAATTACAACACAATAGACATAGAAAATGAGTTCCGCTCGTAGCTTCATTGCCATGCTCAGTAGACCAATCAATATTTGGCGTGAATATTATTATGACTTTAGTCCTTGACAAACGACAAAGCCTAACTACGTAGAGTTTTTGGAATTTTCATAGTAACGTTGTGTTAAATAAATGATGCGCATCAACAGATTTATTGTTTATTACAGTACATTCATTAAAACTTTATAAGTTCTCTATATTTCGTTTTGGGAATTATTCCTGTTGACGTCTGTTTACATCGATCAGAACCGCCTATTTCAAACTATAAGCATTTTGAGATGAGTGCGAAATTGAACCAAAATTAGGACTCTTGGAAGAGCAGCTGTAATTTAACTGTTTGCTCATATTACGTAGTACTTGTTGCACTTACATTTTCAAAATTTCGATTAACTGAGCAAACTTTTGAGAACAGATGCCACCTTGATCTAGAGCAATTTATTTTCAGTATGAAGTGTCAAACTTGTTAAATGAAAAACGAGTTACTTTAGTGGCTTAGAAAGTATGGATTTATTTTCGATGCATTCATATTTTATATTTATATTGCAATTCAATGTGTTACTACGTTATTGAGGATTAGAAACCAAGTTTTGGAACCACAAATTATAGCTATTTTCAGCCGAGGGAGGCAAAGGTGTACCGCGAAGTATCAGTATGATTAAAACCTGTTTAAATCCCAAACTAATTTGCATATTGGAAAGTTAAAAATACGAGTATATTCTGGACCGATAAAAGGATATTCTTGCACCGTAATATTTACGTCAAGTTCTGGGAGATCCTATATGTATGTCTCTAGCTATAGGACATCGTTTATGGCGCTGTCTATATTACGTTTTTTTTTATATGACCGTGTTATTAATATTGCTTTTCTCTTTCTAGGTAAGTGCACAAAAGAAATCATTGGATGATTTCACAAGGTACTAACTAGCAGAAATACCCTAATCAGAAACATCATACTAGAAATTAGTGAGGGAAAAAGGGGGCTTTTAACCATACAACCATGTGTAAATTAACCGATTTTTTCCCCTTTTAAGACAGTCTCACAAAAACTGGATGTATTGCTAGAAGAAATTAGAAACCAGTAAGTACCACAGTAAAGAAAGCAGTAGAACATCTTTAAACAAATTTTACCGCCCATTTGTACATGAGTGAGCGTAGCTCTAATGGCTTTTAACTGTGTTACGTATTTATTATCTGTGACTCGATCGATATAGCGACCGCTCGACAAGTCGTTCACAAGTTTTAATAACTTGAAATAAACTCAAATTTATTATACGTAAAAACCTTCCGTGAAAAATTACTAAACTGACGGTGAAAACCGAATTGCAGAAAGACGCGGAAAACGATTTTGTTGAGAATGATACAACTTTTACCCGTACTAGTGTTAGTAGCTTTCACAATGTTGGTTGTCAAGCAATCATTAGTTAATTAAAATAGACTCAATTTGTCAATTTACTAGATGGTGTCACCGTTTGGCAATTATTGCTCAATAATTGGTATATTGGTAAGAATATTAATAATAATAATCGCCCTTCAAACGTACTTACGAATTGATATTAAAATGAATGATCCCTGCCGACGTCTACCGAGTTACAAAACATTAAAGAAGGCAAGGCCGGCGGCTAATAGACATGAGGGAAAACAATATTATTTCCCAGCCTTGACATTTTCGGGCTACAAGCACCCATCTTTGCAATCAAATAAACCCATCTGAGCAGTAAAATTGCTTCCGCCATCGATTCACCAAACTGTAAAAGAAAATCAAATGAAAATTATGCCTTATAATCAAGGAGACCGTCATTTAGCGAGGTTTTACGAAAGTCGTCCGGAGTCGGTTATAAATTGCGGGGAATAAAGGCTGCCTTGATGAAGTAAAAGTATTTTAGTCAAAAAATATTGAACGCTCAATTTACGACGTCGTCTTGAGCTCGACTCTCTGTTGGATAGGATCTATTCTACTCAGTAAAAACCATATTGCTTTTGATGTGTTATCGTATTTTTTTTAACTCAGCCGTCACTGCTGTCAAGTAAATAAAAGCTACCATAACGTTGAAAATACGATAACAATAGATGTAGGTACCTAAAGAGCATTCCTGGGTCGTGGATAAGTACTTCTCCATTCCAAAATTGTTTGCGACAAAGATATAATAGGAAATAATGCAGAGGTATTAGATATAAAAATGCAATTGAAACAAAATCCATCTTCCCCAACCGAAACACAAGACCCGTAATAATTCGTTGGATAAGAAATGTGTTTGTAAGCACTCATTGTTTGCAAGCATTATAACTTCACGAAGTCCAATTAAAAATAATGTCCAAGTTTAAAGGAAAATGGGCAGAAAAACTTTTTATTTCCCGACATTCTTAGACAATTCCCTGTGCTAACAATCACTTAGCAAATTACTCGGCGAAATCAAGCGCTGCTTACAGATTCTCGTTTGTTTGTTCAGTTGATGGGTCAGCAATGACTGGCGGCCTCCCTGCGAGAGGGCGCTTGATAAACCGCCATTTTCTATTATTGTTTTGAAAGTTTCGATTGCCCCAACTTTTGCTCGAGCCTCTGGGCCCCTTTATAATGAAGTTAACAGGAATACCTTGAAAGTTAGTGAAGAAATAACGGTCCGGTAGTTAACAATGAAATACTAATCGCTGTCGGTTGATGAACCATTGTTCTAGGCTCGAAAACGTGTAAAGTTAAGAAAGTTCTGGTTGTTTTTATCGCATGATGCGATCGAAAAGATTGAAATTAATTTAAAAAAAATGCTTGAATAAATATCATCATTAAATTTGAGAGCCAGGCTGGGTGGAGTAATTGCGGCATTTCTCTATTATGTGCCAGCTTTTTCATTCACCTCCTGATACGACACCACATTGGCCTTCTGTCTTATTTGGTTAAAGTAAGTAAGCTTAGGTATTTCTATGCCTCTTTTTCCTTCGACTTTACCCTCCTAAATCTTAAAAAAGAAACTATTGTGTCGCATCAAGGCTAACTGTCTCATTATCATTCCTCTTCTACATTCTATAGTTTTTAAAATATGTCTTTTCTCGTTCACCATCTTCAAAACCTCTTCGTTGGTTTTCTTTTGAAGACTTTGGTTTTGAAAGTTTTGGTTTCAATCATAAGAAAGAACACTGTTTCATTATTAAATTCCACATATAGAAATTAGATTGTTTTAACTCATGCTTACATAATAATGAGAAATCCTAGTAGTGGCTGCCGTGAGCGCTTGTTTCTGTCGACTGTGGTTATGTCATGCGCATGCAATTCCAATCGCATACCTTCCAAGCATCGTTATCGAATCGGTGTCTGAATACAAACCGATCCCAGTGGGATTCTGAAGATCATTATTCAAACGTATTATGTTGCCACAGGTAGCTGGATTTCTCGGTTTAATGTCTTTAGAGTACCTTCTAATGGGTGTGTATTTTACGTGCAACTTATTGCATATTTCTACTTACCTACATCCACCTACCTATTTAATTCGAGTCACTTACACCATAAGGGTTCAATTATTAGGTTATTGATAGAGATTTCAAAATAGATCGAACTTGAGCAATTATCATCCTCCGAAAAAACACCAACATGCTTAAGTTCTGTCGCCATTGTCGCCATTAGCCTTATTCTACATGGTCTCTACACGTATTGTTATAGTATTGTTTTTAACTAAAATATCTGAAACTGACGAGCATGACTCGCAGTTTAAAAGTGGAAGAAGCGAAAGAGATTTCTCAGGGTCGTAGCAGATGTAAAGAAGTGGTCTCTGCGTACCCCTCTGGAAAACAGGCGTGATTTGATGTATGTATGTATGTTTTTAACTCGACCGCCATTATTATCATGGAAGTACGACCTGATAACGTTGACATTACAATGCAAATGATTTTCCAAAACTGACGAAATGTATAGAATTAACATAAGCGCTCGACGCGACCCTCTGGCAGCTTACGTCTATCCGTATTTTCGATAAAGATAACGTTCGCCGATTGAGTTTTTCCCAGGCTATAGAGATCACTCTGTCGATAATTATTCCATTTTACCTACACTGGCCCGTGATGGGATATCGATGTATCGAGGAAAAATCGTTGCGAGTTAATAAATGCGGCCGGCCAGGCGGGGTGGCTGAGCGGCAGCCTGGCGCTTGCCACCAGGGCTGACACTCATGAACTTCAAACAATCTGCTTGTTTATTCCACGCTGGTACGAGCAGATATATTTAAATTGCTAAATAGTTATCCAGTAAATTTACGCATTTTAAAGCATTGCTTGGAGGCAATTTATCTCGATCCTTAGGGTTGGCAACCTTCTTGAGATTACAAAATTTTTATGTTACAGTTAATGTCTGTGGACTTTAGAGCTCACTGTCAAGTGCTATCTGCTCGAGTGCTAACTTGCTATAAAAAATATTAATGGTCAGAGTACTACGAGTAAGTAACTTTATAAAGCGCATATAACCAACTCCTTACCGATATCTTACATTCTACAGTCACAAGAACTATTTATTAATTAATTTATCGTAGTTATTTTTCTAAAATACAAAACGCCGCATGTCATTGAGTAAGAGTTAAAATAGTTTTAGTTAGTTTAATTTGTGATCACGTTGTTAGATGTAATTAATACAAGAAACTAACAACGCAACACACGTCGGAATCCCTGTCATAAATCTCAAAGATGTATCGCGCTCGTATGCTCTCATTCTAGTCGTCTGTTGTGACGATGAAAATAAGAAGCGTGTCAACCCTAGCTTTGACCAAGCGCTCAGAGTTGACACAAAGCGGGTTCCTGTCAATAGCTTGATTTCTATAGCTCTACATGAAGTGTTGGGCTCACAATGTTGATCCCGCGTGGACCTAATAGAACCCTTTGTCGACGGAAGGGATGAGGTCCATAAGCTGTGACTTCACACAAGCTATCAAAGCTGGAGTTCATGAATTGATGACGGATTGAAAAACTCCTGAGCGAGTGAAAAAATAAACTCGAAATTATGCAAAAAGCCTTAACTTAATGTAAACTTGAATGTGTAGACGGGTTTACGAAATGCGTCGGTAAAGTTATTACTTAGCGATGGGATTCGGAAAACAGAATTGACAAACTTAATTAGTAGCTAAAGTACATTTAATTTAGGAAGGAGGACAGCCGTAATGGGTAGAATTTGATAGCCTATTCGCAAAATGAGGGTTTACAAATTAATTTTTTGTTGGGAAAATTATTTTGACGTTGATATTTACTTTTAGCGATAATTTTATGAAGTCAAAGTTGGATTTAAAACTTAACAACCTACCACCTTAACAACTTTAAAAGTACTTGCAAAAACTGCCTTGAAAAAAAAAACAAAGTAAAATCTTTCCTGACTCCCATGTATGGTTATGCAATTCCGTTAATTTCTATCGATACTATGCCTACTGTTGTCTGAAAGGGATAGATTTAGAACATCCCAGCTGCGCTGGCGTTTCGTTTCCGCACTGCTGCGCGCGCCCTGCCCGCTCGGCTGGCATAAAACGATTGGGTAATTGGGACACGGCACCCTTATCCTAACACAGGTTGTTCAATATTTTAGCTTCACTCTTTCTGGTACTCGAACTCGGGACTACGATCACGAGTCAACTCCTCTAACCACTAGGCCACTGAGACGCTGTAATTATGTTTATTATTTACATAAATTAGGCTAATCGTGTAACCACTAACGACGCTGTAGTTTCAACTGTTGGGTATTGAACAGGTTTGTGATGATTTTTGTATGTTCTCTAACAGTCCATGTTGCCGTATAAGTAGTTCCTTATTAGCTAACTACAATTTTCGTTTTTCTTCAAAACACGAATGAGAAATATAACAACTATCAGTTGCGAATGCGTAAGGGAATTGAAAATACGAATGTTAAAATGAAAATTTAATGAACAATTATGGAGTCTTTTTAGGTTATTGGTATTTCCGTAGCTCTGCCTACCCCACTCTGGGAATGAAGGAGTCATGGTATGTAAGTATGTATGAAT
The DNA here is from genome assembly GCA_949316455.1 of Acleris holmiana. Lineage (NCBI taxonomy): Eukaryota > Metazoa > Arthropoda > Insecta > Lepidoptera > Tortricidae > Acleris > Acleris holmiana. The sequence goes on from OX438779.1 coordinate 13,024,764, forward strand.
ATTAAAATATTTATTCTGAAAGTAGGTCCTTTCACACAATGTCTGAGTCAGCTAGCGCTTCGCAAGGGGAGACCGCTGCTGCGAAGAAACGCTACACGAAACTCGACAATCATTCTTTTATCTGTGGGAAAGCGACAGCCACCTGAACGCTATTTAGAAGCGGGAGTAGTGTATCCACTTCGGTATAAGAGTTTAATTTACTAAATAACGAGTATTAAAAATAACTACCATTCGTAAAGCGGCCAAACCTAAACTATTATGAAAACAATACATAGATGTTATAATGTCTCCAGAGACTAATCCAACATTTGGTCAAGGTTATAATTAACAATAATTTAATTAATGTTTACCACGCTACATCAGAAGGCTTTTACACTCAACCATTATGAATACACGAACATTAGACTGAGATATATGTAGATACAAACAGATAGGAATACAATTTGAACACTGCTGCTTGCCGGCAGATTAAAGGGTAGGTAGTGGTAAGGATCCAGAAGGTTCCTGCACAAGTTTCTACCACCACTTGCAAAGACAAAGGCATAACAACGAAACAAGGCTTAAGGACACTCAGACTGTATTGAACAGCCTTAGTAACTATTTCAGGAGCTTGAGATTTCTCTGACCGTCTAAAATTTAACTGAGCTCGGTAAGCTGGCTTTAGGTGACCGTCGCCTTTGTAGGACTCCCAATAGTGTCGAGCTTAAGATACCAGTCAAGTACAACGCTTTTACTAAACGCCACGTTTGAAATGTAAGGCTAGTTTGTGGGGATCGAATACAGAAGCTTGATGTTAAATTAATTATTATTATTTTTTTTTTTTATTATTATGTCAAAGGTGTGTATAACGCCTCTTAGTATTACTGTCTATAAAGTGAGAAATAGTTTGCAATAGGAGAGTAGAATTTGTGCAGAATGTTACCAGTCAAAGGTTTGTCGCAGCGCTGGTTATAAAAATAGCCGAACGGGAACTATTCGATATTAGGGCGAGTTCTGTTTCAGATATATTTTTTGCTTAGCATTTAATAACGCCATTAAAACATACAAGCACACTGTTGCACTGTTGTTACTGACGCAATTTGTCGGTTAATTGGTTCAACCTATGTAAGTCCAAGAATTAACTTAGCCGTAAGTTCTTATTAAATAAGTCGGTTTTTTTCTATTAAATGTATGAATTAATTTTTCATATTGTTTTAAATTTATAATTCGCATAGTCTTTTCATTTCAAAAAAATACTTGTATATGGCTAATTAGGTAAAGTTTCATCACTATAAGATCATTACGTAATATCCAATGTTTTGTACGTGTGCATACAAGTATACCACTCGTAGTCATACAACTATATTAGAAATAAAATAACATAATTCAAAGCAACAACCTACTCGCACCTTGTCCTTTGTCTTCAAGTCCTATTCGCGTATCAGGCTGATCAAAGGGCAGACCTTTTACGGACACCACCAAGCAGAAAAGTTAAATGTAAACTCGATTAGTCGAGTGTCTGTAGCTCCCCGACCGAGTACCTTCGGCTATCCAACTGTTAAATCGGAAAATCGGGACCCTTCTTTAACTTATTATTGGTTATTCCTGTTTTATCGGGGATAAAGAATGTTTCACGGGCTGTTTAAAATATCTTCAGTTTGGGTTTTGCGGGTTATAGGACCTTCTGCAAGGTCCGTCCGGATCACTACCATCATCTTATCCATTAACCGACCGCCAAACAGTAGTGTTCGCATTGATGTAATCCGGTTTTGGGATAAGACAGCCGGTGAAATAACTAGCATAGAGGCATTCCATCTTAGTCCACCGGGTTGGCAACGCATTTGCCTTAAGATTGCAGTCTTGTAAATGCGAATGTGTATGGGTCACAGTCTCCACTTACCATCAGGTGGCCCGTGTGCTCGTTTGCCTTCTCAATGCTATAAAAATATATATATAAAAAAAGGGATCCCTTTGATTTTTTTTTCAATTAAACCTCTTTTCTGTCGTATCGAACGATTTACATAGTTCCCCGACACAAAGTTCACACCCAACGAATAAACACTTTTATCACCGTCACCAAACAGCCATTCTCTTTTACATACACAAAGCTTAGCCATTACCATATTTATTTCTCATTGTTAAACGGCGTTGAGCTGCTCATTACCCTTACTCCGCCGTTACCCCCATTCCTACCCATTTCCGTTTCTTCAAAAGCACGTACTGCGGTAATATGGAAAGACAATACGTAGTACGTTTGGCAAGCACTCGTCCGCGGCAGTCTGCGTGGTAATGGACATTTAGCACTGTCATCAGAAGAGAGAGGAGCGGAGGCAACCATAGGCGGCGAGCGGTTGAAGTATTTTATAAAAGCGAAAAATAATCAGGTTTTACTACTCGTAACAGATATTTTTACATAAGAAGTTTGTTCAGTAAGTTGGCCGCACGGATATTTTTACACGTCAAAATTCTACCAGCGCTTCTCAAGGAAAGACCAAAGCTGGGAAGAAGTTCTGCAAGATACTCATGATTAGATCCTCACAAACTAAAAACAATCACAGTATAAACATGACGTGGTCTGAAAATAGTTTAAACAGAACTAAAATCAAAAACTGATTCAACTTTAAAGTCCTCTGTATGTTTTATGTATCTAAAAATGCTGAGTGGAATATTTATTATCTACTAGTAAGCGTATGTACCTCATTGCACTGGTTGGCCTAACTTAACCAATCTAATAAAACCACACATACTATGATTCTCAGATCCCTCGTACCATCAGGTGGCCTGTGTTCTCCCTATGACATAAAAAGGTGCTAATTGACCTGGTTTGTTTTGTTGATCAAAACCTTTGTTGTAATGTCATCAACTGAACGTATCTTGATCAGGAGGATTGTCATTTGATATTCTCATATGGCTCATGAAGTACACACACCATAAGAACCAAATGACAGTAAGTTTAAGACTGAAAATTGTTACGATTTCGCTGGATTCAGTGACTTAAACTCCGTTTCCGCTCAGCAAGAGCTTCCTTGAGTGGCCTCCGCGATGCGTTCCCAAGGAGCGAGGCTGGGTAACGCGCTCTATATATCGACGCTAAAACATAGGCTTTTGTACCGGAAATTTATTTACTTTCTTTGCTCTAGTTAGACAATAAGGACTTTTATGAATATATTTAAAGGAATAGAAGCCACTGTAACAGTAAGGGATTCCTCACTGCCAATTTAAATACTAAATTTGATAATTTAAACTCTAAAATGGTCTAAGAGACAATAGTTTAATCATTGCAATCCACTAGTTACCATCCAGTATCTTTTGCAAGACGTATTTCTCCCACTACTTTAAAAACCTTTGATTCAATTACAGAACTGAAGTTGTTTGGACCGATAAGCATTAACTGATGACAATTATGCGTAATTGTCGGGGAAGCGACTAATGCCACCATTTGTCTTGATTACGGTCTTAATGGAATGTGTCGTGCGAGGACAAACATTGCAATTTAAAATCTGTTAATTCATTTTATTCAGCAAGATTTTAGGGTAAATAAGGTCATTGTGATGTCAAAAACGTGTCGTGTGTCTTTTGATTGTATGTAGAATAAACTGAAAGATAAAAGCATGATTAGTTTAATGGTTGAATAAAGTGAAATTACGACTGAAACCATTACTTAATAGATTAGGTAATAGTCTATCGCTTAGCGGAAATATGAAATTGCAGGCGCAATTTTACCAACCCGCATTAATATTTTGCAGGAAAAAAGAAAACCCAAATACTTTACATACTAAAAAAATACACGTTGACATAAAAGACTAATAATTTCACGACACCTTAACCTACTCGATACTTCATGAGCCTAATGAGAATATCAAATGACAATCCTCCCGAAAAAGATACGTTCAATTGATGCCATTACAGTATAGGTTTTGATCAACAAAACAAACCAGATCAATTAGCATCAATTTTTATGTCATAGAGAGAACACAAGCCCTGACGGTAAGTGGGATCTGAGAACCATAGACATTTGCATTCTTAAGGCTACAATCTTAAGACTGAAGTCCTAAGACTGCTAATACCTTTTAAATTGATAGCGAAACACTTTCGACATGCACTGACCTAGAAAGGCAAGCGTAGATGAAAGAGTGACATTTTTAATTAGTTTCCTCCAACGATTTATCTTCTCGCATCACTGAGCGCAAGCGACGGCGACGGCGCGTTGAAACCACTCTGTATTATTTTTACTTGGAAATTCTTTGCGATACGTATTTGAATTCTTATCAGCTTGAATCGACGTAGTAATTTTTCATGATCACGCGTCAATGTGTGTTGAATAACTTTTTTTGAATGGCGGTGATTTGTCACTTTAATGTTTTGGCATTTATAGAAAGAAAATCTGCACTTAGCACGGTAAGTACTTATGGTAGGTAAAGTCGACCTTCCACTGCCGCAACGCTTTTGACAGATAAATGTGGCAGTTGAAACATGACGTTTAAGTGACAAAGCACTAAAGAGTGCTTAGCAAAACATGAGGCTTGCTGCAAAAAAAAAACTATAAACTATACCTAATTGATTTATATTTCAGCTCGACACACAGGGATAAGAAATACATAAAATAATTTAATAGTCATTGCCTCTCCCACGTTCTATTCTGTTTGGAACTGAAAAGTCGTATGTTGTAAGGGCTCCTTACAAACACACAACCTTTTATTGTCGGCATTGCTCAGGTGTACCCTTGGTCCTTATTTATAGCTGGAGCCCCGCGGGTGTAAATCATCCCCGCCGATGCCATAAGGATGACGAGCCGTTATTCCATCTATTTATTGATTATTTTACGTTTATTGGTGTTTTAAATGATTAGTTCATACTTTCTGGCGTGTGTATTTGCTGGGCTTCTATGTCTTTAAGTGATATTGAGTAGGGTCAATGTATAAGCCTGAGGTAAATTGTGACTGGCATTTACTAGTACATTTTTTGTTTGATAGACGATTCTTTCGCTTTATAACTCTGCCTTAATTGTCATCTTCGCGTATTATAGATAAAATTTACTTACCAGTTTCTTGTTACATACATACGTACCTATATAACATCACGTCATCATTTCTAAAAAGACTTGTTGATAATTCTATAACCTTATTTTGCACCATCAGGCCAAGAACTTTATCAGCGAATTAGTGATAGGTTGCAAGCCCATCGCCTAACAGTACTACAAGCCCTTATTCCCTTAGTCGCCTCTTACGACATCCACGGGAAGACATGGAGTGGCATTATTCTAGCCCGGCAACCACACGGGAAGTTTCTTTTTCTTTTGAATAAAACGAAAACTAAGCTTCTGCTTATATTTAGGTACAGTCAGCTTCAGATAGATCTAACTGTACAGCGAGCCCATGGATAAAAAATCAAGAAGATGTAACTGCAAAGAAGACCGAGGAGATTTAAATGGAGAAAAATTCAGGTAGGTTCTTCATTCGCGTAGGGTAAAAAGGTTTAAAAAAATATTTCAAAAAACCTCTTTTTGGTAGGTTTCAAAAATCAGGAACAAAATAGCAAATGCCAAACTTGACTTGAATTCAGAGGGTCTTCCGGTAACCTTCGGGGAGGGAAGATGGCCGATTGAAAGATGTCCGGCTTTTACTTTTGATTTATTCTCTTTACTGTTTTACTCTACTCACTTGACATTGGCGAAATCACTTCAAAATACCGCGGTGGACCGCCATTAATAAAAGAAGAAGAAGACTTGAAAATGTGAACAATAAGGCATTAAGCATGATATTCCTCACATATTCAGCGATACAAGAGTTGTTTTTTATTATAGAAGTTACTGGTATTTTAAATTATTTTCGTCAATATATTGAAGGCTACGATATTCACCCTGGTACATTAAGTATCTTTTCAAATAAGAAACATGAAAGTTGCAAATGAGGGAGGCTAATTGTGGTTATTCCCGGCCTGCCCTTGGCTCCGGAGACATTGTCGCGCAAACCGTGTCACCAAGGAGAATTGAACACGACGTTATAAATATATAGTTCCTAACTACTGCGACTGGCGTGTGAAACATTGCTGTTTCTCTAAACTATTTAAGTGAATATAAATAAATGAATAATACACCAAGTAGTACAGTCAGCAGCAGAAGTAGCTACGCAACCGAAGAGCTCAAAATGATCTGCACTCGACTCTATTGTCAAGAGAATACGTCGTGTCTAGATCATTTTGAGCATGTTATTTTGCTTAGCTACTTTTGATGCTGACTGTACTAAACAAAAACAAAAAGACTTACAAAAATGTACATGCCTAGGATGTTCCTGTATCTCGGGCGTAAAAAGATACTACTAACTTAAAACAAATATATTCAGAATAACTATTATAAGTAGGTATTTTTAGAACTCATAATTATTTAAATTGTCTCTGTTTTACTCACTAAAACGATATTGCATTTAACATTGTTATTTTATTATTTATAACTCAGCCGTTATTATTATTAACTTACTAAAAGTTATTATAACGTTGGCAATACGATAACATGGAAAAGCAATATGATTTGACCCAAGGGAATAGAGGCCCTGAAAACGTAACGTTTAATTTTATTAGACAGTCATGAAATAAGTTAGCTACTATCAAAATGTATTAAATTTTGAATAAGTTGATAATTGAAATTTTAAGTCTTATTTCTTTAGTTAAACTTGAAAATATGATATTTGTATTTATTAAATGCGTTCTGGGTAACAATTAGTAGATAAAGAGCGATCTTGGATAACCTTATTTTCTCGCGAAGTATTGGTTCTTGAGTAATGTAACTTTTTCAATGTATTGTGTTATTTTACAATCTTGCGTTGCCACATTTATGATGTGTTGCCACAACATAAAATTGAAAAAAAATCAATATCTGCGAACAACTAGTGCTAAACTAAGCTCTAGGCTTACACTACTAGACACTAGGTACTACAGTACTAAATAAAGATATAAGGTAACGACACCAGTACTCGACAAAGGACCAATGATCGACACTGACTCTTATTTAAAGAAGATAAGAATTATTGATTTGTTTTGCTACAATCAATTTTTAATCTTTGAATTAAAAGCGTCTGTCCATGATTGGTGCATGTCAGCTAAAAGTGTCGAACACTGGTGTTTTTACCTTACATAGACAACATTAAAGACTTAGGGAATACTTACTCGCGCCCATCACTCAAATATTTCCTCACCTACCAGGGATCGTACCTACTGGGACCGCTAACTAGTAGGCACTAACAATTAGTTTGCCGTGACGCTAAATATTATGTGAAATAAAGTTTCCTCTGTAGTAAAAAAGTTACTCATCAAAAAGGTCGATCCGCTTTGAGTGCAAAAAAACATAAATTAAGACATAATGGTGTGTTGCAACAGTTATGTTCTCTGAGTCATAAACGGCACAAGCAGTTTTGTTTAATCACATAAAAATTCGACTGTGAATCATAGAAATTCTCTCCGTTTTTATCACTTCAATACTCGGAATACAGTTACAAGACACAACAGAACTGTTTAATTAGCATACAGTCATTCCTTTCTAAATATACCCTCAACTAAAATTGTCTGCCAAAACTGATTGAGAATTCAAAAAAACAACTGAAGTGTCAGTGGCATCAGTTAGCAGATTTAAATTAAGAACTCTGCGCGAGAGTTGCGCACTCCTGTTCAACTGAGAGAAATTAGTTGCGCCCTGTAATTTTATAGCATATGTTATACAACAGAAATGTACAATACGATGTTATGCGGGATGCAATGGAAAAGTATTACTAACTTCTGGTCAGACTAAACATAGGGATTGGGTTGAGAATTTAATAAATATTGACGTTTTACGTCATATAATTTAAATACAAGTGTTCATTACTTAAACTAGCATTATGATTAGGTACGTTATTCTTTTAGAGCACAAATAAATACAAGAGCGTCACTCAAGTTTCACATTTCCTAATAAGACCCTGAGATTGTTGGTATGAAATTATACACTGAAGTATAGAAAACGTAGTTTAATTAGATATAAACGGGATATTACTGTAACAAGATAAATGACGCGGGGGGATCGTTACAGCGGTTGAATCAAAGAGAAAGGGAGGAGCGACCATAGATAGTCATTCAGTTTTTTAATAATGTTAACCCTTTCGCGCGTGGTGACGTTTAGACGTCAAGCAGTATCGCTAATTGATATCGACATCTAATCACATTCCAACAGAGATACCCCATTCCCATATAGCCATAGCCCCACATATCACCTTATTCCTGGTAACTTTTCCTTTTGCTTAACCACATTACGTTTCTATGCTCATCTCCATTGGTACACTAAAAAATACGTTGTTGCGGTCTCGGCTCCCGAGTCATACATATTTAAACTTTTTAAATTATGTTTCTTTTCATCTGGGTGGTTTTTGTTTGCATCTGCTCTCGCTGAATAATTCAGTTTTCGTAGACTTTACCATAATAGTAAACCTAGATATTAATTAAACATATCTGGCCCTGGAAGATTTTTAATAACATTAGGTTATAAATATAGGCATTTTCAAAAGCATTCGATTTTAGTTTTCTAACAATTTATAGAAGATAAACCTAAACGAATATCGAGAACTCTTCGCGATTTACTACTCTAACTCCTTCTTTTTTATTACCATAAATAATGGTGACGTCTATATTTTTTTTTCCTTTTACTACGTACGTTTTGATACAAGGTTATTTTTAATAATGTTTTATCATATGTATTGTTTTTTTTAAATTAAACATGGAAATTCTCATTATTTCAGAAGAATTCTTAGATCACCTTTTATTTTGCATTGCCATCAACCGTAACTGTTGACAGGCCTTCTACTAATTTCTAATGATAAGTGTTGCCACTGGCTTTTTTGTTTGCGTCTTTTAGGCACTAATTTATTTGAAAGGCCACTGTTGGGCACTATAATTATACGCCCACTTTTGTCCTCTGCTGTACATTGGTCTCTACCATGGCACGCCACTGAGCTAGGTCTAGAGTTTTGTGGGCATTATGCCTCTGAAAATTTACAATTGAACTTATAGCCTCTCCATAAATAAGAACTTTTATCATCACACTAAAGTATGTCATAAAACATTACGGGCTGAGTGTAGTGATAGGTAATGGTTTTGTTATAAACACTGTAGCTATCAGGACTCAGGATAAGGAGTAATCAGGCTGTTTTAGATAACAGATAAGCTATCTGGCGGTCGATAAACGTAGAAGAGTCTGTCAAATGAGTCATGGCATCCCATTATTTTAAAAGTAAAAAAAACGACATTACACATCTTTATAGTACTACTGCCTATCAAAAAGATAAGGCAAGTATTCGCATATGGACTTTTTATATTCTTCCCGGCGTACTCAGACAATTAATTCATTTCTTTATAAACTTTTGTTTCAAAAAACCCTATTATTTACATACATACATACATAAATCACGCTTGTTTCCCAGAGGGGTAGGCAGAGGCCACTTCTTTCCACCTGCTACGATCCTGACAAAGCTCTTTCGCTTCTTCCACATTCATACATCGAGTCATGCATGCACGTCGGTTTCGGGTACTTAAGATTCGGCCCTTTTCCAGTATTTCCCCGATTTGATTAACTAAAGTACGCCTAGGGCGCCCCCTTCCGACCCTTCAGCACTGCATATTTCTTTCGTCAATCATTTTTCATCCATCCTTTCCAAATGACCGAACCATCGAAGCATGCCATTTTCAATTTTAGTCACTACATCTTCTTTCAGACCACACTTCTCTCTGATGTTTTCATTTCTTACTCTATCACACAGTTCACACCACACTTACTACGCAAAGAGCGCATTTCTACTGCATTTATACGACTTTCATGCTTATCCTGCCACACCCAACATTCACTACCATACATTAGATTAGGGGCCAACACTCCACTCCTTATTATTTTTTGATCAGTAATGGTTAAAAATTGTACCCAATTGTTAAATGTGAACCAAATTTGTCACCTTTTCAATTCAATCGGCCCTAATCCGTAAGGCGATTAGACTAAGGCCAAAATCGTGTAATTTTTTTAAAGCTTTACTTACTTCTAAGATATAGAGCGTCGCTGTTGCTGTCAGTAAAAATCTTATCAATTGTGGTGTTTTTCCACACTAGTAACTTTGCTGTAGATGCGCCATTTTAAAGCGAAATGTCACTATTTCAACTTGATTTATTATCATCGAGACAATCTAGATTCCTCAGAAAGTGCAATGTGTAAGAAAATTGTATGTACGAACTGAAAGCGTAGTCGCAGACTGTCATTTGTTTAAGTGACATGAAACTGGAGCGACGCTGAAATATTCGTTTTGTTGCAAAACAGATTGAGGACCCACTCGTGAACTTGCCTCGCCGCACATCTTACGGGCTGATAATGTATCCCTGTAGACAGTGAAAACAAGGAAAAACCAGGGTAAATAGACGACGTATTTTGTGTTAAGTGACTAGTAAATAAACTGAGTTTGAAATATTAAATACTAAAATTGTATACAAGTGTGTACAAAAAGGTTTTATTTAAAAAAAATGTTATAGATAAAAATCATCATTAAGAACTTTTTAAAAGGTTTACATGTATCGGTCAAAAGTTCATGATGAGAACATAAATTTAGCATTTTACCTTTGTAAATATTTAATGAAGAAAATTACGAATTAATCTATAATATTCATTTAATCTAATCCCTCGCAATATTTGTTGATCAACTATACATATTCCGTTGGTTTTCCAATAGCTAGTAGCGTAATTAAAGTTACTTCGGTCGTGTTTCAGTACAATTCGAAGTGTAACTCGATCAAGAACTAAAATTTGTCAGTGTCCGACGACGACAAATTTCAAATGGAGGGCGTTGGGTCGTGTCCCGCCCATTTGCAAAACTGTCACCGCGTCTGATCCGTCTAGTCAAATTTGCGGTAAAAGCAATGGAAAATGCCTCTGAATTTTTTTGAGTTACTCATGAATATACGTCTGTAAAAGTATTTTTGTTTGTAAAAGCATGCGCAATGTTTAAAAGCCAACCTGTGTCAACTCTTTCGCCATTTCGTCAACATAGTGAAAAAGGTATGAATAGATGAAAAAGGTTATCCCTGTCGGACTTTAAGCGCAATTGTGAAGCAGGTTTTTAAAACTAGAGTTTGTTTTGTACTGATAGAGACTTCACCCGGTCAATGGTCTTAATGTATCATAGAGCTTTAATTTACAATACATTATAATATACGATTTGGCTTGTGCTCGTAAAGATCTGGCGCAAGATATTTAGTTCAAGATCTGTCTTTATAAATATAATGAACTGTTACATTCACTAAGGTCATGGTACAGAATTGTATTCAGTTTCCGATTAGTAAAACTTTATAGTTTTTACCCCCGTGTGGATGCCGGGTTAGAATAGTGCCACTCCATGTCTTCCCGTAGATGTCGTAAGAGGTGACTAGGGCTTGTAGTACTGTTAGGTGATGTGCTTGCAACTTGTCACTAATACCACTAGTAAACTTCTCGGCCTGATTGTGCAAAATGTGGATATAGAATTATATACAAGTCTTTTTAGATGTGTTGGTATTTCTGTAGCTCTGCCTACCCCACTCTGGGAATGAAGGCGTGATGTTATGTATGTATGTATGTATAGTTTTCGATTCTGGCTTTGCAATTTTGTAGTATTGGATGAATTCATAATATAGTTGTTGGAATTAAAACCGAAAGCAATCAAACTGTCAGAGCATGACCGGGCCGGACCGGCTGTTCCGACTGCGATGGCGAGGGACGGGCACTATTACACGTATAGGTCGCCATATTAAAACCATAAACAAGGTAAACCTTATCTATACCCGCATGAGCGTCTACGGTTTTTGCACTGATATAGGTACAATAGAACCATTTTCATATCATATTAATACATTAAGAAGATTGTGAAGCGATGCTTAAATCGTGAAGCTGTCAAAAAGAATCAATACAATTTCAGCTTTGGGCGATAACGTTTTTCACCTTTTAAATCTAACTCAATTTCCACGATTTTAAAATATTATGTAGTTCTCGTGAAAAACTAGGTTTGTACCTTTTTTTTTCCAATAAACATTTTCTTGGAAAAGAAAACGTACAGACCTACTTTTTTATAAGTTCTACAACATATTCAAAAAACCTAAATATTGGACAAGGTTTAAGGGGAGAAAACCGTAATCGCATTTTGTATAGAAATGTTTTGCTTCACAGTCCTGTAAAAATATTTTACATTGATTGATATCTAAACTCGTACTCAGAGACTTTTGAGATAATTAACTCATTCTTGTTTTCAATCTTGCGTATGAATAATCGCCATTAAAGAACGACTTTCGTCAACTGACTTTGAATGCGGCGGTATTTTAATGCAAATACATATAAGAAAGTTAACGAAAGCCTTGTGATAGCAGAAACTTTCTCAGTCCCAAAACTATTTTAAACAACCATTATTATAAGCATTATAAGCTTATAACATCACTCGCGTGTCCGTCCGTCCGTCCGCAGCTTAGCTTAGAGACTATTATTTTTGGGTATAAGTAGTTTTTTGTGTTTGTATAACGGCTTGAGAACCCTATATTGAGCATGGTCCGACACGCTCTTACCCGGTTTTAAATTACTTTCACCAAACTCACGCTTTTCTTTTCTAACAACACGTTTTTTCGTCCTCTCTTCCCACTTAAACCAAGCAGCCTGATTAATTGCGTGTCCTTATGAAAAAGTAAGCCACCCCCTTTAATCGGGATAATATTGGCCTCGTGTCCACCGGGACACATAATGGACCGGTGTTATGGTGACAGAGACGGATGACCCGGCCTGGAGGAAATTGGGTTCACGTTTCAGACATTTATTTCTTTATCATTGATGTATTGTTACTATCTAATACATTTTATTTGTACAATACAGAGTTTACAAAGTATCAAGAAGTATCTATAAAGTGCCTTCAATTTGATTTATACGGTATTTTAACTTTTTTTTGGTGAGTTTTAATATATTTGTCAGCACAGACGTCAGTTGCTTATTAAGGGTAAGTATCTACAATGTCTAAATTATATAGTTCTGCGCGATAAATGCAGTGGCTATCCAGTTTCCACCTTTCAATGCTAATCATCAGATCAGCTAACCTAGCCCTATATTATGTTCGGATTTCCATAATTATTATGTGTTTAGGATATTCCAAAAAGAAATGTTTTAATCGAAAATCCGATGCCTGATTTGAGAAGGCATATGAGGATACAAGCCCCTCGATAGTAAGCGGTAGGTGAGACCTATAGATATTTGCATAGATATTTGATATTTGTTGATGACACGCTAGCCTAGTTGGTAGTGACCCTGCCTTCGAGGCTTGGGGTCCTGGGTTCAAATCCCGGTAAGTGCAGATATTTGTGTGATGAGCACGAGTATTTATTCCTAAGTCTTGGACGTTTTCTATGTATTTAAGTATATATTTCTCTATATGTATAAGTAAGTGTATCGTTGTCTAGTTCCCATAATACAAGCCTAGAGCTTAGTTTGGAAATAGGTCAATTCGTGTGACATTGTCCTGTGATATTTAATTATTTATTACTTATTTATCTTAAGACTACGATCTCAAGACTGCAATACTTAGACTGAAAATGTCAAAAATTGCCAATCCTAAGGTCTAAGATGGCATGCCTTCATGCTCCCACGGGTTGTCTTCCCACACCGGAACGGATGGTTATAATCCGGACAGACCCAGCACCAAATCCTACCATTTAAATTTAAAGAAACTTGTAAAAACACCCAACTAATTTTGGCCATTAGCCCTTTATTATGTGAGCCTTCCCAATGTTATCGGTCATCAACAATTCTTCCTATAGATCTTAGCTTCCGGGAAAATCAGAAAGATTGAAATTGTTCCTGAGTTTTTGATGGATAAAAAGAGGGCTTTCACATCGCTGCGCACTTAAATTAGTTTTCGCCAACTTTTACTTTTCACGTGCTTCGGTCGATTGCACATCTCAAGATTGCCGCGTCGTCATTGTGTGGCCTCTTTCATCCATTATTACAGATTATGGCTGAGATTTCTCGGAGTCATTCATTCCTGGAAGCACGTCTTCTGGGAGCATAGTAACGAGTTTGAGCTTCCCTGCAAATGCTGTTAATCTAAGGATGTGTAGATTCATATTGTTAGGAAGATGTGCAGGTTGTTTGAACTAAGTTACTCTTAACAATGATTGATTTATCTTTACATGGTTGTCAATATATTTAGAAAATCATGCATCAGTTCTAAGGAAAAGAAGAGTCACAATTGGGCTTGTTTTAACTATTTAACTTTTGATCACAACAACACGTTTACGATTTACTTATGTAAATCGTAAACATACGTAATTTATGAAAACAATATACTCGTAAACCCATTTGTGAATATATCATAATTCATATCGCCTTACCAGGGTATTAGCACAAAGCTACAAATTTTCATTTCAATCACTAAACGAGCAAAACATAACCTTTAAAAAAAACAGTATAGTATTTTTTATAATGCTAATATAATTAATGTGGAAGTAAATTAGTCTCCTAGTCAAAATTTAATGGATAAAATAAGAAAATAGTAAGAAGCCTGAGAAACGAAATGTTTCTACGAAATACTTTTGATTGATAACACCATTCTCTGCTGAAGGACATTTTATTAAACATACCTATAAGAAGCGCAAACACAATCAAACAGGACATTTATAATACAAAAGACGGGCAAACAATCAAGCGGGCCTCATAAAGGTGGAAATCGAGAGACCGAGGTAAGGATCACCTTTGTCTATGAGCTTCTACAATACAATACCAGAGTAAGATATAATATACCTATAACCTATTTAAAAGGTTTCTTGTTCATATCATTTTGGTAACGACTCAGGCGGCTCTGCGAGGTGGAAAGCTATCCCGGGAGGTAATAAATCACTAAAGTTCTGACTAAGCATGGGGAGGAAAACACATTTTTTACAATATGACAAGTGGCTGATAGTAAAACGACGAGTGCTACACAAACAAGATCACGACCTTCTTTCAGTATATACATACATACATACATACATACACAATGTCACGCCTTCATTCCAACAACTCTTAAAAAAACTTATTGATAATTCTGTAACCACATTTTGTACAATCAGGCTAAGATGTTTTACTAGTTTATTAGTGACAGGTTGCAAGCCCATCGCCTAACAATACTACAAGCCTTTATTCCTTTTTTCAATTATGAATGATAATGAGCAGGGAGGCATTAGTTCCGAAATTGTTATAAAATGGAGAATATTCCATTGTTACCAGTAAGCATTACGAGCAATTAGTAGCTAAGTACGTACCTAGTATGATGTTTACAAAAGTAACGGTCCCAAGTTAGATCCCAGTTGAAAACAAATATTTATGTAATGAACATGAATTAATGTCGGTCCCTACCCCTGCACTCAGAGACATTTTAGACACAATTAACTTGTTCCTTTTTAGGGTTCCGTAGTCAAACTAGGAACCCTTATAGTTTTGCCATGTCCGTCCGCCCGTCCGTCCGTCCGCAGCCTAGCGCAGAGAGTTTTATTACTAGAAAACTGTAATTTGGCATGAATATGCATATTAGTCACGCCAAGAAAGTAGTATAATAATGTAAAAAAAAAAAATTAGTGGCCTCCCCTACTGTGGATGTATTTTTTTTCACGTCTACCCTGGGTGTCGTTGGATAGGTCTTTCAAAAATATTACGGGTTTGTGAAAACAGTTTTTCGCCGTATATTAGTATATTAAGCTTTAAAGTGCTAATTTTAAACTACAAATACTAAAAATCAGAAAAAAACGGCCAAGTAGACATCATTGGTTCTTGAGATACAGGCGATCAAAGTGTTTATACCTACTAAAATCATCTAAGACGGCACCAATTAACTTAAAATAGAAAACTGGTTATTACTTGATGATTTTTATGTTTGTAGTACCTACTTACCGGCTTCGGAACCCTACACTGAGCATGGTCCGACATGCTCTTGCCCAGTTTTTTTCAAACTTGTGTAAGCGTGGTGCATAGCCTTTTATGATTTTTATGTATTTATTAAAATTATGTAGTAATAGTGAATGGGACCAAACATTAATACGTTTTTTGACGAAACCCAACCCAACTATAGTTTAGTTAGTTTACCTTACTTTACTTATTCATCAATGTAATTACAACATAAATTGCATTGCATGACAAAAAATACGAAATTACATTGAGATTGTCAACATAAATACTAAACTAATATAATAATCGAACATTAAAAAATAACATTCAAATAATGAAAACTAAACCAATAAAATATCTAATAAATGGTCACTTATCCGATGTCAATATACAAAGATTAATAAATATGTTAATACAATAATTATTTTTACAATTTAAGTTCCATATATTCTTCATCCACAGAGAGTGGATTATCCAATAAAAGGTTTCTTAGCTGAATAGGCTAGAATTTCGGTTGTTGCCTTCTAAATAAATAAATATCAGCAGACAATCTCACACAAATTGACCTAACCCAAACTAAGCTCTAGGCTTTGGGTACTAGACAACGATGAATATACTTATATAGAGAAATATATACTTAAATACATACAAAACATCCAAGACTCAGGAACAAATATTCGCGCTCATCACACAAATATCTGCCCTTACCGGGCCTATATTTGAGCCCAGGACCGCTGGTTTCGGAGGCAGCATTAAGTAAGACTAAGGAGCAGAATCTTAATATTTTGTGGAAAAAATCTATCTTGTCTTGCTCTTATTGTGTATAATAAAACGAGACGTGTATATATAAATTTCCAAGAAAACTTGCCCGTAATACTGCACTTTTATCGAAAGACATTGAATCAAATGTAAATTGTGTTGTGTCACTGGTTTTATGCAACAAGGTTCTGTGGTGGCCCTAACAAAGTACCATTTAGTGACCGTATATTTTTGAATTACCATGCAGATTGACCGCGTAGGTAAATAAAGATAAACGACTAAAACACATTTGCATCGCGGCTAACACGATTGGTTATAATAAATCACGTCAGATTATACTCGTTCGCGGCCGCGTCCGGCGTACGCATCCGTATGACAAATTATACAGCGCGGGAGACGGAAGATAGCATTGATGATGCGAAATATAGCACCCAGGGGCAAAATTCAATATTAAAATTTGGTAAGTGATATAGGAGACATTTTTTTATGGCGATGGGAAGGCACACGAGCACTCAGGCCACCTCGTGGTAAGTGGAATCAAGACTCCAAATGCGATATATTTAGGTATGCATTTTAATGTGTATATACCTAAAAAATAAAGCTTACAAACTAAGGTGTATGTATATATTTAGGTATGAAAAAAGGGGGCAGAATTATAAGTAGGTACTTAATTTTCTGTGTTGTAAACTAAAACTCCAAACTCCACCCCTCAGGACTAAGATCTTCGAAAATTCTTATCCCCTCACCGGAACACAAAAATGCAAACACTGCTGCTTGGCGGTAGGTTAATGGATAAGATGGTGGTAGCTAAAATTGGGATCCTATCATTTCATAACCAATGTTTCATAAATGATTCATTTTACAAACATATCTTTTGAAAACCCGCGTTTTTTTTCCGAAACTGTAAATAATTCTGGATTTATTTCACGACTATGGTGTAGAATCCTATAGATTAGGTTAGTTTTATAAAAATCCTGAAATATTTGTACTTACAGAAAAAAAAGCGGGTTGGAAATGATTAGGTTGCGAAACGATGCATTGGTCAAAGATTTGTCGGCAAAAAGGCAGAGAACCACTAAAACTACACGACTTGCTTAGCCTAGTTGTTAGTGACCCTGCCTTCGAAGCTAGCGGTCCCAGATTCAATTCTGGTATGGGCAAATGACGATGATGTCTAGACGATTTCGACCAAGGCGGATGTTTCAATGGGCAAATATTGGTGTGATGAGCGCAAGCACTTGGAAGGTTTCTATATATTTAAGTATGTATATCTCTATACCGGGTGTTGCCTGTAATAGGAGCAATAAATTGAGGGATCGTTTCTACGCTATAAACGTAGCAACTTTTATTCTACATCTTTAAAAAAATATGTAATTTATTATTTGGGATTTTTTCGAACAAACTAAACAGCATTTTCAATGTACTCTATCCAATAGTCTAGTTGACATCTACTGTCAGCCTGCAAACTTCGTAATTTTCGCAATACATTGAAAATG
This sequence comes from Acleris holmiana, assembly GCA_949316455.1. NCBI lineage: Eukaryota > Metazoa > Arthropoda > Insecta > Lepidoptera > Tortricidae > Acleris > Acleris holmiana. The sequence continues at coordinate 13,042,920 of OX438779.1, forward strand.
TAAATTCATTAATATTTAGTTAACAATAAGTTATTTTCAAAAGTTGCAGAATAAATGTTGTTACGTTTGTGGTGTGGAAACGATTCCTAAATTTATTGCTCCTATTACAGGCAACACCCGGTATAAGTATGTTTGTCGTTACCTTGTATCCATATCACAAGCCTAGAGATTAGTTTGGGATTTGTATGAGATTGTCCCGTGATATTTTTATTTATTTATTTAGTTTCGCCCACCGTGGATACATAGCGGGAGTCGGGACAATATTGACGATGGAGCGAGCTTGCCCAAAAGGTACCTTTTAAACCTCTTTGAAGGACACCCTGTCCTAAACTCGTAAGCTCGCGGAAATACAGGCGTCGCGCCGGTAGGGTATTCCACACCATAGTTGTGCAATTTAAAAAAGTTGACATGAAACGCTGCGTTTTATTACACCCTCGACTTTCAATCTCATCCATGCTCCATGTTGTGTGCGTCAATTTAGTTCAAAATCATTGATGTATGATGGTAGTTAGCCGTACTACCATCTAAGACTACAAACCGCAATCATACCTACAAGTGTACAAGGACTCGGGTGTTCCATCACTCTGCGTAAAAAAATAATCACAGGTTTTTTTAAATAACGATTCCGGTCGTCTTCTTCACACTATAACAACTTTTATTCACTTTACAGTAATATCATAACAACAGTTGTGTGATTACTTCATCGAAGAACGCCAAAGTGAAATAAAGGCCAGGTATTACTCGTATGTTTGTGATATCGGGCCCTTTTGAAATAAAATCAAAAAGCCAGGCGCCATTTTAAATAAAAGGCTCTTGCGGTAAAAGAGCAATAGTTTGTACATTTGCAAAATACTTCAGGAACAATTTGAATTGTTTAAAATGGACTATCGTTTAAATCGTGTTTGAAAATTGTGGTTTTGTTAATAAATTGGTAAATATGTTGTGGTCGCTATCTCAAATATTTATAGTTCACATTTCGCCCCTAACGCCGGTCGTGGAATTTTCCACGGTTATAAGGAAAGTATTTTATCACAAGTTTAATAAAAGCTGACTTTAAAATCCGATTGCATTTTTTTTGGTACCTATGGTCGTCATGCAGGATGTCCAAAACAGAAATTGACGTAAATATTACAGCATAAGAAAACCTGATGATAAGGTCTAAAATATTTCTATAGGTACTATGCCACTTACTTTAGGCGCTTTTAATTAAACTATCTTGACTCTAAGTGTACCGACCTTTGACAGCTAAAATTTGTGATTCCAAAACTCGATCTTTAAATCCTCAATAAGGTAGCACTTTACGGAATTGCACCATAATTGCAATATTTAAATATTTTTGAAATAAATCTATACCTTAAGAGGCCGTAAACAAAATTTTGCCGATTTCGCTGATGTTCGTGATTTTACTGTTGAAATACTTTACTTCTATAAATTTTAATGAGCAACACGAAAGATAACTTTGATTTTCAACGAATTTATGAGCTACTTTTTTGTTTTTATTATTATATTTTGATTCATCGACCTGAAACCGGTGACTGTTTTATGAATTTTGCTATCTTACAGCAGGTTTAGAATATCGCATAGTCACGAATCATTTTGACGTCTTAAAGTTATGAAAAAACTACAATTGATTGCTGTAAAAGTCGTCTAAAAAATGTATGAATAACTTTTTACCACCTTTTATGTATATTTTTTGTGTAAAAAATAGTTAACTAGGTAACATTTTATAGAAAATGGGCAAAAAAAATATTTTGATTTCGGCTACTTAAAACTCTCGTTCATAAAATTTAAGCAACTGTAATAAAGTTCAGTTTAAAATCAATCCATTACCTTTAATAACCATTAGTTTTAAGTCAACAATAAAAAAGTATCTCATTCATTCGTAATGAGTTCGTCGATCATAACTGAAATGATATTTCATAATGTGCATTAGAACTTATAGAAAAGCAGTATTTTAACTGTAAAATCACGAAAAGAAACAAAACGGCAAAATTTCGTAATTATACCTACGGCCTCTTAAATTCTTACTAATAGCGTTTATTTAGATTTGAAGGGATGCCAAAATGTCCTTACAGTTAATTTTAAATTAAAAAGTTATAATCAAGGCAATGGAAACCACTTCTGCTTCTCCGTCATTGTTACCGAAGTGTCCCGCTCCAGTCTGCCAATTAGCCAGGACACAGCGCGAGCATAAAAAATGCAGAGCGGCCTCAGTTAGCATTAGTGAACTTTGAGAGCGGATAGTGAAACGAGATTACTAATTACGAGTACTCTTTTCGAAGCTTCTTTTTAAAGCTTTATAATAACTATTGCAAATTGAATGCACCTTATTACTTCAACGTGGCCAAAACCAACAGTGACAAAAGCAGAAAAAATACTAAAGGTTGGCAGCCTGAGATTGTAGTTCAGTTAAATAAATATAATAATTATGTAAGTATCAATAATTTGCAATGTGGTTTTAAAATTTTAAATGGTAACACGGAAAGGTTTTTTAGTGTTAACTCGTTTAATGCTGATTCTACCTACTGAATTTTTAAGACCATAATTACATGAAAAAGTAATAAATTTTGACTGTTTATGACTTTCTGCCCATTTTTTTGGTAATTAATGGTTTTCACGCCTTGTTATAACAAGATGTACTTATCTCGGCCCAGTGGAGATTTAGAGAATCACCATAAATTTATTAAAGAACCAAGTGCATGGATATCATATCCAAGGACTATTGTTCGGTTAAAGAGTATTTTCTGTGGTGGACTAAATAGAAGTACATGGGGTTAGCTTTACGCGCTTCGGCCAAGTCCTACCTACATTATACTGCTACCATTCTAACTCAATCAATCACACTTTGTATAACGATATGTAATTTTTATGAGGCATATTTCGAAGTCATCTTCAGGCCTTAAAGAAATTTAAACAAATCGCAACCCCAAAAACCGCATCCTTTATAAAGTTATAATTTACCACGTCTATCACATTGAGTTCATACCCTATGTACTGGCACTTGAGGTTGACAATTCGCTGTGCTATGTCGGAAACTTCAGTCCTTCTAAGTTCTGCGCACCTCCTCTTGGCCTCCACAATTTTGGTGAAGATTGTGGTAAATCGATGTATGTGATTGCAAAAAAGACCTTCGTTGAGGTTCTTGGGGAAGGCCACTGTCCAACAGTCGAAATCTTTTGACTGGAATGATGATGAAAAGTTCCAATGACATGTTGTCCGTTTTGTATAATGGAAATTACATAAATAGGCCCTGGATTTCAGGTTAATGAACGGAGGCGAAAAGTCAACGCGGCATAATGCTGCCCTTTTGCACGACATTTTGATCGACGTGCGGTTTAACCTACTCAAATCCGTTTTGTGGAAATGTGAGCAAGAACATTAATTCGTTTAATCACATGCAATAAATAAGATTTATTAAGAACGTTTAGTGGTGATAGGACCTTGTGCAGGGTCCGTCCGGATCGCTGCTATTATCTTCTTTAATCTACCGCAAAGCAGCAGTATTCGCGTTGTTGTGTTTCGATGTGGGGACAATACAACCGGTAATAGCTTAGAGGCATTCCATCTTAGTCGTTAGGGTTGCAATCTTGAGATTGTAGTCTTGAGAATGCAATTGTCTCTGGCTCTCAGATCCCACTTACTACTAGGTTGCCTGTGTGCTTGTGTGCCTTCTCATATGTCGTAAAGTCATTTTCTGTATATTCATCCCCGTTGTATTCAAAGATAGGGTAAATAAACAAAGTTCCAGAATTTGACGGTAATACTACATAATAAAGATAGGAAACGTTTACCTTTATCAGTTGACAAATTGTTCTTGGTGGACTTATTCCATATACAAACGGGGACATACCCGTTATTCGTCTGTTTTATCTCACAGCAATTTACTGCAAATTTGCTCTTTGAGATAGAACGTCGCGGTGTTCAGTTGTTGATAAAACTCAGGATCATTCCCAATTTAAGAAGACTCTTTTAAACGAAATACCTGTCAACTGTAAAGTTATTTTATGTAAATTCCAGCTAAGTTAATATTTATTAGATACCTGGAACGAGTGTAACGCGTACGGAATTTTATAAAATTCCCGCTCGCATGCATGCTCTGTGTAAGACAACAATTCCATTACGACCATTACCCTCATGTAGAGGATGAGAAGAATTTCAATTACCTCACTTTTAATTTGAATATTAAAAAACGTAAAAGGGACCACAGCCCGGGCCGGGGCAATGGAATGTAGAACGGGGTCGGACCTTTGACTTTTGTAGTTTAAAATATGGCACGTGTTTCCTCAACAGTGCGCCAAACTTTCTCATATTTTTTGCTTTATTTATTATGGATTACCAACTTAGAATACAATGGTCTTCTGCTGATAAATGGATACATGTTGTATTTTTATAGAGCTTATTTATTTATTCCCTATTTATAGATGCGTAACGTAAATCACCTTAGTTAAATACTTTCACTCTAATCAAGTTAATATAAAAACAGTACATATATACGAGTATCTATGTAAGGTCAATTTGAGTGGCGGGGCGTACCAGTGTGGATTGAAAACTCTATACCAACTAGAAACTGCATCCAGCTTACTACCGCGGTAGGCGGAAGTTAATTTTGAATTACCTGCAGATGCTCCGATTTGCTTTTATCTTATCAAAGTCAGTGTCAGGCAGTTCCAAAGTAAAAAAGTTTTTTTGCAAATTGCCTTTGCTGACAGCCAACTTAGCGGTTCTATTCCACAAGTTTAAAGCCTTGCTCTTGAAATCAATTTCCTTTTTATATGAAACGACAGCCTTTAATGTCAGAAAATAAATTGATAGCTATCTTTAAAACAACTAAAAATCCTGGATTGAGAACGTTACGCGGTTCATTACAGCGATGTTAGTATTATTAAATAGGCTTTCGTAGAAACTTCCACAATACTACGACTACGTTAGATTTAAAAAAAAGAACCATTTATAAATATGGGGAAAAGTGTTGAATAACAGGCATCAACAGAATTTCAAAGAAATCACTAGCTATACATTATTCGGGTAAGCTTCGTGTCCTGTTGTATTTACGGGTATGAGGTTAATACTGGTCAGAAAACTTCCACATGGCGGGCCCGCGAGGGCGTGTGGCGGATTTCCCCGGGGAACTCGCTGTGAACGGAGTTCCAGGGAGTTCGGACGCGGAAGATTCAATTATTTCGGAACTCTAACGTTACAATGTTATCTTGGAATAATCTTGAGCTAGACTTAGAGATATGATGTACAAAAGCATCACAGCTACAGTAAGAAATAATGGGAAGGCGAAGAAGATTTTGGATGAATTTTGCGGATGAGAAAAATATTAGACAAAATATTACTTACAAAAATATAATAATTGTCCGTGTTAATAAGGAAACTTGACATCGAGGTTATAAAACGCGGGAATGTCGCAACTATTGTTTTTACCATACTTCTAAACTAGTCAACTCGGTACCTTTTTTATTTGTTAGTAGGAGCTTGTATGTACAGAGCTTGTATGTACTTTGTTTTAGGTCACCTGTCTTATATATCGATGGGTCCTACGAATAAGGGCCTAACTCTAAAATCTCAATTTTACAGCACGGGCGTTTAAAGTTGAAAACGCTCATAACTTAGAGATGTCTCATCCATTTGTGCTGAAACTTGGCATATGTGTTTAAAGTTCCATGAGGTATAATCTAATCATATTTTTATTTATTTAAATGTACTTAATAAAAAAACAGCTCACTTAAGCCCTTGTACGTGAATAAATGCCAATTTATTTTAATTAAAAAACTAGTACAAAGGCCAATATGTCACTTTGATACATATACGTGTATGACTTAAAAATCTTAAATAATATAATTTTAGCTATCAAACTCACGTTACACAACTTCGTTTGTAAAAACAAGTTATAAAATACCTTAAACATGATAAAACTATGATAATTTACGTTCAATAAGCCAGTTTGGTCTTTATACGTTACTTAGTTTCAAATTGTGCATCGTTCAGTCAAGGCCAATAAGAACAAAAAACTTTATTTTTAAATATATTTATTCATATAACAACAACCAAGGTTGTACTGACAAATTAACCAAATTTAATAAAGTTAAATATTCAGGCTTATACCTATTTAAAAATAAAACTTCTATCAAAGGCTTCTTTACAATCAGTATTAATGTTTTTAACCATTAAATTTGTCATTACCACTGCCACTTATTACTTATTTAATAGTAAAATTAGTAAATCAGTTATTAAAATAAAAAGGAAACAACTTGGTAAATCAGTTTACAAATTAAAACAATAACATTTGTAACAAACTTGTTCTTAATTTTTTAACCATTATTTCCATTACAGCTGCTTCTTATAATTATTTAATAGTAAAGCAGTTAAACAAAATTAAAAAATATATTTGAACAAACTCGTTCTAATAATGCACTTGTTGAGATCAATAGTAATATAAAGTAATCACTTCTTCTTACATAAAATAATATAACTAAAACATGGAAAATTAAGTACAATCATAATTATCACGATACAACTGAATTTTAGTCGCTGTCTTCACTCTCATTAACATTATTATTATCGTTAGCCACTACCAAACCTTCATAGAAACTATGGTGAGCTTGTGGAATAATATTTTTTCGACACAAATCAAGCAAATCTTTCTTTTTTGATTTTGCAATTGGTATTAAGTTATTGTAGCATAAATCCAACGTTTCAACTGGCCTGCTCACCACTGCTCTTCTTGTTCTGACAGAAGTAGTCGTTATGTTGATCCTGTACTCAGGGGCATCGTCAGATAAATCATACTTGTAAAATAGAACGTAATCTTCATCTTTACACACTCGGACTTGTTGCCTGGTCTTTGTTTACCATCTCTACTGCTATAAGCTCTTCCCGAGTTCTTGAGTCTTTTTCTCTTAGAATCTATCCATTCATGCTCGTGTTGTTCTCGCATTCTTCCACTATCCTTTTTTTTAGTATATATTCTCTTCTTGGTGCTTATTGGGCTGCATGGGCTGAAAGGTTCGTCTGATGAATACGGCTGCGATGATACGGACGGAATAGCTTCTTCCTCGCCATAACATATTGTGCTTCCCTCAGGTGATGGCATAGGAGTTGTTTCGCCTGTAATACTAGCACTGTCAGACGCATTTGGAAATGTATTACCTGGATTATACGTCGATAACACATCATGTGTAGGACTTAACGGTAAAACGGTGTCATTTTGGTCTTGAATAGATATTTGATTTTTAGGACTTGCAGGAATTAAAACTTGAAGGGAGCTGTCTATGGAGACGACGATATGTGTGTTATTCGAACTGCCCCCAGTGGATGGCATGGCAAGATCATCTTTTAAATAGTCACCATCAGACGCAGTCAAACTTTGAACTGATTCCTGAACCTTACCCCCAGATGGATACCTACGTATTGTCTGAATTACACCCTTCATTTTCAGGCGGTAACATATCAAGAAAGTTTTCTGGAGAGATGTCAATACGTATATTAGTCATTGAATATTATTTCGTTCAATAAACGTAAATCCGAGTTTTCTAATATCTCACTGGCACCAAAAGGCAACGGAGAAGATAAAAAAGAAATAAAACAACTAAAAATGCAGTAAAAGTAACTAAAAGAAAGTATAAAACTAAAACCCGATACATATCTACATACATAATTCATACAAATATACAAACATCCATACATAAGCTGTTAAAATCATTACCTACCCTTCTTTTCGCTTCGCATAAAAATAAGACCAAACTGTTGTTTACGTAAATATAACACGTACAAGGGCCAATCTACCAGTTTACCACTTAATTTAATACCTTAACTACATGATTTTTCATATTTCGTGAATATTCTTCATTATCGCACACAAAATAATGACATTAGATAGAAGCTGTTTGTGTAAAATAAAAAGATACTCACAGTTTTCTGGGTAAAAGTTTTCGGAACCTTCGTAACCTAAACCATCATTTTCCGTGCTATTATTTTCGTGACTTAAAGCTAAATTTACTAAGTTACGACATCTATTGGACCTCCCGCTATTATAATTGGATGCCATTTTTCACATATAACCCATTTTCATTGATTAATAGAATAATAAACGATGCACTCTCAACGACGTCACAAGCTCGAATGGCGTACAAATGCCAATGTGCCCGATAGACCCATAGACTAAAAAGAATCGCGGGTACTTCACCGCGTAAAAGTGTCAAACTTTCGTTTGGCCCCTCTACGTTTAAATTCACTAAACATTGACCTTTCTACGACAGAAATAACTCGGTTATTTGATAAGATATTGGTGTTTTTGTTAGTGTAGGTTATAAAGTAAGGTCTTGTGATGCTTTTAACACAAAAAACCTAAAATTGGAAAAATGCTGCTTTGGCCCTTATTCGTAGGACCCATCGATATCTTGCCGTTGTACTCAGAGATATTTTAGCGACATTTAACTCGTTCCTTTTAACTTGTGTATGAAACATCGTCACCAAGGAGCAGCTTAGTCGTCACTGAGTACTCTTATTTACTTAACAGTTAAAGTGACTTTAACATCAATTAGTATGGTATAGACGCAAGGCATTTTTATCCGTAAAAGTCAAACGAGCTGACGGACCACCTGATTAGCCAGCCACCGTCGCCCTGACCGTAAGCAATGCCTGAGGCACAGCCAAGTTTTTGCCTTTCAGTGAATCGTCTTTTTAAATCGCAGTAAAAAGCATATTGTCATGGTGCTAAGGTGTGCTAAAAGAAAGTGGAAACCATTCTCCTTTTGTTTTAGCCTTTCTAATGATCGTAGCGGTTTAGACATAAAATCAGCACGGCACTGTACGAATGTCGGAGACTGGCGGGGTCGGCGGTGACAGGTTGGCGGGGCTCGAAATTGCACTGAAACAAAGCTGCGGTGTCGCCCCAGCTGAAGCTGTCAACATCAGCTGATGCACATATCCATTTAAAAACTTTTTTACTTACTTATCTCAGGATTATTTACCTTTTTTACCCAACTGACCCAGAAGGAGAGTAATGTTTTATGCGTGAATGTATGTACTACGTACGTCCCTTCCATTGTGACATCGTGTAGCCTAAACGGCTTGAACGTTCTTAAAGAGTGAGGTATCGTTAGATTTTTCTTAGTCGTGGGAGTGACATAAGCTAAAAGTAAATGAGACTAAAAAGAATAACGAGATTTAGATTTTTGAACATATCGATGACCATAACCAATTATGCAGTCGGGATTTTTAAAGCTTGCTTTAGTAAGGAAGAAAAATACAAATACAAAGATACAAATTTACAACAAGTCTTATAGTTAAGACTTGTTGTAAATTTGTATCTTTAATAAATATATTATTCAACAATTATATTATTTTTTAATATTGCTGTATGAAAACTTATTGCTAAGTGATACTAGACCTAGACAAGATTAATTCTGCACACACTCCGTTAGCGAAAGGGGTTCCAGTCACATATTTATCCAGGGGATTTTTAAGTGGGCTTATAATTTCCGAAAATCATATGCTATTGGTAGAAGAATATTCAATTGCGTTTTTTCCAGATCTTTATAAGTATTTTGTTTTCCTATCAATAGATCTCCCTAACGCCATTTTCCCCCTAAGTAGGTAGCTTGTAGTTTTAGAACGGGAAAAAATGCGACTGGTAACAACTAAGAATCCGAAAAAATGCAAATATAAACTTTCCTACGGATAAAATTTGACCTTTGGAAATGTTAAGCCCCGCCCCACCCATAAAATTGACACATACAATTTATCCCAATCTTCACCAACACCAAAAAGCATTCCTAACTATCTAACTAGCAACTCAATTATGTCAACGCAGCTTGAGTCCACGCGCGTAATTGCCTATAGCAGGCTTTACGATCCTTTGATTAAAGGAAAATTAACATTCAATTTATATTCAAATTACTATGAAATTCGTTTAGGAAAGCCAGTTCGGCTGATATGTTTTTTATTCAGTGCGTAAAAGTTTTCAGCCATCTATCGCGATCTAGCATTTAGCAGTATACTTAGTGTCATTCGTATTTCGTAAAATACGAAGAAAGCCGATGGCTATTAATAAGTTACATGCTTTTACTTACAATCTGCGAGCATAATGTGCAATATCGTTGTCTTATTACCATCTTTCGTCTATATCTACGAGTATACTCTATACTAATCAGCTACGAATTAGGTAAACACCAGGTTTCAGCTGAAAACCAGCGCTGTGGCTCCGGCTGCAGCACATGCTGAGCTGAGTCCTATTTGACTTCACACTTCAGTGCAACTTCTTCTAAATTAAATTCTCACTAATCTGATCATGTTTTTTACGTTGTTTTTCTGTTGTTTTTGTATACTATATAAGTTTGTTGTATTGCAGTGTGTTTTTATAAAATAAATGTTATGAATTTGTTTTTTTTTTGAATTTTAATATTATAAAGAGGAAAGATTTGTATTTATACAAGGTGTCTCTGACCATGGGGCTTTAAATGTAGTATGGATTCTACTCCTCAAATGGAACTCCTTTTGTTATAAGACTTTAAAAAACGAGGTAATTTTATTTTTTTATTTTTCATACAAAATAAATTAATTTACTCATTTTACAAGAAAACTTTGAAAGTTTGATCACGTATAACTTACTGTAAAATAAGTTTTTTCTAACCCCCTTACTTATGAACGTGAAATAAGCTTGGATTAGTTTATGCCATGCTTTGCCCTTATCTGTAATTGTGACATTTGCATCTGACAGAAAGTGACAAAGCATGGCATAAACTATTCCAAGCTTATTTCACGTTAAGGTAAGGGGGTAAGTCGTAGAACAAAAGATGTAGCATTGGGGTGTAGAATTGATACCTACATTTAAAGCCCCATGGTCAGAGACACCCTGTATGGGACGATTTCAAAAAATCTGTCCATTTGAATGCTACATTATTTTAGATTAAAATAGGCTATGTTTTATTTTTCTACGCGGACAGAGTCGCGGGCAACAGCTAGTTTTCAATAAGAGCGTACTTGCTTGCAAGTTAAAACTTAAAACACATTTCTCTACAATGTCACCGTGAAGTGTTACTAGACAATAAAAAAGAACAGGTATTTTTTTAGTATCAAAGTGACATTTTGAATTTTTCGAATAGGTACATTTTTGTAACATTTTTATATATGACTAACTGCAACATTTACCGGGGTTCCTTATACATTAATACAGAATAAGTAATACATTCAGTGCGAGCAATGCTACTCGAGCTACGCTGTAGCCAGTAGCAGCACTTTTCCGCTATAGTATAGTTAAAATCTGCTACGAACAGGAGGGTTATTATGACATAACTATGCAGTGGGGCTAGACAAGGTGTATTCGACACTCGCTAGCGATTAAGTTTCGATTGAAAAAAATATGGAATTGACGTAAGTGTCACGTTACTATCTCGGTGGCTTACGTTAATTCCATACATTTATCAATCGAAACATAATCGCGAACGATTGTCGAATGCAACTTGTCTAGCGCCACAGTTCTGTTTACGTTCAGAGAAGAGGACAGAGCTATATAACTGCCATAGCTCTGTCCTTTACGCTCACCGTAAAATGAACTGCATAGCTAGGTCATAATAACCCCCCCAGTAGAACCGTCGTTGGCACTTAATGTGACGTCGAATGCCAAGTATTGTACTTTTAAGTACTCTAGTGGTCAAAAAATACGGGTCAGAAAGCGTTTTTCATACTAAGGAGGCTATTTCGAATCCTTGGTTCCTCGCCAGGGGATGCTTATAGTGAAATCTGATGATGGGCACCCCGAGCATCGATACAGGACTTCCAGAGTGCCTAGGATACCTAACTGATTGAATCTGTGGTTAACTCCGAAATTGTACAAGTTCAGAAAAACATCTAAAATGGCAATAAAATGTAAGGAAATCCAAATGCTGACCCAAACTCTCTCGCTGTGGTGTTAACTGATTGTGCGATCAGTTAGGTATCTTCGAAACTTTTGACCTCCTCTAATGAACCTCGGAGTATCCACCATTAAACCTCACTCAAAACAACCCCTGGCTAGAAACCAAGGCTTCGAAATAGCCTCATTTGTGTGAAAAACGCACTCAGACCCGTATTATTTTGACCGCGAGTGTATATTTATTTTATCAATGACATTAAAATGTAAAAAGATATACAATAAATTAGAATTGTACACTAGGATAAAAAAAACTAGTCCACCTAATATTAAGACTTAAGTAACTAATTAAATTAACATAAATTACTAAACTATGGGTACTATAGGTAATAAATATGAGCAAAATCGCTGTCACTGGTGTCGGTGCCCAGGAGGCTGGCAGCATTGCCTCTTTGGCAAGGCTTATCCTTTCGCCAAAGTAGCTGCCAGCCCACTGGTCACCCGAAACGTCATTGAGGCGCGAGGAAATCGGAAACAAAATTGTTTTTAGACACTGTATTATTCAATAGAAATAAATCGAACGGTGCTATTTTTATGTAGACGCAGTTGCCTTTAACCTCAAGTTTATTTAACGCATTATGAAATCCTTCACTGGTACAGTCAAGGACTTTAATTGTTATGCCACCATAGAACCCTGTTATAATGACAGCGTCATACCACATGAAAGAAAGATTAAATTAATTATTAACGCTGCCATTATGTCAGAGTTCCATACTGGCATAACAATTAAAGTCCTTGACTGTACCTACTCGTACCTACAGTATTAATCCAATCTTGCAGAAGCACCCATTTCCTGAAAGGCTGTCGGCGTCAAATTAAACCTAATTCCTATTCTAAACACGTTTCCTTCTGGAATGAACGATTAGCATTATAGCGGTTCAATTCTTCATCTTGAGTGAAGTAACGCCTTTGCGAGTATTAAGAACCCACGCACAATGGTGTCGGTAAACATTTCATTACAAAAAACATAAACTGTATTTACGGTCGTTGTAGAGGGCAAATTCAAGGAAAGGTGAACTTGATACACTTAAATGCTCTGAAAATGGGTCATTGTAAAGACAAATTTAGGTAAACATTGACCTGTTTTAGGCAGGTTTTATGTAATAAAAATATAGGAGTTAATGATAAAAAAAGGGTGACGAAATTGCAATAGGTGAAAGTCTACTTCGACCAGGGACCGGCCCGCTATCCCATTCAAGGGGTTTCGAATGGGTTTTATAAGTCTTTTACTTACAAAAACCATTCGATATGCTTTTTGAAGCGCTATTTATATGGGTTATCTGTGCTTTAGCGGTTAAGGTTTCCCTTATAGTGAATGGTTAGTTTAACAAATAACTTAGGCATATATTTCGTTCCAAAAGGTTATTCTTTTAGTGGGGTATTCTAAAAGAGGTTATCTTTCAAAGGCCTTTATCGGTGAATGGGTGGGCGGGTCCCTGACTTCGAGTGAGGGGCAATTTATAAATTTTCATACTAAGTGTTTCATGTGGAAGTTTTGTTCGAAGATAGTTGGAAAGAAGGCTGCTAGCTGCAGTGTAGTTGTTGAAGCATTGTATACTATTGGTAAGTATATTCAATTTAAAATGCCTATTCTATAATTATGCAGTTAGCTGCCTTCTCTGGTATAACGACAGCGTACCCATGCTACATGTACGTGTACAGGTACTTTTTAGTCATACTCGTCTTTTTTTAGTAACAAACTAATCGAATGCTAATACGTTCTCGTATTAAGTAAGTACTTTTTAAAGTCGGACAATGATGATGCAATCTCGCTTAAACCTTGGAAATAGGTAAGATCCAAAATGGACTGCATTCTGAACAAGACCCTGTTTTACAAAGTCAATTTTGAGGAAATTTATTCGGACAGAGCGCCAGGATCTCGCAATTAGTCTTTGCTTAACCTTTTAATTACCTTTTTTGCATTATTAAGTATTTTCAAACAATTCACCGCGAAACTCCGTTCCACTGAGGAGTTTTCTTTTCTTTGAGTAAAAAGAAAGCACTCAAAAGTATCAAGGCTACCACTGCCTTAAATATTAACATCTCGTAGAAATATGCTAAATATCTTACAAGAGTTACACAGAGGTTTATGATAAAAAATCTCTGGGCCCGACCACCGCTTCATACCTTTGCTAAGCCACAATATCAACGCACTGTGGTTTCCAATATACCTTGACCTCCACGTTTATGATCTAGTGCCAAAAATGTTAAGCCAAGTCCGTTTTCCAAGTTCGGTCGTGGGCCACCATACGCTGGATGTGTAGGTAAACCTAGCAACAGTACCTACTGTTCCCGGGCGAAGGCATCCTACCTTTGCCCGGCGTTTAGTGAATTTTTAATGTTGTTTGAGATCCATTTTGTAGGATTAAAAACGTTAGAATCTCGGAAAGCGTGAAATTAAAACGTAAATGGTATGAAAATGATATTCATTCGCGAATAATTAAACAGTCTGTGTTCTAACGAAATCTGAAGTAAGTCACGTTTTGAATTAGCTATAAAAACCTATGCAGTAAAGGTGACGTGAGAATTTTGTGAGAGAAGGCAAATTGATGAACGAGCTCTAAAATTTGTTTATGAATTTGACCTTTGAGTGTCGCAAATTCGTTAGTGCAATGGTTCGGCAAGCGTAATAAGTTTGTGGTTTTAAATTTGCTACTGAGTGGTGAATACAGTGTAAAAAACTGACCGATACTTTTGTACAGCTCATAGGTAGCTGTTTTAATTTCAGAACCTTGTCGCAATAACGTATTAACTAAGAGTAGTTTGAATTCAGTGTATCAATAGAGGCAACAAGGTACGTACTAAAATGTTCAGCAACTTGTCAGTTCGACCGTAACCGTTGTTAAGTCTATACTTAACAACTAATTATGATATCATACAAAGTAATTAGGTACTTTAATTTTTTATAAGTACTTATTTTTCTCTAATTTGGTCTGGTTATAATTATTTCATTGTAATTTTTAATTTATTGCTGTCATTGTTTTTCTTTTGAGTTCTTATACTAGAACCTAGGTTGTACGTAAGATGTATCACTAACACTCTTACGGAGCCAGAGTCTGAAATAAATGGATTGAAATTGAAAGTATAAATAGCAGAAAACTGAAACGGTCTATTAGTTATTCATTGCAAACGAGTTAACCCTTCACCAGTTTGCGTCATTGATATCCACACATTCTAGTCTTTTTAAAGCGTCCAATACCAGAAGTATATAAATACGTAAATATCCATGAACAATGAATAAAACCAATAAATGCAGCTCTGCAGACCAATAACTGCATAAAGCGTCTTTACCTCCCTTTGTGTGAGCATTTGCGAACTATAAACAACAAGACCAAAGGCACACCCGTTGCGTTTTCATTTTTTCATAAAAAGGCACTGGAATTCTTCGCTTACCGGAAAAATACAGTTGCAACTGGGCGTAGAAAACTGCTTGGGGAGTATTAGCATTCATATCTCTCAAAAAGGTTGAATTCACTACAGTTTGTTTTTTATATTATAATGGAGTTTCACACTGCAGTTAAAAACGTTGTATAACGTTATAAAACCTTCTAAAACACGATTAAATTTTACACATTAGATAGGTATTTTTACACTTTCACATCATGTATATTAGACATAAATTAAAATTAATAACGATGTATGTGTGACATCCACGAGAAGACATGGATTGGCACTATATATTCTAACCTGGCAACCACACGGGCAAAAAAGATGAAAGATGTTTATTCAGTAAGTCGGCCGCACGGGCACTTTAACACTACTTTTACTACTAACTTACTTTATTTACTTTAAAAAATTACCTTAATAAGTCCAATACCACCCGGTACTCACGAACCAAGGCCTTCCACGCCGAAAGCAACGAAGTTATATTTAGTACTAACAATTAATAACGATACCGAAGTCCAATAACACGTAGGAGCACTAAAAATAATGTTTTAAATGGTAAGGAGACGGCAAACGAGCACACAGGCCACCTGATGGTAATTGGGGTCTGGGATGGCAATCCTAAGACTGCATACAAGTTCTCAACCCTGAGGACTAAGATGGAATGCATCTAAATATGCTAGTTATTACACCGGTTGTCTTATCCCCACGGCGGAACACAATGCGAATGCTAGGCGGTAAGTAGGAAAAGATTTTATTGATAAATACGTTTATATGACATTACAGTACTAAGAACCAAGGCGTCATAAAACTTAGGCTAGTTACGAAAGTTTTTTTAGTAACAATAAGACAATTACATTGGTATAGACGAGCACCTAGTATCCATCTCCTCCGCATATTGCCAAGCAAACAGGTCGCACTTCGGTGTAGATGTCAGAAGCGCATTGAGGCTCGATGAGGCACGGCGCAAAGGAGAGTTCCTGCACGACACAGTTCGCGACACAGCTACACACACAGCACAAACAGAGCTATCAAAGCGCGAGGCCTCGCCCGGAGGCCTATCCTAGGAAAATCCGGATCAGACAGGCGCATAAGTTGACCCACCAGCTCCGGACAATCTGACTCACCACGCAAGGTTCGACACACAACAGTCAGCAAACTATAATTCCGCCTGACCTCTAAAGAATTGTATTCGAGAGTGCCGAGAAGATATTTTTTCTGATACATATATAGATAGTTGTTTGTGATGTTTTTTATATAAGAACCTTAAAAAGGCTTTTTGAACTTTCTCCAAGAGTAAACTATAAGAAGTAGTAGTAGGGATGCCTTACTATCGCAGAAGCCACCAGCTTACTCCTAACCATTGCACTAAGTTTTTTTTATTTTTATGATAAATTGAAGGCACACGTGCACTCAGGCCACCTAATGGTAAGTGGAATCTGAGACCCATAGACATTTGAATTCTCAAAACTATAATCCTAAGACCACTGACTTCATTATTTTTAAATTTAGTAAATTCACACTTAAGTATATTTTACGTGCTGCTTAGCGGCAGATTATGTGTTGCCAATGTAATTTTATAACACCTTTCTGTACACCATGATCTATGTAAAATAAAGATTTTGATTGATTGATTGATTGATTGATTGATTGATTCAAATGCGTTGCCAACCCTGAGGACTAAGATGGAATGCCTCTATGCTAGTAATTTCACCGGTTGTCTTAACCCCACACCGAAACACAACAATGCGAACATTGTTGCTTGGCTTGGTTTTTTGGATAAGATGGTGGCAGCGGTCAAGACCCTGCACAAAGTCCCATCACTGGAAAATAACCTTTTGATACACTGAAATCACATTATTTGCTAGGCAAACTCCGCACACGTATCCCAGAATCCAGAATCCTATAAGCCCAACGCGTTTTTTGTCGCGTACCTCGGAATTTTCCAGCAGGTTGGCGCGCCCGCGCAACATCACGAACAGAATAAATAGACTCGCCCTTGACTGCGAGGCATCCAGTGACTCACTGATTATTCCGGCGCCCATTCATAAACGAACACGGGATGATAATCTGCTCTCCGCTGCGCTTGTTATATTTATTGTTTCCCGTTCAACTGCAATTAGATTGCGGGAATTCATAACGTTCGTTTACGTGAGTTTGAGTACTCGTGTTTTTTTTTTCATGATTTATTAAAATAACTATTCTTGTGACTAAGTGCATACAGTCTCATAAAAAAATACCTAAAATTCTCGTTAACTTCGTTTGATCCCTAAAGGTATCATGTAGGTACAATAATTTCACCTGACATGACTTTGTTAAAAATGCCGTTGTTTTTTAAAATAGAATACTATTAAAAAAATACCGAGTAAGGCAAATGCAGCTATTAACGACTCTCCTAAGGCAATTTTGAAATTGGTCATACTTATTAGGAATATTGGTAGCCGTCATGTACTTTTATTATTTTTATATGGTAATATTGATTATCGGGCTTCTATTTACCAAATGAAATGCTTCAAAATATGGTATTAGCTTTTGAAATTAATTAATAATGTGGGTAAGTCGATTATTGTTTCCAATACCGACCCATAGTAACGGCTGTGAAGCTATTAACGGTTTAAATGCAGCTATTACTGACTCTAAGAAAATGATACAATTTGTGTTGAAACGGTGGTAGCTTCATGTTTTTGCCATTACCGATTTATATGGGTGGGTAAATAGCTTCAAATTGTCACCATTGCCGACTCGTATGTGTCAGTAATAACTCCTTAAAGTTGCTATTACCGACACAGATGGGGCGGTAATAGAAAATATACTTATTAACCTAAAATGTATTTATTTTTATTTATTTATTTATTGATACCGTAGATAGAGATACAAATAAAAAAAAATACTAGGAGACTTAACTGTTACTGCTAATATTAAGACACTACATATTATTGTGACATCTACTCTAGGCTAGGCCTGAATTGTAGAATGACACTATAAAAGATTACCAAGACATTGTGAAGTATTATGGTCTTTTATTTATTTAGTAACAAACAGTCTTACAAAAAAAAGCACTTAATATTTTTCATCAGTGGTTTTCTTATTGTAAAAGAGATCATGATTAATTAAAATAACTAACCTTGTGACTAAAATGCATACAGTCTTATTTAAAAAAGAACTTATTTTAATCAATCTATGAAAATATAGTAATTTTTAATAAATTTACATATATACATAACATCACGCCTCCGTTCCCAGAGTGGGGTAGGCAGAGCTACATAAATACCAACATTTCTAAAGACTTACTGATATTTCTGTAACCACAGTTTGCGCTGACTGATTAATAAATTTACAACTCTAAAACAAGAAACTAGACAAAATATTGTATATCGCTAATAGATACGTACAAATGCTGATTGTTTTTAATTAAAATGGTTTATATAAATACGTGTGTTATGATACTTATGATCAAATTTAAGAAAAGAGATAAAAATAAAACTCTACGTGGCGATTATTACCAATTTATGGGTCGGTGTTGGCTGCCACACCTAAACTTGAAGAAGCTATTACCGCATTATTTTAATTTAATATTTTATCATATTAAACTATTTTTTTAATTTGAAAAAGCTGGATAAAATCGAGAATTTACACGTAAACAAATACATTGCATATAACACTTTAATTTTAGGCGCAGTTTATATGACTTAAATGCCTTAATCAAAAAAGTTACGTACTTACCTGAAAGAACAAGCGCCAGTATTATTAATTAAAATAACGGAAGCTAAAGTTAAATAAACTCTTTTAAAAATGTTTTGTGTAACGAATGAGAATATAATGGCAGTGCCATAATAATATTTAATTGGATATACTGGAACCTGAATTAACATTTCAATTATTAACGAAACCACAATCGCGTTTAAGTGAATTATTATCAATAAAGATCAGGCTTCCACAGTAATTAGCTCGTAAACCGATCGAGATAATACAATAGATGCTACCAATTATCAAGCTTAAAGTGTATATTCGGTTTTAAACGAATTACTACAAAAAAGTTGTTCTGAAATCGGATTTTAGCATCGGCTCCTTAATGATAATGTAATGACAAATGATGACGTTTATCATCGGAATAATTGCGAAAGAAAGTGAAATGTAAGAGCAGTAGATCACCGACCTTTTATTACATAATCAAAATCAAAATGTTTATTCAGTAAATAGGCTCCCATGGGGCTCTTTTACACGTCGGTAATATGAAGTGAATTTACTAGCGCTTCAGATAAGACCATCATTGCGGAGAAGAAGCGCCAAGAAACTCCAGCAGAAGGTCATTTTTTCAAACAAAAGTACAGAAATACTTAAAAGTAAGTTACATTACAAGTACTTAATAAGTACATCTTCACGTCGGGTTTAGATAAAAATATGATTAATAATTTTAACGATATAATTTCAAAAACCGTTTCATTCCGAAGTATAATTGCTTAATGCTAAACTCAAAGGCGCACGCCTCATAAATCTTACATTCACACCGTCATATTTCTGCCAAAAATAATAACCCTGAAAACAAATTCCATTAATATCTCCCAAACTCCAAATCAAAATTATCAATTTACTAAATTAACCACAAACAGAATCTCGTTAACAACGTTCCGCTGAATTTTGAAATGATCTAAAATTAACTTGGTTTACGATGTCTATGAAGTTAGATTATATTTAGTGGTGGTTCTTTGATAAACACGGCCTACACTGTCAAAGCGGAAGGAATAACGAAAATATAAACATCTTTATACCTCCGCCACAGATGCATTATGACCTGGAACGTCGTCAACATACGCAGCGGAAAATTTTCAATATCAATCGACGTATGCCAAGTTTTGTGTTAAAAGAGGTTGTTAAATCTTATGCATGGATTGATACTATGCTGTATGTTATAGTTTAGTCTGTGTTCGATTTTGATCGAGGAAATGTTAGTTACAAGACCAAATTGGCTCACACTTTGCCGTCTGGTATACGAGTATGTCACTATACTAGATTGATGTCAAACAATTTCTAAAATACCAAATGACTTAGTTGCAACTAAACTAATAGTATAATGCACTAAACAATGTATTCAGATTTATGACGTCGATTTAACGACACTAAAATAATGTCATCAAATAATACGTAGTTAGCCTAGTTGGTAGTGACCCAGCCTGCGAAAGCAGGGTCACTACCAGAGTACGAGCGGTCGCGGGATCGATTCGATCCGATTCGATGAGCGCGAGTATTTGTATATGAGTCTTGGGTGCTTTCTATAAATAAATAAATTAAATATCAGGGAACAAACTCACATAAATTGATCTAGTCCCAAACTAAGCTCTAGGCTTGTACTATGGGTACTAGATAACGATAAACATACTTATATAGAGTAATACATTCTTAAATACATAGAAAACATCCAAGACTCAGGAACAAATATTCGCGCTCATCACTCAAATATCTACCGTTACCGGGATTTGAACCCTTCCAACTAGGCTAACGTGACGTCTATGAAAGTATATAAGTATTTATTTCTCTGTATAATTTTGTGTATCGTTGTCTAGTACCCATAGTACAAGCCAAAAGGTTACTTTGGGTCTAGGATAATTAATGTGAGATTGTCCCCTGAAATTTATTTATTTAAATTGCAACGAGAGAATAAAATCCCTATCAAGCCCGTTATCTGCTTCATTCTTCTGCCCCCCCTAAACCACTCCCGTAGTTATACGTTTTTGCGGCGGATTGAAATGGCGTTTTCAATTAAGTACGTTCGTCGTGTGTCAAAAGCGTGCGCTAGAAATGGTGGCGGTCGGAAAATGGACTGAAATTCGTTGCTGTTAAATCTCATTATAGCATGAAATAGGTAGCTGTATTCAATTAGATTGTTAATTGAATACTAGCCTCTGCCTGCGACTTTGTCTGCGTATAATTTTAGTCTCGTTTATTGCTATGGGACATTTCCAGTGCATGAAGTATTGACGTGCTAGTTGTTATAATTAGTAAATTTGTTTTGCAGTTAGATGTTTTCTTTTAAATAATAGAGCTTTGAATACACAAACCTATGTGCTGTGATATGTAGAGGAAGTCCGAACGCAAAACTTTTCCAGTTTCTTCTGATTTACTACAACCACTCTATGCAGTTAATAGAATAGGGGTATTTCAGGCCCTCATCTGTCAAGTAGTCATGTTCGGAAAACCTCTTTTTCAACCCAAGTGACGCTATAGCAAAACTCGATATGTATGGGCTATTTGAAAATCTACAATCGCCAAAAATAAACTCCATTATAAGCTCACGATACCTCCAGTACTGCGAAATATGTTACTATCGAAAACACGACGACACGTTAGCCTAGTTGGGAGTGCCTCCGAAGCCAGCGATCCTGGGATCAAACCCCGGTAAGGGCAGATATTGGTGTGTCATCACACAAATATCTGCCCATGCGTGAGTATTTGTTCCTAAGTCTTGGATGTTTTCTATGTATTTAAGCATGTTTATCGTAGTATATATAAATATTTTTTTTAGATATATAGGATTTACGTAAGCTGCTGGTCGATCGTCATAAAACCGCCTCGACGCAATGAAAAGTAACGACAGGCGTCGGGCGTAGACAAAATGCATAACCATAGATATTTTTAACTTTCGCGTTTATAACACAATAGACATAAAATCAGGTCTTGACTACACATACCTCAAAACCGATCGCCTACCCACATCGAAGATGATATCGCTAACTCCCGTCCTTCCGTGACCAACCCTGGTACAACCAGCTGGTGGTTGGGTCTATGTGTTGTAAACGAAAAGCTTGAAAATATCTATCGTTATGCACCTTGTCTATGCCCCTGACCTTTAACTGCAAAACTATATTCCCAGAAGCCCAACGTGTAAACACCGGACATTTTCTCGCTTCCGGGCGGAAAGCTCCGCATTGTTGAATTGGGAGTAAACATTTCGTATAAGTCCTATACTGAGTAAGGGCTATTTTTGATTCATTCATACCGCGACACGTGCGCTAACGCAGTTTTTCTCAAGCATTCCTGAAATCATGAAGGATTTTTCAAGTGCTCACTCTTATAACATCATAAGAATGAAATTTTAAACGTCAAATTTGAACCTTATTTTAAAGGGAAAGGATTATAATTTGGTTAATCTGGAAATAAATATGAGACCTTGTAATGAGCCAACTGTCGCGCTGAGCGTAGGCAGAATGTTTTCATCCATTTGGCTGTCTTCAGTCGCCTTTGGACTGTGTTCATGTAACGTTGTGTTATTTTATATGTGAACAAAAATATTTTTAACAAAACCTTTGGGTAATAAAGTGATTTATAATTAAAACAAGTTTAATAGTTTGTCTTTAAATGTGTATTTTTGTTTCAACAGCGATAAAATCAGGATATTTTGCTTTAAATTTAAACAAAACAATAAAATTAAGTAAATGTAATTTGTAATTTTTGTATGCACTTCATTAACATTAATTTTCTTTGTTTCAGGCAGTGAAAATAAATAAATAAATATGCGGGTGTTGCGTAGCAGCTTTTATTATAAAATTAAAACTTCCTACTAATAAACAATAAAGTGTTTGTGTCAAATATAAATATAACCGTTTTGATATGAATTATATTACCCTTAGCAAAGCTTACAGTACCGCAAGTGTTTAGTTGAATTCGTAGTGCCAGTGTTAAGTGTCGTGACAGTTGGCCATTTTGATATTTTAAAAATAGAATTAATTTAAAACGTAAGTGCGGCGCGATGTCGTCACGTACGGGTCAGAGAGGTACCTCAGTAGCGACCAGCCAGCGCAAGCACCGGTCCCGGTCGACGACGCGGTACGACATGGAGAAGAAACAGAGGACGGGTAAAAAGGACCTGCGGACGTCTGGGACGAAAAGTCTCGTTTCCATCCCCAACACCATCAAGCTGAGTATGCTGAACAGCGGGCTCATCTCATTCGGTGAGTACTTCACACAATCTTTTTTTTGTAGCGGTCATTTGGATTTGTCAGTTTTTGTATTACGAAACATTATAAAATTTTAGTACGTTAATTAATTTTAGGACGTCGTTTTTCAACATTGGGGCAATTTTTTCTAGTTAAAAAGTCGCTTATGTGTTTTTCCAGACTATAATTTATCTATGTGCTAAATTTCATTTAGATCCGTTCAGCCTTTCTGGTGCGCTCGAGTAACGAACATCCAAACTTTCACTTTTATACTGTTAATATATAGGTACATCGGTAAGATAAGATAAGATTAGGTACTCGTACTTATAAATGCTATATAGAATGTGTAACTTTCTGTAATTATCTAAAAGCAAAGAACAAAGGAAGACATATTAAATTATACATTTGAAATCTGTTCTAAAATATTTTCCTAACATACGAGAGTTTAATTTACACACCAAACTCGTTATAACGATACCCAAATTACTTTTATTCACCTAATTAAAAACTTGTTAACGGCGACGAAGCAGCGAAGTTGTCATACGAAAAAGTTTCCGTCGCCACCGTGTAATAAACCTTTTAACCGCGTCATTTGCTTCTCAAACATATGTGGAAAAAAACCGTAGAGTGCTTTTGTTTATGCCAGTTGTAAAACAAGTAATTGACAAACATTTCGTTTTTGTAGCAGATCTTTTGCCATCGCGAACCATCCAACGAGACCATCGCGGGTGGCTTAAGAGGGTTTTGAAGCTCTAAACAACCATATTAAACTCCTTCAAATATAGTCCAATTTTAACGATTTTTCAATATGTTCTGGATATTATTAAACACGAGGTCTGTGAGTTTTGCTTTCCAAGAAATATTTACTAAAACGACTAAACTAATTTTTAAAAAAACGTACAAACCTAATTTTTCATGAAAACTGCAAAATAATCAAAAAATTAGAATATTTAACTAGGGATAAGAAACGTTATCACCAGCAGCTTAATTAGTAGTTATTGAAAAAAAACACCTACGTGATTTAAGCGTCCCCTGACAATGTCAATCATACAAACATAACATCACGTAATAAAGCTATTAAAAAGCATTTATATTCTTTGAATCTCGAAACATTAACAAAGCTCGAGCATGCAAGAGCCGATATTAATATCCCGATTGTTTGGTTTTAATTACCTACGAGTACAAGGTTAGTTCGCATCGATGCTTTTTTAAACCCTTGTGTAAAATGAGAGTTGTTTGAAATACAGACACTATAATAGCGAAATATAATGGTGATCAGTGCTGGGAATCTATGCGGTAATAACGATATCGTAAAAGTAAAAGCTGGTCAGTTTCCAATCGGCCTCCATCCCCGCCGGTTTCCGAACCCGTGCAAGTCTATCATCACCATTGCGATTGACAGTAATAGCGGCCCAGTTAAATACTATACTGTAACACGTCAAAGGCCTTACCCAGTAGAATAAAGGCCCTGTCTGACTGTAAAATGTTAAGCTTTTAAGGATCATACACACTCTTTAAAACAAAAGTTGTCTCTCCTGTGGTCAATAGTTAAAAGCTTGTGTGCATATAAGCTATGTTTTTATATGATAGGTCTAAAGCAGTCCTGACGCCGTTTTTGCGAGTATGGGCTTAGCCAGAAAATTAGGATTTAAAAACGTTAACTTTCGGTGTGTCCACAGGAAAGACGATAACCTAAATCTGTGTATGACACTTAATGGGGTCGCCGACTACAAAGCATTTTAATTTTCAGTAAATTCACTGGATAAAATAATACCTAATACCATTTTTAACCTGCCGAACATTTCCTTCATAGGTTAATTCAAGAAAGACCTAACTCACTTATGGACGTACGTTATAGTATAATACCTTATTATATTGCCTTATAAAATTGTAAATTTAAAAAGTAAGGTTGTTAATACTGCCGTGATACTAAAGAAAGCGGCTATCTCCATAGTAATAGTATAAGCATTTTAAATCTAATATGGTTACCAATAGAGTACAAAATGCTTCGACTACTACATTGCAGTTAGCCGCCTTCTTCTGTATTACGGCAGAATAGGTTTATATAACAAGCCACTGACAAAACTGTAAACAATTTAGTGAAGGACTTCAGCGATTACAAACAAAATTATTTATAAAAACCAACAGAACCATAAAACTGAACCGGAGAGTCTTAAAGAAGCGGTTCGTGCCCCAACAGAACCGGTGAAGATTAGAAAGCGCTTGTATTAACTTCAATATTGCCTGTGAGCGTCTAAAATATCCCAACGACAACTATTTAGGTATTCCCATAAAATACAAAGTCATAATATTTACTTTTCTTTTTATGGCATGGACAAGGTAAACGACACACGACACGTTGGCCTAGTTGGTAATCACCCTTCCTATCAAGCCAGCGGTCCCGGGTTCAAATCCAGTTAAGGACAGATATTTGTGTCATGAGCCCAGTTTTTTCCTTAGTCTTGGATGTTTTATATGTATTTAAGCATATATTTCTCTAAATAAGTAAGTTCTCTAGTACCCATAGTACAAGCCTAGAGCTTAGTTTGGGACTTGGTCAATTTATGTGACATTGTCCCGTGATATACATCACACATCCCACTTGAGGGCGAGTGGGATTTGAGACCTTGAGAATTTTACAATTTTTACTACAATCACAAGCTTGCGATCTTAAGACTGCTAATGTATGGCCAACTGCCAATCCCTGAGCACTAAGATATAATTCCTCGATTCTAGTCATTCCAGCGGTTGTTTAATCCTGAAACTGGAACACAACAAAAGTAACACTGCTGCTTAATGAGTAAGGTAACGGTAGCAATCCGAACTAACCCTGCATATAAGGTTTTACCTCTTTTATCACTACTGAGTGTTACAGAATATCTTAAACAAATGGCAGTACGTCAAGTAAATAAGTAGGTACACCAACTATTCACAGCGCCGAGTTTCATCTCACCCAGAGACGTTTGCTTACTTATACTGTAAATATAATTAAACTTCTACCAAGACTAAATACTAAATGGATGAAATGATAAAAACTCTAGAAAGTTAAAGATAAAATGAAACCAACATAAATACCATTTACAAATTGAAACAAACAAACTTTAAAAAATATGAATTTACAAGTCCAGAGTTGAGATAATTTTGGAATGAAACTTTTTCAGCAATCAGCAGAGCGATACATAAACACATTCTGGGGTTCTATTGCAATTTGATTTTGCTAATGTTGCTTCCATGTTCTAATCAGATGTTAACGTTACGGTAGCCCTTATTCACTTGATAGTAAGATTTATTGAAAGAAACAAGACGGAAAAATTTTAAGTTCAGTGCTAAGAACTGTTCTACAGCATAGGCAGCGCCTCCGAAATTCTTAAAGCGTTTTTTTAGATAAGGCAAAGTTTCTCTGATATGGAGCAAATTTTCCAACGGCTGCGTCTCCAAATGTTCCGTTCGTTGGTAAAGGAAATAAATAGAGATAAGGCACAACAGAAACAATACCTCATGGACCACCGACGTGCTTAATGTGGTTGTTTGTTCCTGTAATAAATATGACTTGAAGCTCTCGCGTTCATCGCACGTGTTGGAGATGAATTATTTACTACGTTTGTGCAAAGAGGCCATCATACGTCTGGTTGTTTTAGGGAGTAACTGAAAAACAACGTGCTTCATAATAAATATTTTACCAAAGCAAAAACAAACTATAGGAGAAAATGTGAATATTTTCTTGTGGGAGGACTAAGGACCTTGTGCGAAATTTATTCCAAACGCTACCACAATCTCAGCAACTCAGCTAACTATGCCATCAAGCTGTAGTAGTTGCTCACTTGAGTTTCGATGAGAAGGGTAATGTAGACGGTGAAATGATAAGTATCTATTTGTATCATATAATACTAGAGTTAGTGTGTGTATCTATCCTTTATATTCTTGAGATTTGTATGTCTCTCGACCACCATCGTTACCATCCATACACATGAAAGTTCCGTACCTTTAAAAAACTCTTCATAAAAAACTTATAGGAATTTGTGGTCATTATTATAATAACCGAATAAATACAGGATAAAATTAATCTATTATACACTGAGCTAGTTTCACTATTAAAACATCTAAATTCAAATAATCTACCCGCGCTTTCTCAGGCCATAATCGTGTAAACACGAGAAATTCACGTGAGCGCGAAGCATATTTCTCTTGAACTAACGGCCGGGTGCACAATAAATAATGCCAGTACTCACGTGCACTCACAATACCTAGTTACAGTCTTACATGAAATATCGGCAACCAGAATAAGAACGTTTTTAAATCACAGCTGAAAAAGTGACACATAAGATGATTCATTGCAAGACATAAATCATGGAATCGACATATCTTGAACTTTACGAAAATTGAGCGGTTTCTCTTAAGTCAAAATGATGTTATATTTCAAAGAACGGGATGGTTATTGATTACATCTCATGCATAAATATTTATCTCACTTTATGTGTTCAAATAACAAACAAATCTGTAAGCCATTTTTTTTTCATTCAATAAATATATGTATACTTAATCAGAGCACAATCTCACACAAATTGGCCTCGTCCTAAAATAAGCTCAAGGCTCGTATTATGGGTACTAGACAACGATAAACATACTTATATAGAGAAATACAAACAAACATCCAACAATCAGGAACCAATATTCGCGCTCATCACACAAATATCTGCCCGTACCGGGGAGTGCTGGCTTCGGAAGCAGGGTCACTCATCTAAGCCAACGTGTCGTCTGCGTTTCGTTTTTGTAATTTACAAAAACTAGTCTGTCACGGACTGCCTGCACTACCTTAATTCGCTGAACCTAGTTATTCGAAATTTGTATGGACTATTTGTCGGGTAAGGGAGAGCACTACGAAAGGTTTTTTCAAAAATCCACCTTCAACGGGAAAAAGTGCCAACAATGGAAAAACTCTACGCGAACAAAAGCGTCGTCTAGTTATATATATATACATCTTAAATGCTAAATCGGTAGCTGGTCAAGGGCAAACTGACATAGATACAACTAGCTTTTGAACGGGACTGTGAAAGACGAAGTTCTTTATCTTATCAACAATCATGATACAATCTATCTTTTTGCCAAATTTCATTAAAGGCCATTCAGCCGTATCGTCGTTAAACAAACATTGAATTACTTTCGCTTTTATAGTTAGTATGGAAAAATGAATGAATTAAGAGTTTTATGAAGCGACGCTTAAGTCGCGTAGCTGTTAAGATTATTCCATTCAAATGTATTTACTTCCCGGCGATAACCTTTCTGACTCCCTTAATCAAGTTCGATTTCCACGATATTTGTGAAAATCAAGGTTTGAACGCATTTTTTTTTCTTTTGTTAGTTTCTTCGAAACATTTTCTTGGAAAGGAAAACGTAGTTTTCATAATATCTAGAACATGTTCATTAATTGTATAAATCGGACTAGGTTTAAGGTGAGAGAAACGTTATTCGCATTTTGTATGTAGGTACAGTCAAGTTCAAAAGTATGTAAACACTTTAGTACCTTGTCCATTTAACGTCATGTTTAAACTGCCATATGAAATTATCCAAGCGATTAAAGTGACATGGTACTAAAGTGTATACATACTTTTGAACTTGACTGTACATATTATTTTTCTTCAAAAAAAACCTACGTCATTATTGCCCGCGCATCCCAAACGAGATCCCTAATTGTGTGACGTAGATCTTGAGCGCTAATTACGGACACGTCAAACAAAACATTGAAGAATGTGGGTTCGGAGCAAAACAAATAATCGGAGAGGCTGTTGACCAGTCGTGACGTGGCATGCTCTTTTGACTCGTAAATGCGTGGGTTTCTAGTTCCTGCCGTGTTATTGTCTTAAATGACTCACTTTTAACTCGACAGATGAATTATTAAAAGACGAGTGTACAAACAGAGCGTAAAAAACACATTTTGGGAGTGGATTCTCAATTTGGTAGCTTATTGTACATAGAACTGGATCACCTGAGCTTTACCTCCCACTTCAAGGGATTCTAAGTGTTCGTCAATTGAATGTCGTTATACCACCTTATTAAAAGACGTTTCTGGTAGGTGATCCTCTTAATAAACTCGCGCTACAAATCGACAGGGATTGTTACTCATAACCGGCGAGTTTAAGTTGTCTCATCGTCATCAGAGCGTACAAAAAATGCTTTAGGGCGTGCATATTTTCATTAGGTTTACCATAGAGCATTCAGCAAGACAAATAAACTTTTTTATTTATTTTTTATTTTAGTTAGCTGAATTCATCTTGAAGATCCATTGTGTTAATTGTATGTCCACATGCCATGACTGCGATTTGGTCTTTTCAAATAATAAACTTTTATTACTTTAATTAACTTGTGTTAATTCTGTTCATTTTAACTAATACCAGTGCACATTTGATACTTGAATTTCAAACAAAACAATCAAAAATACAAACAAAACTCTACATCTTTGTACAAAATATGACAGTTTGAACAATTTTGTGAGATTGTTAACAGATATTTAAGTACCTTATTTATGATTTCTACGCTTTTATTTTAATAGTCGTAATCATAGAGAAATCTTTTAATCTTGATATAATATAGTGCTCCCAATAACTTAGAAAATTACCAACTATAGTCACATCTTTTGGTACTTAAACCTTAATTTGAAAGTGTGCACCACAGTGAACATACCATAATGTTCATAATGTTGTTTTATGCTGGTAAAAATCAAAAAAGCCAAATTAAAGGTTGGCGTTCTTTACGAAATCAATATTGAAAGTTAGGACAGTCATTTTGACGTAAAAAGGAAAGAAGACATCCGGGTCTTAAGCCTCGTATAATCATGGATAAATGTCCCCTGACACGTCCCCCGGGCAGCGAAGCCGCGCGACTTCGCTGGACTCCTCGACAAGGCAAGCGTGTCGAGCGAAGTTTGGCAACATTGCGTCTTTTTGTCTGCCGTCGCTTTTGACGCGTGTCGCGAAACATTTGTCCCTTAGTGATTTGGAGGTATTAAATCTGGGTAATCCATCTGTTTTAATTTGTAATGTACCCCAGTAGAAAAATCCTAGATAGCAATGGAGCTTCAATAAATTAAGGCTACGTACTATTACAATAACCATATTGCTTTTGAGATATTATCGTACTCGGCCGCCATTACCGTCAAGTAAATAAGAGCTATCATAATGTTGACAGTACGATGTCAAAAGCTATATGGTACTACCGAGTAGAATAGAGTATCCGATGTAATATAACAAGTGACAGCTAATATTGCCACTATGTGGTTTTTGACTTGTGGCTAAATAGAGCTTTAATTTCGTTCTTTATTGTCATAGCAAAGAGCGGGGCTTAATGTAACAAATTATATCATCGTCGCTTGCGTCGAATATTACGTAAAAAAACCCTATAAAAACTTAGGTGCGTCAACAAAAGAGACCCTCCTTTTACGAGTACATAAGTGGTGTGCTTATGTGCTTAACACGCTATGTCCTTGGGGCCTAGATAAGATTCTTAGTGATAACGTTTGCGATCTTCAGAACTAACAAAATATATCGTATTGTCAACGTTATAGCTCTTATTTACTTGACAGTAATAGCGGCCGAGTTAAAACAATACGAAAACATGTGAAAAGCAATGTAGTTTTACCTAGAACAATAGTGAGACTCCTTGAATTGATGTAAGCATAATCTATCGCGTCAGTCACATATGTCAATTCCATACTTTATGGAGAGCATTCTCGTGTATGAGCATCGAATGTTCAAGTGGTGCGGACCACAGTAACGCTCGGCACAACGTCCACACCACACGTATATTACACGCGAATGCTCTCAGTGGGGACGCTCCTTTATGTCAGTTCACGAATTTATTCATCTTGTTGAAGCTCCCTAATCTTTTATCATGATATTTAAATTGAAATTGCATACTTTAACTAAAATAAAGACAAACCGCGCAAGATAATGAACAAAGGGATACGTAAATTGCCGTGTGGCTTTCAAATCATTTTGCGATTTTATCATGAAAATATTTTTTTCTTAAGAAATACTTTCTAAATAAAAAGTGAGTTTTTCCTTATCTCTAGTAAGACGATTAGGTAAAACCAATAAACAACGTAAATGTAGATTATCGGATTATTTATGGGCTGAAGTGTGCTTTGCATTCCTTGGTAATTTATTGGTAAAAGTTTGCTTCATAATACTTCGTAACGGACATAATTTTGAACAGGGAATAATTTATTAAGACAAGGAAATTTTAACCCAACCTACTTCTTTAAGTATAATTAAGAAAACCTGTCTCAAATTGTTCGTGTTTCATTATTAATTTCGGTAGGCTTCGCGTCAATATTATTTTCATTAATGAATCAGTTTATTCCACATTAAAAGAAGGTCGATTATTGTTTGTGACTTACATTTAATTGTATAATGCGGTCAATGCGTTATTACTTGCATTATTGTTTTTCATGCCTTAAAACACTTTTGCCCTGATGATTGATTTTTGTATTAAATAACTAGCTTTTGCACGCGACTCCGACCACTGCTCTCGGTTCTGCCGTTCTGGCATGATTGAGTAATCAGCCATCCAACCATCAATCGACCCAGCTTTCGTATTTAGAATAGTAGTTTGATTATTTGGGTTTTTAATATACTTAAGCGTTTTCCTGAAATTCACCTAAAGCCTTGACATGTTTGTGCATTTTTCAATATGCGAGCTCCATCTAGAACAAAACATACCACACTTAGGTACAAACTGTGTTCACAACGCTGTAAGAACGCGGATTTCGATTCGGATCGGACGCGTAGCGAGAAACCCCAACGGGTTTTGTTGATTAATAAAAAAGCGGGCAAGAGCACGTCTGACCATGCTCAGTGCCGAAGCCGTTAAGTACTAAAAACATAAAAAAAAAACAAGTAATAGGTAACTAATTTTCTATTTAAAGTCAATTGGTGCCGTCTTAGATGATTTCAGTAGGTATAAACAATTTAATCGCCTGTATCTCAAGAACCAATGATGTCTACTTCGTCGTGATAGTTTTCCTTATAAATTCGTTATAATATGCTCTATCATGTACGATTTTTTTCATATTTTTAGTATTTGTAATAAAAATTCAAGATTTTATTTTACCACTTTGTTGGCGTGACTAATATGTATAATCATGCTAAATTACAGCTTTCTAGTACTAAGAGTCTCTGAGCTAGGCTGCGGACGGACGGACGGACATGGCGAAACTATAAGGGTTCCTAGTTTGACTACGGAACCCTAATAAAAAACACAATATAACACCTAACTCACGCGCCTTGTACCCTAACCCCTGAAAAATGGGTCAGGGCCACAACAAAGCATACACAAACTGTGACATTACTATTAATCTCCGGGTGTGTAAGCCGGCTCTAGTGTTCCCGGCCCTGAATCCGGGTAAATAAAACATTCAACCGCTAACATTCGCAAAGTCGTATTTGACCTAGAAGCGCATTTGCAAAATCAACCTTTGTGTGCTTGAAACATAGGTTGGAATTGTAGCTCAGGTTGAAAGGATATCTGAGTTTGGTGTAATAAGTGGTCCATTTGGTACTGGCGCTATTTACCGGGCTGTTCAATTAGGGCGAAGGCGATTGGGTGCTCGTGCTAGGAATGCCATCTGTCCGGGATTTTCCGGGTTTGTCCCAAAGTGGTTGTGTTCGGAGCGCTCGGGCTAGGTTCACCTCGAGGTAAAATCTGGATATTTTACGCGTCAGTTTCACGCACCGTCGCACCGCAAAATCGTCGTTTAGTGGTGGTAGGACCCTATGCAGGGTCCGTCCGGATCGCTACCACCATCTTATCCATTAACCACCCACCGAGCAGCAGTGTTCGCATTGCTGTGTTCCTGTGTGGGGATAAGACAACCGGTGAAATTACTAGCATACCTAGGGGCTTGTAATCATGAGAGTTCAAATGTCTATGGGTCTTAGATTCTAATTACCATCAGGTGGCCTGAGTGCTCGTGTGCCTTCTCCTGAACATAAAAATAAAATCGCTTTCGTATTGAATGCATGCTTATAAGCTGTCTTTGAAGTTGCATAAACATTGTAACCGAAGTGAAGCGAGAACTAATAATAATTATTGTAATAAGTACATACATATATAAAGTCACGCCCTCATTCCCAGAGTGCGGTAGCCAGAGCTACAGAATTACCAACAACTCTAAAAAACTTGATGCTTGTTGTAAAAAGTATTATGAAAATAAAATAACATAATTTGTATTATTTTGTAAAGTCGGCGTAGTGTAACAGCAAAGGCTACGTTATACACCGGCAAAAATATAAATATCACTTTTTCATTAAATATTGACTAAACATGAGTAATTGTATCGGGTTTCAGAAGACTTCGTCCGGTGTCATTACTTTAAGCATCGTAGCCCTACTGGGCCCAGATATACGATGCGAGCACACGCGTCGGGTAGCTGCCAATGTCTTATTGGTTATCTAGATGTCCGGAGCGGATTTAATTGAAATCGAACCCTGGTTCGACATAAGATACATTAAATAAATTTATTACAACCGCGATGTTTTATGTTTCAGTGGAGTTTTATAAAATCTGTACACTCAACGTGCCTTTTAGGGTGCCGTAGTCAAACTAGGAACCCTTATAGTTTCGCCATGTCCGTCTGTCCGTCTGTATGTCAAAGCCATTTTACTCAGAGCCTATTGGCACTATATAAATGAAATTTGGAGGATAGATGTATTCTATGAACCGCTATACAATGATGTAGTAAAATTGGAAAAAAAAAATATTTAGGGGTGGCACTCCATACAGCTTGTGGGGTATTTTTAGATAGGGCTTCCAAAATGATACAGAAGTTATTTAAGTGACTTTTTTACGTAAGTGAACAGTTGGCGAGATATACGCTTCTAAAGTCGTAAAAATTATGTCCGGGTGGGTAGTTTTTGAACTGTTAAATAGAACATTCTAATAAAAATTACAGTAGTAGAACATACGAAATACTTCCAACCAAAATTGTATTGAACACGATACGCTGTGTAGTTTTTTAAATTTTAATAAAAAAAAAAAAAAACAACTATGAACGTTCATCCCAGCTACGGAACCCTTCACTGTGTGTGGTCCGACATGCACTTGGCCGGTTTTTTTATGTTTGTAGTACTTAACGGCTTCGGAACCCTACACTGAGCATGGTCCGCCATGCTCTTCGCCGGTTTTTTTCCAATGAATTTGCTTGAAACATGCATAGGATGGTGTAAGCGATCCGGACGGACCCAGCACGTGGTCCTACCACCACTAATCTGACCGAGAAAACAAGTAAAATAAGAACTTATCGACAAAATATGATTTCATTCGATTATTCATTACATTTGTGCTTACGTTCAAATATAGGACAATTTAATCTGACGAAACTTTCAACAAGCCTCTGTGATGATGATGTGTTAATGAAATGCAGGATTTTAAAATCAGACGGCATTTTTTTCCATTGTCGTCTATATAATATATCCCCTTATTACTTTGATTAAAATATTATAAACTTCCGCAACCCAGACAAATCTAACGACATATCATAATAATATGTTAAAATACATCAAGGCGTTTGAGCTACAGACCGTGTCACAGAAATACAAGTATATTTAATATGTATGTAATAAATAAAAGTATGTGATGTTAATCTTCATTTTTTAAACATTAACAGGAACAAAAATTAACCATACCATAATGATCAGAATCGTGCGAACTGGAAGGGTTTCCAGTCACCCTGTATATAGTAATGTTATTATTTATTATTATTACTTTTATACAATGTCTCTGCCAGTACCTATTCATTATTTTAGCTCTTAAATTTAGTTCATATAGTTTCGCTAACTTTATTTTTCGCTTTATCCTCAATCACCTTAAGGTTAGCTGGAATTGATCCCTTAACGGAATAAGTTCGCCATTGTACGTTCCTATTTTGTAAATATTGTATTTGAATTTATTTTGTACAATTCAGTGGTTACGTACATAAATACATCTGTCAGAAGCTACGTTGCCATAGATAGACACAGATACACGGACCGACACATACACATATACACGGTAAACTTATAACACATTTTTTATTAATAATTTTAAAGACCGAGCTATAGCAGTTATATATCTCTGTCCTTATCAGCATAAATTGGGGGGGTTAATATGACCTAGCTATGCAGTTCATTTCACGACGACCGTAAAGAACAGAGCTATGGCAGTTATATAGCACTGTCCTTTTCTGTAAGCGTAAACAGAACTGCATAGTTATAACATAATAACCCCGTGAACGGCATAGCTATATCATAATAACCCCTCTGATCATCGATTATCGTTACCCCTAACAAGATTTCAAGACTTCTTACACAGAAACTTTGCCCAATGCATAATGAAAGTGTTGATAACGGCTACAAATAAACAATAGCAAGCTCCACAAACTAAAGCGGGGCAGTGTACAATATTCTTGAGTAAGCGTTGTACAGTTTCCTCAGCACCGCAAAGGAGCAAGTTTTTATTTTAATTTGCAAGCAAGTCTTTGCGTTTCTCTGTCGACGATACCCGTTACGAGCAAAAAGCTTAAAGCTGAATTTAATATTTTCTTGAATATACTTTGTTGTTAACTCCTATGCATAATTCTAATTTTCTCATCATTTTTAAAAATCCTATATTTTATAAGTAATATGGCTAACAATTATTTATCTTAGTCGATCTATTTACTAATTCAAATTCAATCATTTATTCAGTAAATTGGCCACATGAGGGCTCTATTACACGTCGATAATATGCAGTGAATTCGGTCAAGACTTTATTGCGGAGAAGAAGCACTGCAGGAAACTCCAGCAGAAGGTCATTTTACAATTATAAAATACAAGAATACTTAAAAGTAAGTTATATTACAAAGTAATAAATAATTGTTATTAATACTAGCACAAATAAAATTATTACAAATGTAAGATGATGACTAGGAGAACAACACGACGAGGTATCTACGTCAGAATGATTACTAATTGGAAAAACAGTACCTTGCACGGGTGAACAGACCGGACCCCACAG
Source organism: Acleris holmiana (assembly GCA_949316455.1). Taxonomy (NCBI): domain Eukaryota; kingdom Metazoa; phylum Arthropoda; class Insecta; order Lepidoptera; family Tortricidae; genus Acleris; species Acleris holmiana. The sequence continues at coordinate 13,079,175 of OX438779.1, forward strand.
ACAGCACCCGATCACTAGGATGACGCTTATCTCAGCCATCGCCTCCCTCAACTATGTGTTCGGGAAGGTTGCCATGCTCATGCTGACATACAAAAAAGGAATAATAAAGTAGCTGTCCATCGCCGGACAAACATCACAATGCGCTTTCATGTCCCATGTCTAAAGTTTCTTGTGGAGAAATTCAAACCCCTATCATATTATTGCGTTACTGCGACAAGGTACTAAAATGTACAGATGTGGTGCGTAAACTGTGACATCGTATTTTATCGGAATTTGTATTCGTCTCGCTTTTTTAACTTAGCTTACTGATCGGTACTAAATAAAGCTAACTGAGAAAGTAAGATAATTGGGTGAGGACCAAAAAGTTTGACCGTAGTTAAGCACAGTTAACCATACAAACAACGAAGACGGAAAAAGTTTCGCTGTGCGACGATAGGAATCCTCACAATTGTATGGCTATATTACGTTGCACAACGGAAAAGTTTCATAGAAGCTTTAATTGCGCGAGTTAACGTGGCCACCCCATTACGAACTTCCAAATACAATGTGACTTTTGAATTCGACTGTACAAATTAAAATTAAACAATGTCATCGTTTGACCATGCGTAAGTGTAACTGAGGTTTGTCGTGCGTTACAAACAAGTTAGCCCAAAGTTTTTAGATGCGTCACGAGCAGAAGAAGACAGCTTAGAGGAAGAGGAGTACCCGGGGCCTGTATTCTACTGGGTCGAACCATATTACCTTTGTTCGTGTTATCGTATTGCTTTTAACTCGGCCGCCATTAATTTCAAGTAAATAAGAGCTATCGTAACGTTGAAAATGCGATAGCACGTCAAAGGCAATATGGTTTTACCGAGGAGAATCGAGGCTTTAATACATAAGTGACGAAGGCACCGAGTATTATTTGCCATGTGAAAGAAAGAAAGTGTAAAAAAATCTGGCCATGTGCGTGGCGGACTTCGCACATTTAGGGTTCCGTACCAAAATCTGATCTATCGATATATTGGTATTTGTCAGAAAATATTAAACGTGCCTAATAATAAACATTATCACCAAATTTAAGTAAAAAAAATCATCGAAACGAAAACTTTGATACAAAAAGGTAGATTTGGTGGCTTCTCATTCTTTTGTTATCCAATCTTTTTAAAACAAAATAATAATTTATTTTGAAACCTTAGTTGTTTTGGAAAAGCCCGCTTAAAAACGTTTGAAAATATTTTTTGTTCATTTTTATGGCTTTGTGTCAACAAGATGCATCTACTGTGAAAATTTGAAGACTCCGACTCCGACTAGCTTTAAAACCTGTTTTTTATGATAAGGAGAAGGCACTCGAGCACTCAGGCCACCTGATGGTAAGGGGAATCTGAGACCCGTAGACATTTGAATTCTCAAGATTATAATCCTAAGACCTCAAATGCGTTGCCAACCCTGAGGACTAAAGTGGAATGCCTCCATGCTAGTAATTTTACCGGTTGTCTTATCCCCACACCGGAACACAACAATGCGAACGCTGTTGCTTGGCGGGTGGTTAGTGGATAAGATGGTGGTAGCGATCCGGACGGACATTGCACAGGGTTCTACCACCAGTAAACGTGACACGTGACCACGTGTGACAGAAGACGGACGGGCACACGAACACGCGAGTTCCGTTTGCACCCTTCGGGTACGGAGCCCTATAATCAACACGGAACTTTGTACGAAATAAATAAAATCAATATAAACATGTTTTTACAAAATTACGCGGATATATTTTTTTACCCTTGACTGCACGGATAAAAATCGTCACAAATTTTAAAAGTTTCTTATGACAAATTCTCGATAACTTTTAAGAACATTCTTATTATTTGAATGGAAACATTCTCAATAGTGCCCATTTTTCTGAGAATATTCGCAGTAAGTTTTTCAGAAGATCAGAGTTCAGAGTTCTGCAAATTCCACATTGCTACCTACTTATTTAATCCTCATCTGAAGGGACTCACATGAACTAAATTATTCAGCCGTGAGCGTTGTCAGGCCTGCATTTGTTTACCTAATTACCCTCTGTTTGCTCTCAGTAATTAGTAATGCAAGCAAATAGCGAGCTTGTTTCTTCTCTACACTTCGTAATGAGTGTTGTTGTTCCATTAGCGATCTAATTAGACACGATTAATTTGTTGAAAATTTAGTTCTGAAACTGATAATTAACACTTCAAAACGATTTTAAGAAACACAACTTGCTATATAAAGCCATGCTTATCATTATTTTTTATAATCATTAACTGGTAAGATCTTACAATAACATTAATATTGATACAATATATACAATATAGCATTTGTATAATAAATATCTAACATATAGGAAATACACTGTAATAGTACAAAATTCTCTCTGATATTTTTATAGTTTTTATAGCTGTGTACCAGTAAAAACACATGAACCATCCACAAAAAGAAACCCTGGAATGGCAAAGAAATCACACACAATAATACCTAAATGTCTGTTAAAGTACAATGCATAAACAACCATCGGCGGCCTCAAAGCGCCTTGCTATTCAAAAGCCGTTCGCGCCACACTTTCCGACATTTTCCCTTATCAGAATCTCTAGAGGCGGCACCCAAATAAACAACGCAATTTTCGGTAGGGCTTTCGATATCAGGCTACCCGTTGGGTGCCCCAAGTGCCTGGTGTTGACATTTATGGATTAAACCACTTTATCCCGCCTGAAGTGCCGAACGAGGGTATTGGAGATTTTAAACCAAGATATTCGAGACATGATAGTGATAGGCATCAGGCCGCCAGGCAAGCGAGCGATATTAAAATGGAATTCAATTTCAGCGATATTGAGTTCTTGTACTTCTGCGATTTCCGTGTCGGTAACACTTGGTTATTATAGTTCCTTAGACACTATCGAGATAGGGCATTTTCCAAAAAAAAATACCTGTAGTTAAGGACTACAATTAACAACGGTAACTGTTCCATTACGTCACGAAATTAACTATTATTGTTTTAAAAGAAATAGTGGCATTTCAGACAAAACTCCAGTAGCAAATTCGACCATATTACTAACACGTGAGGTTTGAATCTGCTATACTTATTTAATTTGAAATACCGTATAATGGCTTATGAGGGCAGTAAATAACAATTTGACTAATTTACGTGACGTAATGGAAAAATTAAAGTTGTTATTTTTTGTCCTTAACTGTAGGTACTTGGAAAACGCCCGATAGAAAGAGTTATAATATTATAGAACAAAATTTAGGACATTAATCGTGTGTCTCATGGTATTTTTTAAAAACCAAGTCATATCTGACCATTTTTTCACTTCTTACGTCAGCACTATATTACTTAATGCTATTCTTAAAAATAATAGAAAATAGGAATTTCGTTCTTAGAATTTTGCTAATTACTGCTTATGATCAATTTGGAATACCCAATTTATTCCAATGTATGGTTATATAAGGGAATAAGGGCTTGTAGTATTGTTAGGCGATGGGCTTGCAACCTGTCACTAATAAGACACTGGTAAACATCTTAGCCTACTTGTACAAAGTGTGGTTACAGAATTATCAACAAGTCTCTTCAGAGTTGTTAGTATTTCCGTAGCTCTACCTACCCCACTCTGGGAATGACGGCGTCATATTATGTGTGTATGTATGTATTATTAATATAGGTACCAGAGCAACGAGAGTCGCATTTGTTATCTTTTGATTTTGATTTCCCGTTATGTTGTATATTGTAGGTCTTGGGCGTGGCTTTTGATCTTTTGTATAAAAAATCCAAAGGGCAACGGTATTCTAGAAAATACAAATGACAAATAGAGTTTCAATACGACGACGCGTTAGCCTAGTTGAGAATGACCCTGCCTCCGAAGCTAGCAGTCCTGGGTTCAAATCCCGGTAAGGTATTTGTGTGATGAGCGTGAATATTTGTTTCCGAGTCTTGGATGTTTTCTATGTATTTAAGTATATTATCTATACATATAAGTATGTTTATCATTGTCTAGTACCCATAGTGCAAGCCTAGAGCTTAGTTTGGGACTAGGTCAATTTTTGTGATCTGTTGGTAAATATTTACAAAAAAGTTATCCCACTTCCACAAATGATGAATGCTTGTTTTCGTAACAGACATTTGTCATTATATTTATATCGACAGGATACATTCGAATTCGGTGATCACTCATCTGCAAAAACGAAAATTCAGACATCGAAAGTACGTGTACCAATAATTTTCCCAGGGTGACAAACTCACAGGTGACAATCTGTCGATACTCGCGAATCGCGGTGACAGATGACTGATCGCGTAGAGTAGTGACAGTCGAGTGACACTTCCTCTGGCACAGTACACAAAAGTACAGATGATGCGCCCACATAAATGTGTATGGAATGAATTTATGTTTGTGTGGGAATTTAGTTATTTGATATTTGTGATGTGTCATAAATTCCAAGTTTATTTATTGGGCGACTTTGTCGTAGTTACGAATTGAGCTGTGTTTTTTATCAATATCAATGTAGACTTGTATTATACATATTTGATATTATAGTTTTACCTAGAATCAGTTATTACACTTTTGGGTAGTGGGACATACATATAAATACCAGCCATATGTATTTTTTGTAGTTACCGGTTTTATTTTTTCCTCTCATCTTTATTTTACACTTTAACTAGCGACCCGCCCTCGCTTCGCTCCGGATTAAAGTATTATACATATAAACCTTCCTCTTCAATCACTCTATCTATTAAAAAAACCGCATCATAATCCGTTGCGTAGTTTTAAAGATTTAAGCATACATAGGGATATAGGGACAGAAAAAGCGACTTTGTTTTATACTATGTAGTGATATTTGATTTGGTTTTTCTCACACGCGCTAAGGTTAACTGGAAGATATTCCTATTATAGGTATAAGTTCGCATTTGATGACTGTAATTTTATATAAATTATTTATATACATACATACTTTTAGAGTCGTATGATGTTGGTCATTGTAGGCTTTATTTTTGTTTAAGAATTTACTAACCAGAAAAAAAAAAACATATCTTATTCTCCCTTTCGCACGCACATTAACGCTCCAGAACAATTCCATAAAGACTTCATCATATGTCATAACATAAGCCATTTTTGGAGGACTCCAAATTTCTTGGTAGTTGCAATAAAAACCCATGTTTATTATAAATAACATGAAATCTTCAATTAATGCGCGCTCATCACGCTTGGCCGCCATTACAAAACCGCGTGTAAGGGCGAAAAGGATGTATGCGAGTATCTTATAGCACTCAGGCTGGCGTCGAGTGTCTCATTCGCCTGTCTTGCCCCGAAATGTTTTATTCGTTGCCTGATTCGGGTGTTTCCGCCTCGCGAGTGCAAGGGATTTATAGTTGTAACCCCCCCTTAATGGCTTCGTTGCCCTGCTGATTGTCATTAGTTGTAATGGAGAAGAAACTGCGCAGTATCATGCTGGGTTTTTTAACCGACTTAAAAGGAAGTTATGTTTATTTTCAATAGGTGGCAACTATTTTTTGATTTATAGAACCTTGTTCAAGGTGCGCGGATCGCTACCACCTTGTCCTTAAACCAACCGCCAAGCAGCAGTGTTCATATTTTTATGTTGCGGTGTTGGGATGAGCATATAGGCATTCGATCTTAGTCTTTAGGGCAACGCATTAGCAGTCTTCTAATTACAGTCTCCAGAATTCAAATGACACCGGTAAAATTACTCTCATACTCGTATATAGGCGTTATATCTTAGTCCTCAGGTTAGCAGCAGATTTTATTTGCCTCTTAAGGTACTTAAGAGAAAAATAATACTATACAAATCAACTTATCCTACATTATTAATTATTATACCCTAATTAACCTTAAGCCCAAAATGGTCTCCACTTAGCTTTTTATGCTGCAATATACTGTTTAGATATATCTTGACACTGGTATACAGTAGAACCTGGAGGGGTAAATGGCCCACCGTACATGTGTGCGTTCTTTATGCCATAAAAAAGTATTAACCGGCTAATTAAAATTGTCTCACGAGGTTGTAGGCACGTAAGGTACCGCTTTGGTCGAGCGCGCGCCACTACGTCTACTAAACCTATACGAAACGAACTAAAACGTAAACGTAAAGGTCAACTGGTAGAGAATGCCTTACGGCATTAAGTTCGCCTTTTGTATATTAAGTGTATTCTTTTGTGCAATGAAGATGATTTAGGTAATTAAATAAAATGTAAATAATGCTTTGACGAGACAACTTCAGCTCGCCTAGTTACATCTCGTCGTCAATTTAAAAGTTAATTGTTCAATAGATCCTTCTAGCTGTTTTGTGTTGGCCAATCTGTAAAGATTTATTTGCTTTACATTGTGACTTAATTTTAGTTAAATTATTACAACTACTTCAACGATGACGACTAATGAACTAATAAGTAGTTGAAGTAACTGAGTATCGTGGTCGTCGTCGTTTGTATTGTAGGTAGGTAGGTAGGTGAGCGTAAAGGACAGAGCTACGGCAATTAAGCTCTGTCCTTTACGCTCAGCATAAAATGAACTGCATGTCACAATCCCCCAGCATCAACTAAGTTTAACGCTTCTTGCTCCTAAAACTTGTATCGACACAAAATATCTTACAATTTGTAACTTAACTTCAGCAATACTCCCTTACAGTGTAATCATCTATCAAACCTTTGCAATCTCGGCATTTTGCCGTAACGGGCGAATAAAACGGACGTTTACGGCGAACGTAAAATATACGGAGACGTGAGAGAACGACGTGGAGATGCCCTTGCTTGTTACCGCTTCGAGGTCTCATTTCATTTCTCTCGTTATTTGTATGATTGATCAAATACGGAGTTGGAGTTCGCCGGCGAGCGAGTGAGGCCAACGTTAAGGAGTCGGTATGATGGATCGTTGTTTCATGACCGTGAGAGAACCGTTGCCGTAAAGGGCAACGGTTCTCTCACTTTTTAGCGACGGAACCCTTTTGGAAGGAAAATAATATTTTACAGAACAAAATAAGCAAAGTATGTATGTATGTAAACACTTTATTGTACAAAATAAAACAGAGAAAAAAAAATACAATGAAGATACCAGAAAATAATGTACAAAGGCGAACTTATCCCTTTAAGGGATCTCCAAAGTAACATCAAAATGAAAATATACTTAAAAGTATTAGAGTACCTTAGGTACCTGAAATACATTTATTGTTTTTAATAAAAATCCAAATAACTTAAAGGCAAACGAGCACACAAGCCACCTGATTATAAGTGGGATCTGGCCCGTGGACATTTTCATAATAAACTAGCGGCCCGCCAGCGGCTTCGCACCGCTGCAAATTTCTGACTTTCCCAGTGGATTTTTCAGTTTTTGTCTGTCATAAAAACCTTCTTTTGACAGTAACAAACACAATAAAAAAAGAATTGGTAAAATTAGTCCAGGCGTTGTTGAGTTATGCGGTTACCAACACATTTTACAATTCATAAATATCAGTGGACAATGTCACACTAATTGACCTAGTCCCAAACTAAACTAGGCTTGTACTATGGGTACAGTTAGACAACGATAAATTTATTTATTTAGTGAAATATATTCTTTGATATATGCCGGGATTTGAACCCAGGACCGCTAGCTTCGTAGGTAGGCAGGGTTATTGTTACTACCAACTAGGCCAACATGACGTATATTTATTACTAATTAAACTATTTAAAACACCAAATACAACAACTAATTGGATCAATATCCAGTTGAAAATATGTACAAAAAACTGCATTAAAATAAATTACAAGTAGGGTGTCATTTTGGACGTTCCACGTACATTATCGTGTCTTGCTACAAATAAAAATGCTGATAATTTTCTTCACCAAATCAATTCAAAATTAGGTTTTACACAACCCTTTATAAAATAAAACTCAGCTCTCTTGAATATTCTATGAGAAAGAATTCGTCCGCGAAAACGTTTTATATTAAATCCATTTGAATAATTGGTTATATACTAGAAAATTTCTGGACGCTCAAAGCGAGCTGAGACCTGGTTTGAATTTTAAATTACAATTGTACAAAAACAAATTGAGTTGTGTGCGTCCAAGTGTACGTATAATGCACGTTTTTACGGTCGTTCTAAGCTGCGCTCATGTTCTTAGTAATATGTAGGTTTAGTTGGGAGGGTTCATTCCGTAGTGTTGCAAGCAGACAACAGTGATAATGTTAATATGTATATTGTAATGATTATGTGTTTTCATTTGAGATATCTGCCAGGTTTTTTGGTATCATGCTTGTAGTTTTAGCTGTAGGAAGTAGGGACACATAACTCTAGCGAAAATGGCACCTATAGAGTTTAATAAGCATAACCTAAACCGTCCCCAAAACGTTAAAATTGATAATGATTTAAAAAAACACCCTTGCTTTATACGTAGTCACCAGCAATAATATATTATACTACAATGCGCTTAAAATATCTGACACGCTCCTATGCCTCCAGTAATAAAGACGTGTCAGATATGTTTGAGCCCAATGTTGGTTAATATGTTGTTGCTGGTGACAGTACGTAAATTTTTAACAGTATAAATAGGTACATGTATATATAATTTCAGTTTTGTACATAATTATAATAAATTTCTGAAAAACAGAATGGCGAAACTGTAAAGGTTTCTAGTACTTCGGAATCCAAAAAAAATACTTAGTTCAATTGCATTTGGTGAAAATAATGTACTTTAATGACATTTACTTTTTATTCAATGTTTAAAAGCATTTTATCAACACAAGAAACGAGATAGGTTATTGAATGCTTCGTTACGAGCAGCGAATTACAACCCTAATAACACGCTATAGCAACTAAGTGATCATTGTTGATTGCCCAATTAACCCGCGGGCAGACGTCAATTAGGCCCAAGTTAGTAAAATTTGTAACAGAATGTATCAAAATTGCTTAATTAGTGTTTTAAATTAGACTAGATAGCCTAATAAGTATGTGTCGTACAAGATAATACCCGTGTTTGTGGGCCTTGTTAAGATTCAATCTGAGAACGTTCTTCTTCTTCTTTCTTTGCCCCCGCGGCGACTTGAACAGCTACTACCGCGGGGATATGGCGTTTCCACGTGAGGTGATTTCGCCAGTGTCAAGTATATATAATTATAAATCAATATAGCAATAAAACACAATCCAATCTTCTCTAGGAAGATTGGGGGCAACGTTGTACGGTGATTTGTAGGTCAGAGGTCAAGATAGTTTTAACCTCTGCACCACTGCGAGTCCACTTGAAACGAGAAGAAAGATGCCAGATACACGAAATAAGTCCAAGTCTTCAATCACTGTGCGACACAAAGGCATAAAAAGTACAAATCACTATCAGAAAAGAACTTTGAACACCTAATTACCCAAAAATTAAAGTCTAAAACAAATCACACGTCCGCCATCTTTTAACGTTGCAAATGGCCCCCTGAGAACGTTAAATTATCGAAAATGTATAGGATTGACGTAAGCTGCCAGACCGTTGCGTCAAACGCTTTTTTTTTTCTTATGTTTTATCTCGGAGGGAAAGGCAAAGGAAATAAATCCACACAGCCTAGTCAAACGCTTAAATGTCATTACTATACATTTTTTTTTTCTTGTTTATCCCAGAGGGAAAGGCAAAGGACATAAATCCATACAGCCATCATTACTATACATTTTGCCTTTTTTTTCCTCGTGTTTTATCCCAGAGAGAAAGGCAAAGGTCATAAATCCATACAGCCTAGTCATAGTTTCATACTTTTTGATCCAATTTGAAATAAGGCCGAAGCCAAGTCTTTGTACATTTTTCTTTTACCAATTTGAAGTAAGTCCGGAGCCCAGTCTTTGTAGATGATATTATCCTTAACTCTTGAGTTCTAAGGCCGTGGCTATACATTTTGACAGTTTTCGAAAATCGTCTACGTTAGCGTTTTGTATCTTTTTAAGTTTCCAGAAAATATCACTAAATACAAAATAGGTTACTTTAAAATTATAGGTATTTTTAATACGCGAAAGTGCGCTACTTGATTTAACTTGACTGAGTAAGTTTGAGAACGTAATACCAGGGATCGTTACCGGTATTCTGACTACCGGTTTTAAATGAGGTATAACCGGTTATAATTGCATTTCGTTATTTATACCGCTAAAGCTCTGATTACCGGTATAATGTATACCGGTATTTAAGTATATTATCGGTTTAGCCAATTGAGAACAATACCTCTTTTTGATACTTTACCTCTAAAAACCATTAGCAGTAATACCTGTCAGTGTCAATATTCTCGTTTATTCGTATATGTAAATGTTTTCGGTGCTCTTACAAAAAACTTAGACTCGCCTTAGACAAGTATGAAATTGAAGTTAATTACAGTCTAATTCACATCACACTTATCAGGTGCAAGAAATAACGGTATTGAATACAAGTATTTAATACTGTAAATAGTGTATACATAGCGATAAAAACAAAAGTGAAATGACAACAATACGTCTAATTTGAATATAGGTATTATTTTTTAGCGGTAATAATTTGACAATGTAAATACAGGTATTGAATAAAACCGGTTTTACAATCCCTGCGTAATACAAACCCTGTTTGTATAATGAACATGACAATGACGGCGGTTAAAACGCTGAAGAAACACCCGTCCAAGACGGGACAGGACAGGACTGTTTGTTCTTTGACAAATTCAACTAATTGTCAACGCTCCAACCATAAAGGGTGTTCCCATAAAAGCCTCCACAATAGCCACTCAACACCATGTAACATTACCGACACCGTGTAACCCCGTCATAACGCTCCGTATTAATTAAAGCTTTCTCGGATGCAAACGGCACAAAATCAGCGCCACCTTCCCCACTTTCCTCACAAAGTGGTCTCAATACCGAGTCATTGGTAGTTAACGTTTTAAGGATGAGGGCGGTTCCAGCAACAAACGAGGCTCGATTTACTTTAGACCAGTTATTCTCAAAGTGTGCTTCGGGAAGCCTTCGTGCTCCATAGGGCATTTGCAGGGGATCCGCCAAAAAACTAACTTGTCTCTAGGTTGACTTTTCGGCTTTAAATAATGTTATGCTAGCTATATTTTAGGGTTCCGTCGCCAAAGGTTGCCAATGGGTCCTACTACCAAGGCTCTGCTGTCACAGGACTGTGTCTTTTAAACCGTTACAGCTAACACTTGAAATTTTAAATAGGTAAATAAAAAAATGGTGCTTGTTATCCTTATTCAAGAACCTATATAAAACATAAGGTTTCCTGTTTTAGGATCTCCGTAAAATATTAAGTCTTTAGTTTTGTGTGTGAATAAACGTCTTCCTTCTTTTAAAAGGGCTTAAAAGGTTTGAGAAACACTGTTTCAGACAAAATGCCTGGATCCTCGAGAGTTAATGTCCTGCTTGTAATCAAAGATTTCTTTCTCGAACAAAGAAAGTGATACTTAGCTTGTCATTAGGACTAATGAGAAATTAAGTAGCACGACCCGTGATGTCTAGCTATTGCCATTAAATGAATTAAAACTAGCTACAAGCCAGCGTCCTTTTGTTACTGAAAGGAACGTTCCAAGTTTTAGACAATCAGTTAAAGTGTTTTCAATCCATGACGGCGCGCTCCGCGAGATAAATTATCGTTGCACAGTTAAGTCAATATACGTAATTACTAATTAAGTAGTAAAGGGCGGGAGAGCGTCGGTGGCCTAGTGGTTTAGGGGGTCGACTAGAGATCGTAAGGTACCGAGTTTGAACTCCCGCGGACTCCATGTACCAATGAGTTTTTCTAACTTAAGTACATAACCCGATGCTCTTACGGTGAAGGAAAAACATCGTGAGAAAACACAAAAGATCCTTAAAGGGTCGAAGTGTATCTGAAAGGGCCCATCTGTAAGATAAGATAAGATAACATAAGTATAGGGGTGGATCTCGTAGTTTGAAAATACTATAATACCAAAATTAGGTCCTAAAATTTTACCAAAATATAGTTCTAGTAGATTTTACAAAAGGTACAGTTAAATTACTAAACTAATAGTGGCAACATTCAACGTTATAACGATATGACGAGTGACAGCAATTTGATTATTGGAGGAAACAATTTTTGTGGCTTTTCTTTTAAAGGTGCCGTCCTTCTATTAAGCCTGTAACGGACCCATCCCATAACATTCATTGTCCAGCCAGTTTGCTTGCGGGGTTATGCAGCGAGTTTGTTGCCGTCTCTAGTAATTTGTACACCGTCTATCGTAACTCGTGATGTTCTCCTTGACATGCGAGTACTTACTAAAATCTGCCTTGCTAACACAAATGGCAGTATCTCAGACAAAACTCTTGTAGCAAATGCAACCTTATTACTAACAGGGTAGGATTGAATCCGCTTTGGCTATTGAATTTGAGATGTTACTTATTGGCTTTGGAGGGCAGAAATGTGTAACCTAATTGCAAGTCTGAAGCTATGTTTACGGACCGTATTTTTTTCCAAAAAATCATTTTTTTAAGACATCTTTAGAACTTAGGTATAGATAAGGTTCGGTTTATTTCACGATAATCCTGCAAATTTATTGAATATAAGAAAAAAAAATCACCCTATGTCGAAACCCATTTCATTAAATGTGTCGTTTCACCGAATTTAATTTCATCAAAAATAAGTAGCTTTCTGCTGAAACCTTAATGTTTTTAGGTTACCTTAAGCATAATATGTTACGTAGGTTAGGTAAGGTTAGAATTGAGACCACCAAAAAATTATAACTTCTGCACGTGGAAATGCCAGTCAGTGAAATGAAACTTCGGCGAAGTAAACCATTCGATGAAATGAGTGTCAACATTTCAAGAGTAAACCGAAAAAAAAAGATTTTCTAACTTACAAGTAAAAGAAAAATGCGGTCCCAAAGCGTGATGGAAGCGTTTTTAGTTCTGAAACGCGCCGCTACCGCTCGTCGCTATGATGTAGGCGATACCGGAGGCCGGAGAGCTGCGGGTTCCGGTTCTTCCGGCGCCGGCGCCGCCCGGCTCGCGCAATTAAAGCCCCGGCCGGCTGTTTGCTGCGAGCCGTAGCCTTTGTCGCACAGTACGCCTTACTTATAAACTGTCATTGGTTTTCTTCGTGTTTATGTTATGACAAACTTATTGCAAGAATGACTATTCAATTAGAAATACTTATAGCGGCGTTTGGTGTATTTTCCCGGTTTTTAAATTAAAAACAAAATATATTTAATAAATTTTGGAAAATGTAATTGTTTTTCATTGTGATTCTTTATTTGAAGTAGGTAACAAGACATATATTCCTCACATTGAAATAAAATCAAACAGCCAGATTAAATTGAATAAAATAAAATTGAGAATTTGAGATACGAGCCAATATAAAAGTATTCATTAATCAATAGATTAAATCAAGTTACAAATGAGGAATAAAAAACCCCAGCACATTTTCCTTTTTTATAACATTTAGCTACCGTACCACAACCACACTTGAAATCGCACCGCACTAGTTTATGTACAGGCAGCCTAACCTACTGCAGAACATCACAAATATGCGGTTGGTGCTGGTTGCCACACTGCGCACCAGGGATGCGCATCGTTTACACAGTGTCGCGTAGGAGCAATCCGTGCACGCGACTGAAACATACCGCCTTGCACTGCAGTATCGAGGCAGACCTTAATGCATTATTATATTGGACTCGGAGAACATTACGACTTCACTTTATAATAATTATAATATGTAACTGTAATGAGAAAGTTTGAAACTATAAGATATACGAAGATCTAATCCTTGGAACCATGGAATCGACTATTGTAACTAGAAAAATTGCATTCATACATTTTAAAAAACTTCTACTCAGCTCGGAAATTGAACCAGGGCGTTTTGAAAAAAAAACCAACACTATATTTCTATTTATTTATCGACTGTGAAGGTCTTAAGCAGCAAATGTTATTATGAATTATAATGTCTAAAAATAATAAAATGCATTGTTTTCATATCCTTTAATTTATTTTAGTAAGTGTTTGAAATGACTACAACTTTTAGTTAATACAACATTCAACTCGTTTAAGGTATGAAAAAAGTGCATTTTATTAATTTAAGACATCATGTTTTATAGTAACATTTGCTGCTACCTACACAATCGATATCTAAATAGATATTGTTTTTCTTCTAAAAATAATACCTATATATATTTTTAACACAGCGTCATTATTTACTGTATATTTAAACTACTTGAGAAAAGTGCCCGTTTTTATTGCAAGGCGGTGTATTTGCAAATATTCCGCCTGAACTCAATCGAGGGAAAAAGTTGATTCGCCCATTTTGTATTTGCGCCCATTTTGTATTTGCCAGACGACCGCGGCGCGAAGGTAAAATTGAAAAAGCGGCTAAACCGATATTTCACACGCTACAAAAATAACATTGTGCATTTCAGCATCGTGATCGTGACGCCGAACATTATTGCATCTTTTATTTATTTACTTTTAACCTGTAAATCTTCGAAACGTACAGCCAACCCAAAGGCTTTTGCAAATATTAAAGTACTTAAGATTTATTGAGACACATACGAGTGCTTGTATTTCATTTACACGTGAATAATAAAACTGGAGTATGTGGTGGGATGTTAAAGTTATATTTGATTTATTTGTGGTAAATAAAAGCCTTTTCCGAAAGAGTAGGTCTTCAATATGTATACCCTTTATTTTTTTTAATAGCCACACAGGTGATATTGGTAATAAACCAATAATCCAAACCAATGTAAGTGGATAACTATGTTGAAATTAATATACGTTAATAATCAATCTATTGCTCTTCATCAAAGGTAGAGCAACTCTTCAGAAATGCACAAAATAGTTACACACTTATTAATAGTAGATTGTTCAATAAGGGACTAAAACAAGCCATAATGACACGAGATGTTTAGCCACGCGAGCGAGCTTGCGAGCGAGGATGGCTGTAGTTCGAGTGTCATTATGGTTGTTTAGTCTCGCGTTAAACACTCAACTTTTCACTTTGAATGCGAGGAAAAAAACGACGTTCTAAACAATATTGTTTTTTAACAACGTACGCTCAATACAAGTTATGAACATCTATTCAAAATACAAATAGGAAAAAAAAGTTCCTCAGTTTTTTTGTAAAGTGACGTTTTAAATGCTTGCATATTTAGCCAACAGATTCAAACTTGGAAACCATTTTAAAAGTAATTGGACCACGCATAATAAAAGAGTTCGGCCGTTCGGCCTTAATATGATTAAATAGAATCATATTCGTAATAATTAATCATGTTTCAAGAAATTAAATCCTTTTTTTTATATATTTGCACAGTTGTCATTTTGAGGTTATTTCGACACCCAAAAATATGGTCCATACACAATCACTGAAAATGGCGATAATCCTTCATTCACAAACACCGTGATTGGTTGTTTAGGGGTTTCCAAAGTAAATAATAAAAAAATACTTTAATCCCTAGAGATTAATAAGGAGCTTTAGTCCCGATTCGCAAAGATTTAAGTAGCGTTTTAAGAACATCACTTTGTTTTTAGTATTTGTTGTTACAGCGGCAACATAAATAAATCATCACCGAAAATTTCAACTGTCTAACTATCACGTTTCAAGAGATACCGCCTAGTGACAGACAGACGG
This sequence comes from Acleris holmiana, assembly GCA_949316455.1. NCBI lineage: Eukaryota > Metazoa > Arthropoda > Insecta > Lepidoptera > Tortricidae > Acleris > Acleris holmiana. The sequence goes on from OX438779.1 coordinate 13,094,722, forward strand.
ACAGACGGATAATGGAGTCTTAGTCCGTTATTCATGTTTGTGAATGAAGGATTATCGCCATTTTCAGTGATTGTGTATGGACCATATTTTTGGGTGTCGAAATAACCTCAAAATGACAACTGTGCAAATATATAAAAAAAAGGATTTAATTTCTTGAAACATGATTAATAGGGTCCCGTTTTTCCCCTTTGGGTACGGAACCCTAAAAACGACGTCCATATCGGTCCATCTCTTTAGGAGCTCCTATGCCACTGACACATACACACTTTAACCTTGTGAGACCCACCAATACCACAAACAGGGAGATTTTCGTAAGTGGGAATTTGAATCTACCATGAAGGAAATAAAGTTCAATTACCTTTGCGCTTAAATGCCGTTTTCAACTTTGAGACACATAAAAATGAACATTAGAATCATTTAAATATAGTTCAAACTAAATTGCCTTTATTATACGTACCTCCTACGAGTATGACAACGGATCCTACGGGCTATAAAGACTACCTCCTTGGTAAATGAAGGCAATAAGACCCTCCTTTGTTGATAACTTGCTCCTTCACATCAGTCACATTTAATCTAGACCGATACGGATCGAAGTATAAATGGACGGTTTCATATCAAAGTAAATGTGTTCCCGGTTGGATGCATGCCATATAAATTTTAAATAGATAACAGTCGGAGCTTCATCACCTTTCCTATTTGCTCTCGGCATCTGCCAGCAATGTGTTTTGAAATAAACGTTTTATTACTTTTTTCTGAAAGTAGGTATATGAAAAATCTATGGGTAGATATGGTAAAAGCATTTCTGCAGCTTTTTGATGTTACCTGTTTATTACTTTCATTAACATTAATTTTAATAAAAAATATTGTTATGTTTAACGAGCTTTTCTTTATGTGCGCATGATTGATCGCTGCTCAGTTTTATTTTAGGTCTTTTTTTGTACCAGTTTTCGATAATGGAATGAGCTATTTTGGGAACATATATGTAAACGCAATGACAATAATTATAATATTATTGTGTGTCTCATTTGAGAGAAGTTGAATTTGGCAACAAGATCTCCCCTGTACTCAACGTAAACCCCTTGAATTTGGACTCGTTAGTTTAATTTAGTTAGCTTGGTCTCGTTACTTTGGACTCGTTAGTTTGGACTCATCAGTTTGTTCTCCTTAGTTTGGTATCGTTAATTTAGTCTCATTAGTTTGATCTCGTTAAGCTGATGATGACTGTGTAAAAAAGTACAGTCAGTAACAAAAGCTGGTGTTAAAGTCTACTGTGAGTTTTTTCAAGATTTTTCAAAAAAATAACGTCCTCATCGGATTACATAGGTATTATAGCTGCAAGTTACATCATTCAGGTAAAAAAGAGAACATTTATAATTGTAGAAAAATATTTGAAATTAACTTAGAAAATTACCTTAATAGGGAAATACTTATAACACTGTGGACAAATTTATTTACAAATCAATTTTGTTTCACACGTTATTCCTAACTAGCTTTTGCTCACGACTCCGTTGGCGTAGCAGCTGTTTACCACTATTATCTTGGGAAGACAGAACGCATTATCGCTTTTATATTATTAGTAAGGATAATGAATGATACCCTATTTAACAGCAAATCCAGCAACGTAACACATAGGCCATATATAATTATTATAAATTGGTATAAAATGCGCATTTTTATGTTCCAAAAATAGGTAGGTTCTACGTTTGACATTTAATAATCTGACCATGCACAAGAAAAAGAAAAAAAAACTTATTACCTAAGCATTTTTCATTAAAACGCGCCTTAGGACTTTTGGAACATCTTAACTACTACCTTACGACCGCACTCGAGACGTTTTAGCGACAAATAACTCGTTTCTTTATCAGACTTGTGTATGAAAAATCGTCACTAAATAACTACTTACATAAACGTCTTTACAATACAATACAACACAAATACTCTTTATTGAACATCAAAAATTAAAAATTAAAAACAGAACACGGAACAGTACATTTAAATCATAGGTATACAACAGGCGGTCTTACCGCTAAAGGGCGATCTCTTCCAGACAACCTTGTAAGAGAAATAACTGAGGACACAAACTCTGAGGGTCTTTAACTGACTCGGAGTGCGGCGGTCAACATGGTACAGCTAAATTGGTGTGTCAACCCTACTTCAGCATGCGGTCTTAAAATGTCTGGTCGAGTCCGAATAAACTCGGTTACATCAAGGATGTGAATTGTTGTGTTTCTCTTATAAACCGGTGAGATTAAGTAGTAACAGCAGAGCGTACAAAACTAATTTTAGCGCGTGCATCTCAATTAGTCAGCTTAAATAAATGAATCAGGGGACAATGTCACACAAATTGACCTAGTCCCAAACTAAGCTCTATGCTTGTACTATGGGTACTAGACAACTATAAACTTACTAATATAGAGAAAACACATACTTATATAGATAGAAAATATCCAAGACTCAGGATTTAAACCCGGGATACCTCGACGTCATTAAGTCAAGCTTTATAAAGCTCGTGTCACCTCTCACTTCACGCTATATTTTTTTTGTGAACGAATGGTCGAGCAGCGTAAGAGCGTATAAGAACGAGTGAGAGAAGCATCGGGGGTTACAATGACATGTCTAAGCAATTCATTTTGCGGTGAAAGAAAAAGATAGAAGTATCCTTACATGGGTATCGTTATATGGGTAGTTTTCGTTGTACAACGGAAAAGTTTCATGGAAAATTTGGACCTTGCCCATTTAAAGAGGTAAATATTACAAAAATATATAATAAAAAACCCGATCGTTAAAAGATTCCTCTTATCGAGAAAAGAAACGGGCAAGTCATGTCATCGACACGTTATCTGCAAATATCGGAAGCCGCCGCCTAGAGGGTCGACACATCCGCTCCTTAGGCCCTTCTGTGTGCCTTCGTTTCCCAATTTTGTGGTCTCTTAACTTCAATGGTATGTCCTCTCGTATATTTTAGATCTATTAGAATGTATAAATAACTTTTATAAGTTCTCATCTGGATGTCGAGTTGTACAGTGTCGCTTAAACGCCTTTGACAAATTATTGCAGCAGTTCAAACATGACGTTAAAGTAATAAAGTACTATAGTATACAGCTACTTAAAAGGACAACCGAAGTGTAAGTAAAACAAGCTCCCTAAGTAAAAATGCACTCCCTACAATGTTGTTTAAGCAAGCAGTAAACTACGTAAGTGAAAAGCTCTTAGGGGACAACTTAAAGTTGTCAGTTAACCTGGAAGATATAATAAATAAATATAAACATGAATATTATTGTTATTATTTTTTATCAGGGGGACAATCTCACACAAATTGACCTAGTCCCAAACTAAGCTCCAGACTTGTATGTACTATGGGTAATAGACAACGATAAACATGCTTATAAAGGTAAATACATACTCAAATACATAGAAAACTTCAAAACTTAGGAACAACTATTCGCGCTCATCACACAAATATCGGCCCTTACAGGGATTTGAATCCAAGACCGTTGGCTTCGGAGGCAGAGTCACTCCCAACTAGGCCAACGTTTCGTGTGTAAATTAATAACTATCAAAAGGCTATTTATTAAAAAAACGATATTTGTTTAAAAAAACTCGATCATAATTGTTTAAACTATAAAAAGAAACGCAGACAGCGTCGAGCATAATTAATGACATTCTTTATTTTCAAGGGGCCGAAACTTGACATAAATAATGCACTAATGTCATGTCTTACTAGAAAAATACAGTGATAATAAAAAGCCTGTGAACCATCGAATTAATGAAAGGCAATTGCAAAAAATAAGATTCGAAGGTCGAAATCCGAAGATTGTTAACATCGCCCTCCGGCTCAGCACAGCCCAGTTTCCTAACGGTAAACTTACAGAACGTTCCACTTTAAAGGAAGTATTTTAATACGTTCAACTTTCGAGAATCATTTAAGACTTGGACTTCGCGAGACCTTTCACGGCTTTAACTGAATTCAATTCAGCGAATATGAAATTGTTTAGTTTTAAGAAACGTCGCCGACGAAGTTTTTGGGGCGGAATTTCAAATATGTTTTACTCCTCGTTGCTTGTTTACTGAGAATTTGGCGAGTTCAAGCAAGCGCGCTTTACAACAAGCTCGTAAGCAAAATACCTTTAGTGGATGAGATTTAGTATGCGATAAGAGTGATATGACTGAGTATTTGAAAGAAGGGAAACACCCTACAATCAAGGGATTTACTTTCCGAATATTATTTTTTCAAAAGTATAATATTTGCGTGAGTCTTAATATTATTATTTATGTATTATAATTATGTTTTAAATGTTAAGTAGCTATTTAGATTTAATTTAGTTTTTAACACTGTTCATTTCTCTAATTGCACCGGTTTTTTTTTTCTCTGTTGAACATGTAGTTGACTGGTAGAGAATGCCTTTAGGCATTAAGTCCCCCATTTGTACTTTTTACATTTATTTGAATTGTGCAAAGAAGATTAAATTAATAATAAATAAAATCTTCATTGTTAAAAGTCTTAAACGATGATATATTATAACAAATTTACAGATTAATTAACCCATACATAATACAATACAATTCAAAATCCGACGCAATAGCAGGCGCTATTTGACTAGGCTCTGTTAGTGTTTTAAAGGCGGTATAGGAAACGAGGCATTTTAATTTTAACTTTATTTTAACAAACATAAAGTTAATTTTAATTTGTTTTCAATTTGAAAATGCCATTTACGCGCAAAGGCAATTGAACTTTATTTTCTTGCTGTTAGATTCAAATTCCCACTCCCTAAAATCTCCGTGTTTGTGGCATGGTGGGGCTGACGAGGATAAATGTTAATTTCCTAGACATATTATCTCGTTACGGTAACGGGTAATATTATCACCTCAACAAACAACAGCGCCATTTTATGAAACTTCCTTGCGTGATATACTTTCACTGCGTTTTCCCTATTGCAGAATTGTAACGTATCTGTAACAAACACAGGCAATGAACAAACAACTCCTCATTTAGTGCGGTGAAGGAGGGAAGTTGCCGCATTGTCTAACTCCGGTGTAGCCAAGTTCTTTTGATTACGGATACAGGCGCAGCCGCTGAGACTTGGCTGTATTGTTCTTTTAAACTAGAATGCTGGATAAAAGGAACAAAGAAAGGGATACAGCTCGATTAGTCTAGAAAAAACTAATAAAATTTGTAAAAAAATAATGAATTCTTTGACTACATATTTAGGGTTCCAAAACTTCTGACTTTTTTATGATAAGGAGAACGCACACGAGCACTCAAGCCACCTGATGGTAAGTGGAATCTGAGACCCATAGACATTTGACTTCTCAAGACTATAATCCTAAGACCTCAAATGCGAATGCCTCTGCTAGTCATTTCACCGGTTGTGTTATCCCCACACCGGAACACAACAATGCGAACACTAACGTGCGGCAGTTGGTTAATGGATGAGATGGTGACAGTGTTCCGTAAGGACCCTGCATAGGGTCCTACCGCCACTAAAACACAGACATGTCTCTACTAAATAGATTACAGCGTGTAATATAGATAAGATATTATTGCGTGAGGTGAACACATTTCATGTTATATTTGATGGCCACTGTAATAATAACCCTGCTTTTGAAGCTAGCGGTCCCAGATGCAATTCTCGGTAGGGGCAAATGTTTGTGTGGTAAGCGCGAGTATTTAATTCCTGAGTCTTGGATTTTTTTTATGCATATCTGTACATAAGGATGTTTATCGTTGTCTAGGCTTGTACTATGTACCCATAGTACAAGCCTAGAACTAGGTCAGTTTGTGTGAGCTTATCTCCTCGTATTTATTTATTTCATTTATTTTTACCGCGGTAATTCTAGGTGGACTATTTCGAAAACGTTCCATAACCTACACTCACACCTTAATTAACACCAATTTGATTTTATACTATCATTAATTAACTGTAATATTCATAGGAAAAGTATAATTAACTATTTATTGTGTCTTTATCTCGAGTCGCAATTTGTCGTCATTCGCCTCTATTGTACGCAAACAAAAGGGTAGTTGAGTTCACATTTATTTTAACACTAGCGACCTGCCAGCGGCTTCGCCCGCTGCAATTTTTTTTTCTTTCGTGTCGAAAAATAAATGTTGGCTGATTCTCAGACCTACCCGATATGCACACAAAATTTCATATGAATCGGTCGAGCCGGAACGAACATTGTGACACGAGAATTTTATATATTAGATTATTCCATGTTGTGTAGAAAAATGCTATCTGTGACTCAGATAATTAATAGACTAGAAATAATTCACAAGAATAGACTCTTAATAAATAAATAAATAGGATTAATTATTCGTGGGAAATTAGTTCAACGTTTAGAATTTACTAAGACAAGTGGGAAAGATATTTTTTTGCTTTTAATGTGCGCGCAGAATATATCCTACTAATATTATTAGTGTTTTGTTTTTTTCGTTTTCATGATTGACCAACAACACATATAAGTAGCTATATATTATGACATGCTATGCAGCTCAGTTTACGCTGAGAGTAAAGGACAGAGCTATATAACTGCTATTGCTCTGTCCTTTAAGGTCAGAATATGCTTAAATATAAGAAGTAACATGAGAGAGCCAATGGTAGTTATAAATAAATAGCTCTGTCCTTTTCTCTAAGCGTGAACTAAACGGCAACCCCCGTTGAACCATAAAAGCGGTGGTAGGACCCTGTGCAGGGTCCGTCCGGATCGCTACCACCATCTTATCCATTAACCACCCGCCAAGCAACAGTGTTCGCATTGTTGTGTTCCGGTGTGGGGATAAGACAACCGGTGAAATTACTAGCATAGAGGCATTCCATCTTAGTCCTCAGGGTTGGCAACGCATTTGAGGTCTTAGGATTATAGTCTTGAGAATTCAAATGTCTATGGGTCTCAGATTCCACTTACCATCAGGTGGCCTGAGTGCTCGTGTGTCTTCTCCTTAACATAAAAAAAAAAAAAAAAAAAAAAAATCGAAACAAACAAACAAAACCGGGATTCTATCATTTCATAACCAACTTTTCACATATGATTTATTTCAAATCATATCATTTGACAACCCGCGTTTTTTTCCGAAACTGCAAATTATTCTGAATTTATTTCAGGACCATCGTAGAGAACCCTGTAGGTTAGGTCAAGTTAGTTTTATTAAAATCCTGAAATATTTGTAATTACAGAAACAAAAGCGGGTCGGAAAATGAGTAGGTTGCGAAACGATGCATTTGTCAAAGATATGTAGGCGAAAAGGCAGAGAACTAACAAAAACACATTTATAATACTAAAAGAGGTAGCATATCTTTTGCTTGTAAAAAAAAATACGTACTTTTTTACGTGCATGAAAATCACAATGTCACAAAAAGTTACTACGGTGACTAGACCCTTCAGGTACCCAATACACCCAGGTTTTCAATTTCGAGGGTATAGCAACAAACGACTACTAACCGGACGGCAAACTCTTCTTGAACTCGCCACCGCTTAATTACACGAACGAGAACAAAGCTGCGTCGGCGCTGGAACAGTAACTCACTGAACCATTGCTGACTAACTTTTAGGTCGATTTGTGGCAGTTTAAAGGAATGCTTTAACAGTTAGAGTTAGTCTAACTTATAACCTAACCATTTGTGGTTTTGCCTGCGACTCTTAGGAGTGAAAAACAAACGTATGTTTTCGTATTTTCAACCTTTGTATAATTATTTCATTAAGTACAGACACCATCAAATATGTATTAAAACTTAAAAGTATGTTTATAAGCCGCAAAATATATCTTAATTTGAGTCTGTTAAAAGTGTTAGAGGGTGTTCAGATATGGGGTACCTTGATTATTTCAATGGATGGTAACTGTACATAAAAAATAAAAAAAATAAAAATATCCTGGGGCTCTATTCCACTCGGTAAAACCATATTGCTTTTGAAAGGTTTTTGCTTTATTAATCTTACTAAAGCGCTTATCTACTTGACAGTAATTGTAGCCGATTTAAAAACAAAACTATATTCAGGGTGACATCGAAGACGTGATCAGAAACCAGTTTTTCAGGTCCATTTTCAAGTAATATTAGTTACAAAAAACAAAAGCTACTTCTTTTTTTAAAAATTTCCCCTTAATTAAATTACTGATTTAGTAAATCATGGTTACCCTTTTTTTAGAATTATACCCTCTATGGATCCTATTCAGTCTATTTTACTTAAATAATACTTCAGTCGAAGTGACAATTCAAGTCAGTCATTGTCAATTATTTGTAGACCCCGGATTTTTGTGGCAACGTCGTCACAATAGGGTACTTTGGGGAACAAATGGAACCGAGTTAAACCATACAATTTGTTAAGTAATAATTCTTATTAACTAGTCAATCACTACAAAAAATATTATTATTACCGCAAGTCATTCATTCATTCTGCACGAAAGAGGTCATCACATGTATGAAAAGTTAAGATTTGTAAAAAAAAATGACGGATTTGCCACGTTGCGTAACATTAACAATCTTAATGCAGGTCAAGAAATAAAAATTAATCCAAGCAACCGTTTCAAATCCTGCTTTGATAACCGCAAGCTTTTTAAATATGCACCAATAACATCTGTCGAAGTGGAAAGAAGCTTTTCCTTTTTGAAGTGGACATATTCTGCTAGAAAACATAGCCTAACCGCAAGTCATTTAGAACAACTTTTGATCTGTTACAGAGAGTCAGTTAACGAAAGAACAACGTCGATAAATTAATCATTTGACAATTGACTTATAGCTAAATTATATAGTGGATGCCTGATAGTGAAATTTTAATTCAGTAGAACACCAATAGACTAGGTTGCCGTATTAATTAACACCGTTCCATTTACTCCCCAAATTACCCTTTTGTGACGTCATTGCCACAAAGATCCGGGGTCTAATTATTTGTTTTGTTGTTTCTATGTTTATCTTTGCATCTCTTTCTATCAAGTAGGGAAACCACACTGCTTACAATAAATTAATTAATTTTGATCATTGCGTGATTAAGTATGAATACTACATCTAAACACCTACATAACTACATATATTGTTAGGATCCCAATTTAATGCTTAATTAGGTCATATCACTTTTGATCACGTCTTTGATGTCACCTTGTAATGTCAAAAGCATGTATGAATACTCTTTATTCCACCAAAAAAAGCATTACAAGTAAATTTGTATGTAAACTTACATTCAAAAGATTTTAAGATGTCAAAAGCAATATGGTTTTACCGAAAAGGATGAAGAACGTATCAAATGACCACAAATTGTTGCCCTTTAATTGCAAATATAAAATATCTAATAAAAATCGTGCGATTCCAGTGAGTCAAAACTTTTCATTTCAACTTAGTCATAAGTTACCAAAATTCAAACAAGATTTACAAATTTCAAGAGCTCACGTCATTAATTCCATTCAGCCATCCATTAAGTCAGGCTGGCATACATGTTAAATTATTAATGCATCACGTCCGTGTACATCACGCTCAATCTATAAAAAAGATTCGCATAAAAACACATGACATACGTTACCATATTTCGCACTCTACGCTTTACATTACCAGCTTAAGGAACCTTACGATTTTATTTGTGGGACGTTAGGGGGTAGTGTAACGCGTTCATTGAAGGTTATTCGTAGCTATTACGCATGGGATCACTGCCACCTGTTGCTACGCGACAAGGCGTGGGTAGGCCCGTACGCATGCGCCGAGCTAACGGTCAATTTAGAGGAGATTCAGCTGTACAGGATTTCTGGCTCTTGGAATACTAAGACCCGTCGAATCTTTGTGTGGACTTGATTGATGGTTTAAGTGCGCAGTTTGGAAGTCGTTTTTAAGAAAATTTCGCTAAGGCGACCGGGGTTATTGTACATTTAAGTACGTATTTTCTTTTACATACTTTTTGGAGCGTAAGACAGTGAGAATAAATTGCTAATTTTCCTTGGAGTAAATCTAGCGAAGAGCATAATATTTGAAGGAAACAAAACCATATTACGGGATAAAAAGAAACTTGTAGATACACGGAAAGAATATCATGTTCTTTCGTGTCATTCGGATAGATTAAGAACAAGTCTCAATGCTCGATGGACAGCACACTACTCGTATAATATTTTTTCGCGCAAATTGTTACAAGATTGCTAGCTGTTCTAGGAAAATACATACCTACATACATACAAACACATATATAACATCACGTCTTCATTCCCGGAGGCAGAGCTAAAGAAACACCAACAACTCTAAAAAGACTAGTTTATAATTCTGTAACCACACTTTGCACAATCAGGCCAAGAAGTTTACCAGTGTAATTAGTGACAGGTTTCAAGCCCATCGCCTAACAGTACTACAAGCCCTTATTCGCCTAGTCACTTCTTACGACATCCACGGGAAGACATGGAGTGGCACTATTCTAACCCGGCAACGACACGGGGTTCTAGGAAAATATGTAGGTACTTAAAAACCACTAAGAAACATGGGCCAAAAGATTACGTTATAATTATAATTATTCTGCGACTTCAACGATACTAGAGGCGTACGTTGTGCGCAAGTCGTGAGAGCGATCGTTCTGCCCACGCGCATTCCACGATTTCGATTTGTAGACAAAACATCGCGTGCGCCACTCTAACACAATTACTGCTGTTTATTTAGAGTGCGATAACTACATTTTGTTTGAGAAGGCCAATATGAAGTGTGCCTGGGAGGGCAGGGCAAGTAGCTATTAGATAACTTAATTATTGATTACCCATCTGTTGGCCTGTGTGCTCGTTTCCCTTCTCCTGGAAATAAAAGAAAACTGTAAGAGCATTACTATGTATTTAATAATATGTTACGTCGTGGATGGTATTACTAGTTACATACATTCTTTCTCATCTCCTTTAGTGGAGCTTATTAAAGACAAAAAAACCGTTGCGTTTTATCGGCTAAATCTTTGATATAACAAAACTCATTGAATCTATTTAATCAATTCATCTTGTTTGTACATTCTATTACTTTTATTTCATTAAGAAAAAAGCCATATCACAAAACAGTTTAACGAGACCTTAAAGACTAAAATCGAATACTAAGATTAACGTGGCTAAAAGAACAAGCATACATTTTTAAAAACGTTTTGTCACCGATCAAAATCCGCAAAAAATTGGCACAGTGCTGCATCCGACATTGCCAACTAAATTCCCTAAACTTACTTTCTGACAGTTAAAGAAAAAACAAATCCTAACTAGGGCGAGCCTCAAGCGCTCAGGCTTCTCTCTATTTGCCCGGAATGGTTATTTCATGTAGCCTGACAGTCATCGATGTGTGTTCGGGGCAAACACGACTCGGCTTTACTACCCAGCAAGGAGGACATGTGTACCGGAGTTGACAGACTTGGAACATTTAGGTAAACATACAGTCTACTGACTTGATTAACTATGGGACTATGTCAAACCGATGTTGCACGAATATGGGACAGTATTTGCCACTATATGTATTAGTGTACCTTACTTCCATCTTATTATATATCGATGACATTGTTCATTTTACTGTCAAGTGAAAAAAATCTACTGGGCCGGGATTCTACGCGGTAAAAACGATATCGCACATTTTCCCATTCGCTTATTTGGCACGACACGAGGCGCTACGGGCTGATATAGAGATTAGAGGTCAAGCCAAACAGTGTAAAGGTGTAACAAAATCGATTAAAAAAAAACCCCCGACTCAAAACAGTCTGTAAAAAAACCTCTAAAAAGTTAAAAATAATAAGTATTGGCCCTATAAGTTTAATAATAAGTAGGTATTAATATTTGAATCCAAGCGTCGTCGCGTAGGAGTAAGGGCTGATTGTTTGATAAGTTGGTAGTTAACTGAACACTGACAATAACTGAACTGACAGGTCGGGGATCGCTAAGTAACTGGGGTATATTATATTATTTCATTTACTTAGCGGTTCTTGGACGTGTCAGTTAACCTACTTATCAAAAAAACATAATAAATTTCTTTTTCTGGAATAGTTTTGCACAGTTATCATATTAAAAACCAGGCAAGAGCATGTCGGACCATGCTCAGTGTAGTGTTCTTACTACAATCATAAAAATCAACAAGTAATTACTAATTTTCTATTTCAAGTCATTTGGTGCCGTCTTAGATGATTTTAGTAGGTATAAACACTTTAATCGCCTGTATCTCTATCTTGTAGTTTTGGCTGTAGAGGGGAGGGGGACAGTTGACTCTAACAAAAATTAGCGCTTTATAGCTTAATATTTCATAAGGGACCAAAAAGATGGCCACGCTAACTCAAGCAACTGAATTTTCTATGAAACTTTTCCGTTGTGCAACGAAAACTAGCCATACAATTGTAAGGATACTTTTCGTCGCACAACTGAACTTTTTCGCCTTCGTTGTTTGTATGGTTAACTACGCTTAACTATGGTCCATCTTTTTGGTCCTCACTCATAAACGGATCTCTTGATCGAAAAATTGTTTTCACAAACCCACAATATTTTTGAAAGACCTATCCAACGACACCCCACACTATGGGGTAGACGAGAAAAAAAATGTATTCCCATGTTACGTGTAGGGGAGATACCCTAAAAAAAACATTTAACATTTTATTGTACCACTTTGTGGCATAACTAATATGTATATTCATGCCAAATTACAGCTCTCTAGTACTTAAAGTGTCTGCGCTAGGCTGCGCACGGACGGACGGACATGGCGAAACTATAAGGGTTCCTAGTTTGACTACGGAACCCTAAAAACGATGTAATGAGTCGAAACTAGGTCGTCGTTAAGTATAGCGAAGAATATTATTGTACCGTGGTATTGCGGATATTCAGTTTCTACTTTCCAATGTTAACTAATGAACTATAATAGTACCTGGTAGGTACACTTGTACATACGATTATAAATGTTCCGTTCCTGATGGCTTTCAATCTTACTTCAAGGAAAACCAATCGAGGTTAAGTATTGTGACTCGGGAGTGTTAGTATCGCGTGCGTCCCAGATGGAATTAATCCGGTTTCAATTCGTATATACGTTATCTCTTTTGTACTTAATCGCATTTATTTGGCCGGGATTGGAAACTTGATTTCGGAATAAACGAATGTGGTTTATTAAATACACACCGTATTTAATAAACCACATCGTTTTTAGCGAATTTTCTACTAGTGCTAACGGTGAAATGAAATTACTCGAATAGAGGTACTCCATCTTAGTCTTCAGGGTACACAACTGATTTCAAGTCTAAGGGCGGCATTAATAATTTCATCTTGACTAAAATGCACGTAGAATAATGACATTTTTGACGCATCTTGAGACGAGCATAGACGAGATCAGTTTATGAATACGGTCCTAAGAAAGCTAGCTTTGATCCAAACTAGGGACTAGTATCTAGTTCGAGTATGATGCACATTATCTTCTTTTATATACAGGGTGGGCCAGTGATAAGTCCTATTATCGTCTCGGCCTCTTCCGTGAAAAATACCTAGATGAACGAGACAGGTGTCATAGTCAAAATTGTTTTTTTTTAATTTTTAATCAAAATGGTGCCTTACATGGAAGAGCATCGAGCTTTTTGCATCCGAACATTTTTTGAAAACAATCTATCTTAGTTCTGCGAGAAATGTTTCAATATTGGCATCAAGGTGACGCGATTTTGCTTGGCCTCCAAGGAGCCCTGACTTAACTGCAGAAGACTTCTTTGTATGGGTTGCTTGAAGAGTAAAGTGTACCTGAATAATCCGTCAACGATATAAGAGTTAAAGGAGAACATTCGTCAAGAAATCCAAACAATATCTCCGCAAGTTTTGACAAAGGTGACATCTCGAAAATTATATTTGTAATAAGTACTTTTTTAATAACTCAAAACACTATTGATTGTTTTAATTCTTGCAATTGCATTTTGTCATGAACTGACTGGCTAACTGATCGATCAAGGCACAGTCGAAACCGCTGGACATAGTGACTTGAAATTTGGAGAGAATATTCCTCATTATAGAGGTGCTATTGAAGGGATTTTTAGCGGAAAAATAATTCTACGCGTCCTCTAGAGAATATTATTGATATAATGAATAATCAGACGATTTCGTATTTTGTTATAATACAAAATAGACCGACTAAATACGACGACGTATCGTTTCAATACGTCTGTACATAGCAAATTAGAGAACATGTACGTACCTGACACATCGTTTAAGTTCCCAAATCAATGTGTCAACCAATAGCTCGTCGTAAATACGTTGTGTCATAATTACGGCATATTGTCAGTCTACGTCGGCGCAATTTATATGGAAACTGGGTGTTTATTTGAGGGAGGCTTGCGAGCCCTTGTCGTGAGAGAAATGTGCTGCGCGCAAGGGATGGGCGAAGGGCGGGTTCAGTAAACTAAGCAATGGCCCTAGACAGGATGCATTGCGAGAACTTCACCGTTAATGAATGTTTGGATCGACGGTAGCTGCCGAACGGTTGCTGATGTCAATTCTAAATACATATAATAGTTTCTCATAATCGTTTTAGAACGTTAGCGGTATACATCTTGTCAAGGCCTAATGACACAACAATCTATCAGTCTTCGGATTATAGTCTTGAGAATTCAAATAAAATAAAATAAAATAAATAAATATCAGGGGACAATCTCACACAAATTGATCTAGTCCCAAACTAAGCTCTAGGCTTGTACTATGGGTACTAGACAACGATATACATACTTATATAGAGAAATAAATACTTAAATACATAGAAAACATCCAAGACAACAAATATTCGCGCTCATCACACAAATATCTGCCCTTACCGGGATTTGAACCCAGGACCGCTGGCTTCGGAGGCAGGGTCACTCCCAACTAGGCCACCGTGTCGTCGTGTCGATGTCTATGTGTCTCAGATTCCACTTACCATCAGGTGGCATGAGTGCTCGTGTACCTTCTCCAAATAAAAAAAACGTCATTAGTAAACTTCTTGGCCTGATTATGCAAAATTTAGTTACAGAAAGTCTTTTTAGGGTTGTTGGTATTTCTGTAGCTCTGCCTACCTCTCTCTGGGAATGAGGGCGTGATGTTATGATGTGTATGTACCTAATAAACGGCGCTCACGCCTTTTACTTATACACTTACAAAGAAGTAGTAAAAAAAATATTTCCGGTTTATTTTCTCAGCAGGTCTTTTTTTATTGTCTTTTTTTTTCTTAAAACTCTTGTCGCTTAAGGCTTGCAAGACACGTGGCACGGCAGGGGGTGGAGGTCGGCCGGCGCCGCGGCGGCGCGACGGCGGGCGGCAAAAATACCGTGATCAAATTTCAAGGATTTAAACACGCGGGGAGTAATCCTCAGGGTGATAAGGCTTGTGTAGGATAAGCATTGTACCTTTGTTGCAATTCTTCTGGCGATGTATTCATTATCAATTTCATTTCAATATGCTTCGAGCTTTAGTGTTTTTTTACAACTCTGAGTCAAATTAAGACATTATCATAATTTGCACCTGGGACCTGAAAGTCGAATTTGGAATCTTTCTGGTAATCGATTACAAGTGAGTTCTTGTATTTGATATTCAACGGTGTGATAGTCATTCTTTTCATAAAACATATCACTTCGCAGAAGTTTTATTTCATGGAAAACTAATTTCTGCTTAAACCTTTCTATCAAATAAAAATTGTGCGACGTGATAGGTACGTTGTATACGGTGTCGATGAAACAACGGTACACCCTGTAAAGGTACGTCTCTGGGACCTATAATTACTGTTAGGTAAAATTTTACCGAGAGATTTTATTTACACATCATTCATGTTATGTATACCTACATATTTTACTAAATTGCTCTTTTTATTATTATTTTATCTTGTCAGATTATTACGATAGCTAAGTTATATCCATGTGATACTAGTTTTTTTATTTAGTAAGAAAAAGACTGTCTGTTGAGATTCTTGCAGCACTTCTTAACAGCTGTGGTCTTCTCTTAGGAAGCGCTGAAAGATAGTTTACGGTGGCGATCTAGACTATTTAACCTCTTGAGGGCCGGTGCGGCATAGGAGGTACATAATCAAGAAAATGAAGTTTTAATTTTATTTGAATGAGTATTTTTATATTTTCATTTGTTTCAAAATTGAAAATTGCATGTAAGAGCAAAGGATACCCTACATTTAAAAATCTTCCTGTTTGTAATATGATTGGCCTCACAAGAAAATAGAAACCCCGATATTATGGCGATCCCTTTTTTGATAGCTGATATCTCTTAAACAGTCTAACTGATTTTTATGAATCCTAACTAAGAGCCATCCCGATTAAATTAAGTTTCTTTTAAAAACGCGTCCAATCGGTCCATCAGTTTGAGAGCTTCGATACAAGAGACACAGATACACACATTATACTTATAACTCCCCTCTTTTTAGTCGGTGTTTATAAAAAAAACTTGGTCGCTTCTAACAAGATTGTGATTGATGTGCATAATTGTCTTGATACCATACGAGCCTACAAGACGCTGGACACACCAACTAAGATGTTAGTTGACCCACTAAACAAATTGTTGCTGTTACCATCAGCTTTGGTTGATATAGCTAATATCATGACTTGTATTCATTTTATGTCAACTAAGAGAATATCTCTCTTGGTTGGCTCTATTTTTTTTGAGTGCTGTGAAATATTTTAAACTAACGAATCCTTTATTTCTGTTTGTTTCATGTACTTGCGCGGTTCAACAAATCAGGTAAGTGCACGGTGTCACGCGTTGCAAGGCAAACAACGGACCGAGTCAAACAAATTGGCGCGATAATAAACTGCACTCACAAACGAAAAGAACTTTAAAGCTGTGTCGGCGAATAGAGTGGCCAATTATAGAGACACAGTACACATGTAGTGCATACTCATACAACATCATATTAGCTTATTGATGGGTAATAAAGCTGACTGAGAAAGCAAGATAATTACGAACTGATCCGACAAAAACGATGCCTTAAGTTAACTACATCAGGGCTGGGATTCTACACGGTTATAACGATATCGTTATCTCATCTTAAGTCATTTACAATAATGGCTACTGTGACATAAACGATTCTAAAACACTCCAAACGCGATATCGTTATAACGCAGTATAATAGAGGCCCTGTACATTATAAATGAAGTTTCCAATCAAGTTATACGACTACCTCGCTGAAGTCTCCAATCATGTGATATAACATGTACCCTAAGAATATTACGAACGCTACAAGACTTTTTAATTTCATCATGTCGACATATTTTCTAATAGTAGTTTCCTATTAAATTCTTCAACGCAAAAAGTAATTAAAATCCTTGAAGTATCCGGGAAATATCTAGATGCTTCAGGATAAAATCGTTTGGAGTATTTTGCAAGGTAGTGATTGCTGAATTGGGAGCTCTTATATGGCCACCAAGTTCTAATGTAATTTAAGTTGTGTACAGTAATTGTTCCACTCTGAATAGAGTTGTAGCAATATTGCCTTATATGTAGCTATTATGTAGCTTGTGTCCTAAACTTGCTTCTAGCTTTGATGAGTAACTTGGATTTATGTTTATGTTAATAACTTGTTTCTAATAGTTTTTGAGGTCAATGTGCGTGAGGATTGGTTGAGATTCTTTATCATAAGATTTTTAAGGCACTCAAAGAATGTTTGAGTAAACAAACTATCATTGGTGTAATGTTTTTTGGCATCTTTTATGTGAGCCTTGATCCTTTGATTCGATGATGGATTGATGGCTCTGACAACGGCAATTTTGGAACACGATTGCGTTAATTGCTTCCATACTCAGATCTTAAAAGTCTTTTTTGACTGAACAATTTAAAAAAACGGCAATCTACTCGTGTCATTTGAGATTGAGTTGCTTTTTAAGATGTAATGTTAAAACCAGGACATCTTAACCTGATTTTCACTTATATATGATAAAGTTTAATACTTTTTAGGGCATGCTTTATGTGGGGTGTTAAGTAAGTATCAAGGCTTTTTTCAACTCCAAACCAGCGAGACTGAACTAAAATCAGATTTTAAACTATGGTATCAGCGTCAATAGCCATCTTCTTGAAGATAACGCGATATATCATATTGTTTTAGCTCAAGTGTCGACAAAGAAAATCCAACCCTTAATCACGTTGCCAATCAATGAGATGTTACACCTTCTGAATTTAACGCAATATACATAGAATCAAAACCAACCTTGCGCGTAATTAATGCGAAATAAACTTCCTCATAGAAACACGAAGCCAAGTCTATCAAGTTAATTAGCCCAGATTATGTTAACAAGTCTCCGACGGTAAGAGAAAAAGGTCTTAAGTAGTACAGGCCCGAGGTTAACAACACACTTTATTATTTCAGACCGGGTGACGTTTAAGCCAGAGAGTAAGTCTGCAACAGATTTGTGCCAAACTTATTTGTGTTTAGAAATTCACAGCGCTTTAATGGGACCGCTACGATAGAACTAATGCTTCCATACAGCTACGTAGACTTTGGCGACGCCGACGCCGTATAATTTGCTTATTCGACTCTAATATAGCTGTTATAGAGCTTCTTTACGGTAAAGTTTTATAAATTGAGATATTACGCACGATTAAATACAAACAAGCATATTATGCACAGTTCTTTATTTAATTTCAAAATACCTACTTCCATATTTGTTACTTTTTATGAGGAAATCCTAATCGGCCGAATGCCTTCAAACAACATTGTGTCACTCGAATATAACTCAAGTTGATTACAAAGTTAGAGTTTAAACTATACTTAAGAACAAACAATAACAAAATTTATCTTATCCATTTCGTCACGAAAATTAACGTATCTAAATGTATCGCTAATTTTCGTGACGAAATGGAAAAAAATATTTTTTCTTATGTTTTGTCCTTAACCATAAACAATATTTTTTTGAAAAACGCTTACTTAGCTTAGTTGTACGGTATTCAAAAAAGTGAACATCGTTAAGGACAAAAATGAAGAAAATTTAACTTTTCCATTTCGTCACGAAAATTAACGTATCTAGATGTATGGCTAATTTCCGTGATGAAATGGAGAAGTTAAATTAAGAAACTTTATCTTTTCCATTTCGTCACGAAAATTAACGTATTTAAAGGTATGGTTAATTTCCGTGATGAAATGGAAAAGTTAAATTTTCTTAATTTTTGTTCTTAACGATGTACACTGTTTTGAATAACGCTTAGTTAGTAATCAAATGAGAATTAAAGAAGTTACTAAAAGATATTTAGGTATTTGTAAATATGAATACAAATAGAAATATGTACAACGCGATACAAATATATATATCGTTGAAAATATGTATTGTTTTATATTATAGCAATTCCAGCCGTAGAGTGCCGTAGGATAGCGATAATGCTTCAAATTGTAATGTCGTTTTAGAATGGTTTTAGATCTAACCAATCGCTTGCCCTAGCTGCTCATAACATCTAGACTACGCCGATTAACTGCAGCTTACAGCAATTAGCTAGTTAAATAAGTTTCCACTGTAAAGTTCCGTCTTCTTGGGGGTTCGCTCACTTTGGGATGGCTGGTGGAAGAAGCCAATTATCCATGATAAACAAGAAACAAAACCTTGTTAAAATTTTAAATGAAAACTGACCGGCCAAGCAAGTGTTTCTTTAATGTTAAGACTCCTTTTAAATCCGTCCTATTTAAAAGTGGACGATGGTTAAGAAAAGTTTAATTTTCCAATACGTATAAAAAATACTGTACAGGTTAAAATTTTACAAGTTTTCTAGGAAACTATTGGCGTTTTTGAACACTTATGCCTTTTAAGGCTTGTTTGTTAATAAACCTATAAGTACTCTAAAAGTCAAAGTTTGAAATTTAACTGTCGTCTTGTCTAGAGTAGAAAAGAGGAGGGGTTACCTTCGTTTCGTCAAATAGTATTTGGTCAAATATTTCATTTTGCAAATTTTCATTCGCCAACCCGCTTTGTTTTCTGTAACCGTAAATATTTCAGGATTTTATAAAAGCTAACCTAACCTAACCTATAGCGTTCTACACGATGGTACTAAAACACATTCTAAAAAAATATTTAATATTGGTTTGGCAATTGAACAATTTTGAGAAATGATACATTTGACCAAAAATATTTTGGCCAAACGGCAGGTTCGCGAAGACGAGACATTTGGGTAAGGACCAAATAGTTGGACCATAGTTAAGCGTAGTTAACCATACAAACAACAAAAGTGAAAAAAGTTCCGTTGTGACACGAAAATTATCCCTACAAATGTATGGCTAATTTTCTTGTCACAACGGAAAAGTATCATAGAAAATTTAATTGAGTGCGTTAGCGTGGCCAGCTTTTTGGTCCTTACCCATTTATTGTTTTGTAATTATAAAACAATAATAAGAGTTATAAAATGGTTCACTCTCTTGTTGCGTTGCTTGGCTATTTTAATCCAGCCCTAAAGTTAAACTATTGCAAATGGCGTCCCAGAAGTCTGCAAGTTCTATAGCGGTTCTACTGTAGCTCTTCAAACATTGGAGCCACATTATAGTTAAGTGTTAGATTAGTATTGCATTTTAGAAATTAGGATAGTAAGTAGTATTTTAACATTATTTTTATCGTATTGTGCTAATTAAATATTGTGCGCAGAATAGAACGTCCTAAAATAACTTATTCGTGGTAAAAATCAGTCGACTAGTTTAGGATTATCATAATTTTTTTTTGTATCGTTAAGGTAGGTAAGGTACACTCATAATGTAACTACACTTGTGTAAGCCACACCATCTACATAATATAATTATGCCGTGTACAATACAGCTGTTTTAGTTTTAATTTGCAATGATTTGTATTGATAATTTTATGGATAATTTGCAAAGTCAACGCAATTTTTGATCCATACGTACTCGTATGTACAAATTACACATGTGTGAAAGTAACGTCAATTAGAAACAAGATTTTTAATAATTCTAGTGCGTTCTGTTTGATAGCATGCATTTTTCAAACCAGCTGATACCTAAAACACGCAGTATTTATTTATAAACATGCATACCAACTAAGCTTTACACACACATTAACATAAAATTACCTATGATATGACATTAACAAAAACCTTATGCTCGGCCTTCATGCCACTTTAGTTTAGCCCATATTGCTTTGACATCGTTAACATATTGTTGACGTTTTGACAGCTCTTACTGTTAAGTGAATAACCAGTTGTCATAACGTCAACCTTACATTATCACGTTGGGCTAATACAGCGTGGAATAGAGACCCTTAGGGGCTATTCTGCGTTAAAACGATATCACCTTTGACATGTTTCCGTATTGTCAACGTTTTGATAACTCTTATGCATTTGACATTAATGGCGGTTAAAAACGATACTAAAACACGTCAAACGCAATGTCGTTTTACGCAGTAGAATAGAAGCCCTGGGCAGATGCCTGGCCAATCAACATGATATTGTACAGTGCAAGATGACTTATAAAGTCTTTCGGTTTCGAGTAAAATTGGTTAGACTAGCATAGGAGTGTATGAGAGCGAGTGAGAACCTAAAGGTTTTATGTGCTATCGCACAGAACTTTCCCCATTTGGCAAACTATAATTAGCATCCTAAAGAATGTCGATAGAATCTACTCAGTAGCAGCCACTCCAATATCTTCAAACAGTAGCAAACAAATAAATACATAAGCAACAAAGTCGAGCTAATTATATGGAAGTAAACGAAGCGTCACGTTGACAAAGGGTAAGAAAAATTGCCCCGTCGTCCCTTATTAAAGAGTCCCGTCTTCCCGACGTTTTAATTGTACATCTGTGTCCCCGTCATGTTTCATTTTCGTCAAAGGGACCTCTTAAAATAAAATTCGTCATACTAACAACGGAGAGTCAAGAGCCGCTGCGAGAAATAAATTTATTACCGCTTTAAGTTGTAGGCAAACATTTTGAGATGTACCTATGCGTTGTTTCGACACAAGATAAGATAACAATAGAGAACATGCATCAAAATAAGAATTAAGTTTAGTTTAGGTATTGGCTTAAACATAGTAATTTACGAAATAAATGAAATTTTTTATAAGGTCCTTATATTTTAAACATGGAACAACAGCTGCTGTGACGTCATTCCTGTCTTCGATTTTTAATAGTGTTTTTACAGGGGGTCTGAACTATGTCTTTTTAAAACGTCATATTATGTTATGAAAAAATTACACGACAATTATTTCGCGTATCCTATCTTTCATAGCACATTCCAGAGAGAGTAAGAAAAAAAAATGCATGTTCCCTATTACCATAATAATAGACTCGACCGGTGACGTGCTAACTACAACTTCAACTGCGTACGTACTTCAACTGCTAAGTTTTCCTATTGTTTGAGTTGAGTTATAAATCGTTTTGAATTTAATAATTACCACGAGCCACAGGCCCAAATTCTAGTTAGAAAATCGAGAGGGTCGTACGTTTATGCCTCTTTTACTAGTATCACGACTGTTAAAAGCCAATTAAAACTGATTGGTCATACATGTCTGCGCTCTGGTTACCCATCATTGTATTGAATTTCACTTCATCGATTGTATCATTTCATCGTACGCTGAGTTTTCATGATACCTTAAAGTCCTTAAACACTAATTACGTTGGTTATGTTAGGTTACACTTGTATGCCTTTCGATGAAATGAAAATTCTGACGTTTGTTGAACGGTCCTTCTTTAAAAAAATAATAGATAGGCCGCTCTTAACTTTTAGTACAATAAAATATTCAAATATGAGTAAATTATTTTCAAAGTAAAATAAATCTTTTCGAACCAATTTGGCGACGTTAACAGCGTTCCCCTTTCCGCACAAATGTGTAATGGCGGATAATAAACTGCGGAACGGTAATAAACATATTTGTTCTCACGTCCGCGCGTTTAATTAACATTTTAGCCCAAAATAACGAGCAAAGCACTGTTTATTATATAATAATACAAACCCTACGGCGTTTAGCTTTTCAAGTGTTTTACGGAATGCGCAAACAAGTCACGTTATGGTCGTAATTCAGAAAAATAACGTGAGAACGGCGTAGCTTTTTGTATTCCCGTTAAATAATAGTCATTTTGTATATGCGGGCGGAGGTGTTTGTTGCTCGTTAGTTTTTCGATGCATTTCTTTAACGGCAAAGTTCATGTCCCAGTATGACCTTCAAAAAAAAAAACAAGGAACTTTCTCAAATAGAAACAAATTATTGGACAAGGTATACTTACCTACATGACTTTTTTGTTGCAAATGAGCTTAAATTGAATTCGGTGGTAAC